>CAHIKZ030005545.1:450000-510000 GCA_903632075.3 Acanthosepion pharaonis
AGTTGAGATTAATGGCGGATAACATTACAATAATGAAAGACTAAGGTCACCAAATATAATTAACCTATGAGGAGACCAAACAGATTTTATACGACGAGCTAAAAACATACCCAACAGGTGAGATTTTAAGCTAATCATTTCGGAAGAATTATTTGTCCCCACAAGGGGATCATAAATGTGGACTGTGTTATTTAATGACTGACATTGTATTTGAAATTCACCGTAATCATAAACCTTGGATCGGCAGGTAGGTTAGGTTTAAGGCTCCAAGTTCCCAACAGAGAATTTTCCTGTATGGATTAAATAGTTCTAGTGAATTGAAGTGTTGTTTATTGAATTTGGTGGCATATCAATTGTGAGTTTAAATCTCTGAGCCAGGCAGCGTGTACTTGGACTCAGTGGAAACAAGTCGAGCAATAATTGAACAGTACTGAAATTAAGAACTAGACGAGACATCCCCAAACATAGGCAGTGGAACGAGAATAGCCTAATTTAATCTGTAGATTAAATAAAGAGTTCATTTGGGAATTCCCTGTAGGTTACCCGGATCGATATACACCTGATGAAGACCGGAGGGGAAAACATCCGAAATGTGATAAAAACAGGAAAGATGAGGACAATAGTAAATCGTGAAAATAATATTTGTTGTGTGAAATATATTATTTTTATTATTAGATCATTATTAATTATACAGATAGATAGATAGATAGATAGATAGATAGATAGATAGATAGATAGATAGATAGATCGCACATTAATAATGATCTAATAAAAAAATAATCGCGGGGAACTACAATAGTTACTACCTGCTACTTCAGGTTGTTTATGATTAGTAGCAACATGTAGTAACTACTGTAGTTAAATGCGATTATTTCTATTATTAGATCATTATTAATGTGCGATCTATCTCTATCTCTCTCTATCTCCCTTTCTATCTATCTATCTATCTATCTATCTATCTATCTCTTTATACACACACACACACACACACACACACACGCACATACACACACACACACACACACACACACACACACATATATATATATATATATATATATATATATATATATATATGGCGAAGTGTACGTGTGTCCGTCAGTCCGTCCGCTTTTCGATCTCGGCGAATCACAAACAACTTGAAGTAACAGGTAGTAAATACTGTAGTTACCCGCGATTAAAAATTAAATAAATAGCTCATTTAAAGTAAAATTTAAATATCGAACAGAAAAAAAACCCTCTGTGTGTGTGTGTGTGTACATAGTTTGTAAGACCATAAGTATTAGACACCCAAGTAATATATATATATAATTATTATTACTATTATTATTATTACTTCAACTTTATTAAAGGTTTAACTTTAATTTCGTCTTTCAATGCAATTGCATTTGATATCGTTTAATTAAACCTGAATTAAAACTTAAACGGGCACTGTACGTTGCTCATGTTTTTTTGTTCATGTGGGGGGGGTTTTGAGGGGTGGGGGGGTTCTAGCACGCGTACTCTGACGTATTCGAAATATTACATAGTTCGTGTTGCCCAATATCTTTTAAGGGTGACTTTATGCGAAGGGATCATAAAGAATGGTGATTTGAAAAGAAAAGAAAAATTGCGCACAAAATAAATGTAAACAAACTACGGTGATCGGTTGCGTATACGAAGAAAGATTATGTCGAATAATTTTATTATTTCTAAATTCTTATAACTTTTACGTACATAGGACGCAGAAGGTAAAAGTTCGAAGGCTCAAAAGTCCTCCGCGGAAGCTAACGTAAAGTCCTCCCGGAGTTTGTCTTTTAGGCTAGAATATATATATATATATATATATATATATATATATATATATATGAAGAAAAATATATACGGAAAAAACTAACAAAAATCCTTATATACAATTTATACTGTTTTAATGTTAATATGTCAACGTCGGACGTTTCGGTCTAATAAACCATCTTCAGGACATTGTATATAAGGATTTTTGTTTATATATATATATATACATATATATATATATATATATAATTATTATCACTATTATTATTATTATTATTATTATTACTTCAACGTTATTTTTAGTGGATCACCATCTTTACCATCTTTGAACAAACGCTCTGTTTATTTATTAAAAAGTATATTTACTTATTTTCGTCTATAGGCCTGAATATTCAAATAATCTTATTAAAAAAATCCAGCAGGATTTGAACCTGAATATTCAAGCTGGTAAACAGAAATAAATAAATACAATGTTTAATAAATAAACGGAGCGTCTACTCAAATGTGGATATCCACTAAAATTAACGTTTAAGTAATCAAATATGTCGGATTAATAAATAAAACTCCATCATCTCTTTAGAAATTGCAATATATATATATATATATATATATGTGTGTGTGTGTGTGTGTGTGTGTGTGTGTGTGTGTGTGTGTGTGTGTGTGTGTGTGTGCATAGTTTGTAAGACCATAAGTATTAGACACCCATTGAGGATCAAACTCACCACTTTGTAATAATGATCTAAGAAACCTCTTTGTTCCCATTACACTATGACGAGTTACTATTCGAGACGTTCCCCAAAATGTCGGGGAACGTGACAGGGGTACTCTAGCCGAAACTTTTTGGAACAAGTGTGCAAACAACAAGTAGAAGACTACTTCGAAGGAGACGGTAAAAACTAGGTGTTAGAGATTTTTCATGCTCAACTTTCATTAACTTTTGAGTAGCATCTCGTATAAATTCTTGAATTTCATCAGAAGTATAAGCACATTATAAATGACCCTATGACGCTCCCAGCAAGGATTATAACCACTCTTTCTCTTTCTCTCTCTCTCTCTCTCTCTCTTTCTCTCTCTCTCTCTCTCTCATTATCTCTACTGCTGTTAATTTTTCTCGCTTTCTTTCTCCTTTCTTTCATTCTCTTTTCCCTTTTATTCTCCTTTCTCTTCTTTCTTTCTCATTCTCCTTTCTTTCTCTCTTTTATTCTCCTTTCTTCCTTTATCTCTTTTTCCTTACTTTCTCTTTCTTCTTTCTCTCTTTCATTCTCCTTTCTTTCTTTCTCTCTTTTATTCTTCTTTCTTCCTTTGTCTCTTTTTCCTTACTTTCTCTTTCTTCTTTCTTTCTCTCTTTCATTCTCCTTTCTTTCTTTGTCTCTTTTTCCTTACTTTCTCTTTCTTCTTTCTTTCTCTCTTTTATTCTCCTTTCTTTCTTTGTCTCTTTTTCCTTACTTTCTCTTTCTTCTTTCTTTCTCTCTTTCATTCTCCTTTCTTTCGCCTTTTCTCTTTTCCTTCCTTCCACTTTCTTTATCTCTTTCTTTCTTCTCCTTTCTCTCTGAATTTCTGTACCTTCCGTCTGTGGGTGATCATAGCTCTCCACTATTTCCTGTTTTTCTGTTGCTTTCCTTTTTGTCTCCTCTTTGTTGTGGGCTTTCTTCTGCCATCCATTAACTCCAACTTCTCAGATCGACTTCTCGCTGCTATCCGTTGATTCTCTTTCCGTTGGCATCTCCTGGAAATATTAAATTCTCCAAGCCTTCTTTACTCATTTATGCGCCCCCAAAATTTCAACTGGCTTGTTCTGGTTGTTATCAAAACTTTCTTTGGAGTTCCAATCCTCTTAAGAACTTCCTCTGTCTATGGTATTCTTAAAATGCCTCAGTAGACGAACCATATTACGGTTGTCTCTTTTTCACTTTGTCATGTCCTTTCAGGATGTAAGCACTCATGGCTCGCCACAGCTTCTGCCTTGTTTTGCTATAGTCAACTCTTACTCTGTTACCATATTTCTTTGCTTTGTGATCCTTTTTCTGCCATCGATTCACACAAACGCGCCAACAATTCCACTCGACACTTCATTGAGGATTGACAAAATACAATATTAGTAAGAAAATCCTGAAAAGTTGAAACACTGATGCAATGGGTCTGTGGGCCCAGTTTTTTTTTTTTGGTCATGTCGTTTACCGACGATCTACTTTTATGGAAATTCAATTGCTCTATTCCTCGCCTATACACTACCGAAAGTCGAACCGTAAACTTTAAATCCAATTCACTCTACTCAGCTACTGAGCTATTCACTTGCGTCAGATTGTTGTTATTGCTTCAGTAATAACAGCTTTCGACAACAGGAATATTTGACGTAATAGGAGGGCGGAGAGCGACAACAGAGAGAGTTAGCAGTAATAGTTATAATTGCTATTCTAAAATAGTAAACGAGTTAAATCATTGCTGTCCGAAGGGAAACGATTTAGCGTTATAAGTGGAAGCCACAGGAGAGGTTGCGGGCATAGTAGGAGTCATAGAGAAAGTGGGACTAGTAGTTATGGTTGATAGTAGTTGTACTTATTATGGTGGTTCGTGGCCAAGTGGTTGAGCGAACAGGTTGTTGAGGAATGTTGTACGAATTATGAAGTGGAAAGTAATAAGAGAGAATTTGCAGAGTAATAGATAGATAGATAGATAGATAGATAGATAGATAGATAGATAGATAGATAGATAATAAGAGACTGAGATAGATAGATAGATAGATAGATAGATAGATAGATAGATAGATAGATAGATAGATAATGAAGAGACTGGGATAGATAGATAGATAGATAGATAGATAGATAGATAGATAGATAGATAGATAGATAGACTAGTAAAAATCTTCAAATTTCTGAGATTAAACCTTTACAAATATATCCTTTATTTTGCTATTATTTAATTCATTCTGTTCCTGATTTTTGTCGCAATTCTCAGATCGATATTCTACGATCATTATTTTTTTTTTATTTCCGAGCCATGCTGTTTAAATATTGTAGAATGACGATCTGGGAATTGCAACAGAAACAAAATAAACCAAATATTAGTCATTTAATAATAATAATAATAATAATAATAATAATAATAATAATAATAATAAGAAGAAGAAGAAGAAGAAGAAGAAGATCTTAAAAACTATCAAAATAGAAGGATATTGAAGTGAGAATCTAAAAAAAATGTGGCACATGAAGACATCAGTAATCATACTTGTAGTTGGATTCCTCGGATTTATTGAAAAAGGTTCCGATAGACTCATTGATGGGATTCCTGGTAGCCCTTGCTTTAAAGAAATACAAAAAATTGTACTCACAAGTACAGCTCACATATTACGAAGAGCTTTATCTGTGTAAAATGTGTGTGATCATAATTTTTTGCTTGTTTTTTTTTTAACAAAAATGATCAGTGGAAAATGTCATAAAGCCATTTCTGACCTTAGGACTCTGGAAGAAAATGTGTATGCAACAGAAATCAAAGGAAATAATAATAATAATAATAATAATAATAATAATAATAATAAGACCTTGAAATAGAAATCTCGAAAATGTGGCATATGGGAACATCAACAATCCCTGTAGTAGTTGGAGCCCTAGGACTGGTTGGAAAAGATTCCAGTAGACTAATTGAAGGGATTCCTGGAAGTCCATGCCTCAAAGAGATACAAAAAATTGTTCTGACAAGTACAGCCCACACTTTACGAAGGGCTTTATCTATGTAATTTTTTTTTCAATGGAAAGTGTCATGATGCCATTTCTAACCTTAGGTCCCTGGGCGGAACCCGGAAAGAAATGTAAACGCCAGAAATCAAAGAAAATAATAATAATAATAATAATAATAATAATAATAATAATAATAATAATAATAATAATAATACTTCGATAGACAGATATGAGTGGGTGTGTAAAATGATAGATAGATAGATAGATAGATAGAAAGAAAGAAAATGAAAAGAATGTGATAGATAGATAGATAGATAGATAGATAGATAGATAGATAGATAGATAGATAGATATCTGTAGAACATTCTGTAGCATATTTCTGCGCTCTTTTTCATTTGGCTCCCTCTTCTTACACGTGATCGACATGCCTAGCAATGTCGAACTAATTTTACCTGTATTCGTTGAATTCATCGTAATTCTTTGTGTTTTTTTTTCTCGTTTCGCAAGTGAATTGCGAACATTGTTTAGAAACAGCTCAGGGCGACAGTCAACCAAAGTATCATTGGACTCATTGGCAAAATCAGGTCGGTGGAAGATTTTACCCTGTCAAGATAAGCACCTACTTGATAAATAAATACAAATAAATCAATGAACAGACATACATAGATAGATAGATAGATAGATAGATAGATAGATAGATAGATAGATAGATAGATAGATAGATAGATAGATAGATAGATAGGGAAGCAGTAAGGAACGAAACAACTAAGTAACTGTGCCAGCTAGCTAGTCACTTGCAATACCTTATTGAAGGCACAGCAAAGTTGTTATGTACAGAGCTTGGCCAGTTTTATATACTCTGTTCACGTTGCTCGTGGGTTTTTATGTGACGGGTGAGACAATAGTGGTTCCTGCGAGTATTTCATAGAAACCACTAGGCATTTTAAGTTATTCATTCATTATTATTATTATTATTATTATTATTTTCTTTGATTTCTGGCGTTTACACATTTCTTTCCGGGTCCCGCCCAGAGACCTAAGGTTAGAAATGGCATCATGACACTTTCCATTGAAAAAAAAATTACATAGATAAAGCCCTTCGTAAAGTGTGGGCTGTACTTGTCAGAACAATTTTTTGTATCTCTTTGAGGCATGGACTTCCAGGAATCCCTTCAATTAGTCTACTGGAATCTTTTCCAACCAGTCCTAGGGCTCCAACTACTACAGGGATTGTTGATGTTCCCATATGCCACATTTTCGAGATTTCTATTTCAACGTCTTATTATTATTATTATTATTATTATTATTATTATTATTATTATTTTCTTTGATTTCTGGCGTTTACACATTTCTTTCCGGGTCCCGCCCAGGGACTTAAGGTTAGAAATGGCATCATGACATTTTCCACTGACAAAAAATAAATAAATAAATAAATAAAATACTTAGATAAAGCTCTTCGTAAGGTGTGGGCTGTACTTGTTAGAACAATTTTTTGTATCTCTTTGAGGCATGGACTTCCAGGAATCCCTTCAATTATTCTACTGAAAACTTTTTTAACCAATCTATAACAGGGTTTGTTGATGTTCCCATGTGCCACATTTTTGAGATTTCTATTTCAAGGTCCTGGTATTTTGATAGCTTTTTGAATATCTTCAAAGATGCATTGCAGTCAGCAGGGACTGCCATATCAATAAGGAGGCACTTTTTTTGTTTGTGGTCTTTAATAACAATGTCTGGGCGGTTGGCTTTGATTGTTCTGTCGGTGTGTATTGTGTAATCCCATTGAATTGTAACAGGTCCTATTTCCGTAACGGGGTATTATTATTATTATTATTAAATACTATAATAATCGTCTCTATCCTTGTATATTCGTCATCTATCTATCTATCTATCTATCTATCTATCTATCTATCTATCTATCTATCTATCTATCTATCTATGTCAGTTCATATCTATCTGTCAGTCTTCATATCATGCTACTTAGGCATTTATATCAAGTTAAGATACATATATACATGTATACATACGTATGAAGAAACTGAGATAGATAGATAGATAGATAGATAGATAGATAGATAGATAGATAGATAGATAGATAGATAGATAATGAGTATACAACGAGGATAAGAGAACACAACAGAGATACAACGGAAATAAAATAAGTTACATAGTTCAGTGAGCTGATTCTACTGGGCCCTGTGTATAAGATCGAGCTATGTCACCTAATTCACGAAGCAATGAATATCGTCTAGGTCTTATCTTTATTTAATTCTGCTCAGTTATTGATTCACCGTTTCGGCTGATTCCATGTACTCACTGCCCGACAATGGACTGAACTCACAATCCCTAGCCAGACTATGTGTGGAACGAGAACAGTCTATTCCCCATAGATTACATAAAGGGTTTAGTTCAGAATTATCTGTAGATTTCCCATATCAATATACACCTGAGAAAGGCCGGAGGGTAAAACAGCCAAAACGTTGTGATAACAGCAAATAAAGATGAGGAAAAAATAGTCCGACTATAAATAGTCTAAGAAAAACTTCTCATCCCAGTAATTCAAACGTATTTTTTCTGTGTATATAAATTTTAGAGAAATTTTTGAATATATTTCTCAAACTTAAATTAGATGAGTTAAATTTATTTTTCTATTTTATTTTTCTATATTTAGTGTGTATATAAATATAGGTTTCTCACTAAATTTCCACGGTTACTAAAAAAATGAGACGCAGTGAAAAATGAAGTTTTCCTCATTGCATTCCTTTTATAAATAATGTCTAAGCAGATATATTCGTTGATATATATATATATATATATATATATATATATATATATATATATATATATATATATATATATATATATATATATATATATATGGATGGATGTTTTTTAATAAGCGCTTATACGTAAATAGCGTCGTGGCGTACTACTTAAGTTAGGTAGTCTCGTAAACAAATACTACTGTCGTGAGTTTTATCCTTACGGGTGTTCTACCTTTATGGCATTGTGCTAGGACAAGCTACGGCTCCCTTGTCTATTTCTAGGAAAAACATTTTTCCCTTTAGAGAGGCCTAAATTTTTTTGAAGAAAGGGTGAATCATCCTTCCACTCACGTGTGTAATTGAGCGAGCATCCGCTAACTTTGACCTCTGATATCGGAATTCGACTTCTAACAACTAAGTCACGCGTAAAATTACACCCTGCTCTGCCTCAAGGGTGATGCAAAAGTTCCCAGCAGTTTTTACAATTTTTTTTTTATGGATTTCACCGCAAGCAAGGCGGGATGCTATGAGCACGCAAGGGATTACAGAGAGAGAGAGAGAGAGAGTAAAGAGGCGTGATAGAAGAAAGGATAAGGAATAGATCTAAGCATCTGGAGATGTCGATTGACATTACATTTGAATTGTTGGAGATTATAGCTATCATGGAAACAAGTTATAGGAAGGGAATTCCACAGACGGGAGGTGAGAGACATGAAGCTATTGGAGTAAAAGAGACGGCTACATTTAACAGTTTCGAAAGTGAAAGGGTGGGATCGAGATGCTAGCCTAGTAGCACATCTAAAATCATGCAGTCTGAAAAGTAGCAAAAGTAGCTCGTCGGGGTAGTTACCGTGAAAGTATTTGTAGAAAAGACAGAGGGAGGCGACGGCACGTCTTTTGAGAGAACGACTATAGACGAGATACAAGAACAGGGCCAATTACATTGCATATCCGTCTTTGGATTTTGTCAAGGACCTTAAGACGAAGAGCAGAGGCACCAGACCATATATGGCAGCAGTATTTTTCTACTAAATTTTCACCCAATGCAAAACCCACCAGCCAATCAAAGCAGACAGCTACTGGATGAGGCTGTTGTACGAACGTAAGAGGAGGAAGTAAGTGCAGATTTTAATAATATGTAGGATAGACAAAGTTTGACCCTAGACTTGAAGAGGTTAAAATTGTAATGATTGTCGAGACATCCCCTCGGAAGTCTGTTTCACAAAGCAGTTTTTCGGAAGAAGCTGTCTGAGTGGGAGTTCCTCCTTACAAATGGAATAAGAAGGAAATGATGATGGTTCACTCCCGTGTAAATGACATGGCGGTTGTTAGTTGTAAACGTTTGAACGGATGGAACTAAAGAATGTATCAGGTCATCCCATAAGTTCTGGCCGAATTTTGAATAAAGAAAACAAGTGACCAAATGTTACATTTAATTACAGATTCAATCAACAATGTATTTTCCCTGACTATCTATGACTTCCTTCCATCTATTAACAATTTTACTAATTCCATTACTGCAAAATTCTTTTAGCTTTGATTTGAAGAACTCACAAATGTCAGTTTTAACCTCTTCCTGTGTTGCAAAAGCTGTTTCTTCCAAATGATTCTGTAAGCTACGAAACAAATGGTAGTCTGAAGGAGCGAGATCGGGAGAATAAGGTGGATGAGGAATTTTCTCCCAACCAAGTTCTTCGATATTTTTGTGACATGATTCTTGCTGTGTTGTGCGCATTGTCCTGATGAAAAATCACCTCTTTTCGATTGACTAGAGCAGGTCTTTTTTTCCTCAAAGCTTGGTTCAAATGCTCTAATTGCTGATAGTATATTTGAGCATTAATTGTTGCATTAGGTGGTAAGAATTCAAAGTGAATATTTTTAGCCGCTTCGGCTGCTGAGTTTCCTTTCTTGAACTCATAAAGCATTATATGCCTCAAATGATTCTTGGGTACTTCCATGTTAGCAGGGTTTTAATCAAACAAAAATTAATTTTATTGTTCTTTGAAATAAACTTTGATCAGTTTAAATGCATCTAAATATAAAAATAATGTTCAGCTCCATTAGACATTATAAAATACTCTTTAAATTTCGTTCATTTTAAAAAAAAGTTAAAATTCGGACAGAACTTATGGGATGACCTGGTAGTACCTTTGAATCTTTGCCATGGAAATAGTGAAAGGCATTCGACGTTTGGTCTGGAGGAAAAGGGTTGTCGGATTGAAAATAATCGAAAACAAATACATGTAAACACTTTTGTACTCTATCAAGACTGTAAAGTGAGGATTGGGCGGTTCCAGCCCAGATATGGCAACCATTCTCCATTTTTAGTCGGATCTGACTCTTGTAGAGATAGAGCAAGTCAGGGGCTTTCAGGAACTGTACAAGAAACCAGCTATTTTTCTAGACGCACCTTTCAGAAAAAGTGTGTATTCTGCTATGAGGGAATGATTCTACTTCTGATTCAGTTAATTCTTGGACGAAATTTTTGATAGCTTAAAATTTGTTCGAAATGCAGAGGAAAAAAAACCGGAAACATCTAAATTTAGTCATATATTTCCATACTTCATTCGTCGATACCAAGCAAGTAATACTAAGAGGAGAGAAAAGCAAGAAAAAGAAAAACCATACTGAAAACGCTTCATGTAAAAAATTCAAACAATTTAATACTATTACGCCTACTACTACTACAAGGCCCAAACAAACAATAAAGCGTAGAAAAAAATTCCTATAGAAAATAGACGTAGATAGGTTCGTCTATAGTCCAGTTCACACTCCTCTCCAATCTTTTAAACAGGAGTAGTTGGTTATCACTTGTTTCCTATTTAGGATTGAGTTTCCGGTTTGTGCTAAAGTCTTTTCATTCTCTTTCATTCCCAATAGCCCATTGCGTCTTAGTAGCATTATCGCCTAGCTTGTGGCGAACTGATCACAAAATGAAAAATAATGTAGCTATTTGACTAAATTTGAATTACATCTTCTAGTTAACTTCTTATTCTCTTTCACTTCTGGTGCCCCCTTGCGTCTTAGTGGCATTACCATCTTGCTTGAGGTGAATTGATTAAAAATTAAAAAAATTAAAAATAATGTAGCTATTTGACTAAATTACATCTTCTAGGTAGCTTTTTGTTACGCTAATTAATTAGACTATCCATTATATAGGATAGAAATTCAAATATATGTTTTATTTCCATTTCATACAAATATCTTCACAAAAAGAACTTGTCAGTGGCACGCCACAAATGTTTGACAAAGAAGAGTTTACGAGGTTATAATTTCGGCTAAACCACTCCCCCATATCTGTCTATATCTCTGAGATGAGGTATTATGATTATTTACATTATTTACATTATTTGGACTATTATCCTCATCTTCATCGCCCAGTGGATAAAGACGTTGGTTAGATCCAGGGACTAGACCCAAAGAGTTGTGAGTTCAGTGTTGAACCAAAAACATGGAGAGATGAGTTAAAATGAAACTAACTGGGACACCCGGAAGAGGCATGGCACGCGAAACTAGAACGATCTACCCCCTGTGGACGCCATAAAGGGTTCGATTCGAAATTCCAATCACCTGAAGAAGGCCGGAGCGTACTACGACCGAAACGTTTTGAATATGACAATGAAGATGAGGATAAAAGTCCGAATAGTGAAAATAATGTAAACACTCAACCATAACTAACTTATTGCTGAGACAATAACAGCTGAAAGCTGTTACAACTCGTCCGTTATTAACCTTGACAAGGGTTCAATTAATATTTTTTTCCTTTATGTGTTTCTACTAAAAATGTTTTTATCACTTTAAACGTTATTTTTAGTGGATACTCATATTTGAGTAGACGTTCCGTTTATTTAACAGTCAGTCTTGTTTAATCGGTATAAGTTCTTCGTGGATGAGCCGGTACAATCCCGTAAGATCTAACGACGTTTCCTCTGTCTGGGTGAAGGGGACGCAGGTTCGAATCCTGCTGGAAAGTGCATACTTTCCTTTCATCAAATTTCTCGGCAGAAGGAAATAATTTTTTTTTTTTTTATCGGTATCACCTCATGCAAGAGAGTAAAGCCACTAAGACACAAGGGCTTACACGGTGTAGAAGAATTAGGAACAGAAACATTAATAATGAACGTGAAGAGGAAAGAGAAAATCAGGAGGTCAGTAGATAGTGATTGATATTGCATATAATTTTTTGCAGATTAAAATTGCCTGGAAAGAATGGGGCCGGAAAGGGGTTTCACAATCGGGAAGTGAGAGAAGAGAAACTTTTAGCATAGAATTTACGGTTACATCTATCCACTTCAATAGTAAATTGATGGTAAATAAAGTTTAACAAATAAACGGAATGTCTATTCAAATATGAGTATCAAATAAAACTAAAAATAACGCCTGTCAGATTAATAGATAAAATTGATATTACTTCTTTATAAATTTATAAATTACGAAAATACCCGAACTCGACGACTGCAGGCACGTGCGTAAATAAACCACCATGAGAACTACGTTTATTTTTTTAATTTTATTTTACTTTTCTGTTTTTTTTTTTTTTTTAGTTAACAAGAAGAGGCAGACAAAATACTATAAAACAATAGAGAATAAATAGAAAGGTTATTTTTTGCTAATAAAGCCGGTGGGCGGGTGACCGCGTGTTCGTAAGCGTCGGCCATAACAAAACACCTGAATTATTAACTCTTAATTCTCATTATAAATAACCAGGTCACATGACCCTTCTCCTTGACAAAAGAAAAAAAAAGAAAAGAAAAAGAATTATATGTTATAAATACTATTTAAAAGAAATTAGATCCCATCTAAACGTTTACAAACTCTTATTTTGTCTCGGACGAAAATAGATTTCAAGAGGGAGAAAAATTAAAATAGTTATTTGGGGTAAATGAAACGTGATTAATGTGTGGTTCATTCATTGGCTTATTCGGGTATCCTTAAGGAATATTAATATCATAACCATCTGTGGCAGACCATTTAGGGTGTAAGTCTTACAAAGCATTACAAAGGTGTTCGATCCACATTGTTCAATCTCGTGGCTAATGTTATTGTGTGTTTCTCGTCAGTAAAATGTCGATGTTTGTGCCTAAAGGGAAGCAAAAATAAAAATCCTGCTTACTAAAGACCATTTTTAAAAAAAGAAAAGACGTATTATAGAAGGTCAGGTGGACATTTTCATTCGGAAGATACTAAGTCGTATTTTTGCCTTATGTCTTTTGACGTGTTTCTGCCTTATGCTTCTATCGTATTTTTGCTTTTTGTCATATTTTTGCCTTATGCTTTTTCCTTTTACGTATTTTTGCCTTATACTTTTTCGTATTTTCCTTTACACTTTTGCCTTATACTTTTTGTATTTTTTGCATTATGTTTTTTTTTTTCGTATTTTTGGCTTGTACTTTTGCCTTATGCATTTATGCCTAATGCTTTTTATCATATTTTTATGCTATTTTTTCGTATTACTTTATGCTTTTTAATCGTATTTTTGTCTTATATTTTTATAGTCTTTCCCTTATCCTTTTATTCGAATTTTTGCCTTATAATTTTGCCTTATGCTTCATTGTCGAGTTTTTTTCCTTTTCTTCTTTCGTGTTTTTCTATTAATTGAAGTTTTGTAAATAGCAGTTTTTGAATGTTGAATTTCTAGAAAATCAGAATGTTTATCACAATTGTCTTCCCCTCTAATTGTTTGGCCTTATACATACCAAACCTGGCAGCACAACATGTCATATACCTAGATATAAAGCCGTAACCACTTCATACGATGGAGACACAACCATCATGAGAAGTTAAAAGGTGATTACCGAACAGTTGCCATTCCACAAGTGATGTCAGTTGCCTTGAATCCAGAGTTTTTTTTTCTTAAACTGGCTGCCATCCAAGGAACTAGAATCCACTCTGCCTCATTATTTTACCCACGGCGAAGATGGGAGGGACATTTTCATGCTATTTACAACGCCGATAATCGTTATACCACCTGTAATTTTAAACGAAATTTATTAAACACCTATTGGTAATCGTCTATGTCCTTGTATATTCGTCATCTATCGCTCTATCTATCTTATCTAGCTAGCTAGGCATTTATATTAAGTTATTAAGATGCATATATACATGTATACATACGTAGGAAGAAACTGAGATAGATAGATAGATAGATAGATAGATAGTGAATATACAATGGCAGAGATGAATATTAATAAAATAAGTTACATAGTTCAGTGAGCTGATTCTACTGAGCCCAAATACACACTGTCCAGCCCCGTGTATAAAATTGAACTTCGCAATTGCTATGTCACCTAATTCACGAAACAACGGATTTCGTCTTGTTCTTATCTTTATTTAGTGGTAAAAACAGTCGAATATTTTTCATTGGTGCTGTTAATCGGTTTTCGAAACCAGCTAAAAAGGAAATGCTGTTCGCAATGCAATCGATACTGAACAGGCATTTTGTCTCCAGTCACTTTCTCACTGAAGTCACGTGGTTTCCCTCTGTCTGTTCTACAAATATTTTCATGACAATTGCTCGGAGGAATTATTTTCCTGGTACACGAGTTTAAGCGTGTTACTAGATTGGAAACTAGCTATTACCGTTTTACTCTTGAAATAGCTACATGCAAGCGCCAGTTCTATTCTAACAGTTTTTTCTCACACTTCCCACCTGTGTAACTCCCTTATTGCTTCCCTGATAACTACAATCTTCACAAATGTAAATGCAACGTCAATCACCATCTCCTGTCTTCTTGGGCCCCGTTCAACTTTTTTTCCTTTCCTCACTCCTCCCTATTCTCAGTCTTCTCATTCTTATTCTTTTTCACTCTCTGTACTCCCCTGCATTCTAGTGGCTTTGTCTCCTTACTTTCGGTGAAACGATTATATATATATATATATATATATATATATATATATATATATATATATATATATATATATTAAGTAACAAAAATCTTGGTAATCCATATGGATAATCCCAAGGGGGATTAAATCCGAAGAGCTCAATATTATATCACCTTATATAAGCTTAATGCTGCCCTTCAAAAGTGAAAATTTTAAATTCATTTTTTCAACCTTGAAAGTGAAGTCTGAAGATCCAGACAAAAATAAAATCTCTAGTGAAATAAATTATAACAATGGAACCTTAAAGTGGTCTGTTTTTTTTTTTTTCTGTAAATTATATATATATATATATATATATATAGTACAGGTAATCGATTCGTTGGTATATAATCCGGGGGGAACCTAGTAATATTAATTATGTCTTCATTTTAACAGAACAGATGGATTTTTATAGCAAAAAAACAAAACAAAAATTACCTTAACATAGAAATAGACTATTTCAAGCCGTTCTGTGCGCGACTATAATCAGTCCCTAAGTCACTTATCTCTATGTTGAGGTAATTTTGTTTTTTGCTATAAATATATATATATATATATATATATATATATATATATATATATATATATATATATATATAAGAATGCAAGATTGATATAGATGGAGTAAAGTTCAGTAAACAAAAACACTACTTTTTAAAAAGTGCTCAATACAGAGTAGAGCGAATAATATTTATTTAAAAATTACAACATAAGTATGTTATAACATCACTACAAAAATAGCCATTTTGTTTCAACACTTCCGGTGTCTTGTCAAGTGCTCACATGACAAGATACCAGAAGTGTTGAAACAAAATGACTTATTCTTGTAGTGTTGTTGAAACAAAATGACTATTTTTGTAGTGTTGTTATAACATACTTATGTTATAATTTATATATATATATATATATATATATATATATATATATATATATATATATAAATGGTCGGTTTCCTGTACCCTCCACTAAGTAAATGACTTCTCCTGTTATCCTCTACCTTTACAAGAGCCAGATCAGGACCCAAATGGAGTTCTGTTGCCATGTATGGACAGGGATTTCCCTGCCTTCATTTTCCAGTCTCGGTAGAGTTCAAAAGTGTCTCCTCGTCCTTGTGGATGACAAATTATTTTCCACCGTACACCTCCTCACAGAAGAAACGTCACAAGCCTCTCGCTGCTCTATAGCTATTTCTGTGGAAAGTGCTCAGACGAACTACTTTCCTTAGTTCCCCATTCACGGTTAAGACCTGCCATTCCACGCGCGTTGAATCACCCTCATTCCCTTCGTATTCCATTAGTGAGATGTAAGTTCCACTCGAGTTGATTCTTCCCACGAATCAATGCATCGTGAAACCGGCTCTCAAAAGAATGATTCCCTGATCCCTACAATCTTAACCTGTTCAAATCCCAGGTTAACCGTTATCTTCCCCAGCTATCATCATAAACTGTGCGTCTTACTCTGTAATCCTCCACCTCGAGTGGCACTCGGGCCTTGTACAGGACGAACACTATTATAAAATACATATGCTGCAGAAGATCGGCGTATGAAGGTTGTCATCAAATATAACAATTATTATTATTATTAACAGCTGTAAATAATAGGAAGCACTCAATAAGGAATAAAAATGCGTAACTCATTCATCGTCATGATTTTAATTATGACGACCAATGAGTTACGCAAGCAAGCAGAGATAGAAAATGTTTACCTACGTCCAGCAACGATTCGGTACAAAAATGAACGACTTGTTGGCATAGCAGTCGCCATGGTGGCCAGCACTGAGAGGGGAAAACATTAAATGAAACAGCAAAGTCCCAGACCGTCCTGATCAATAAAATTGGTAGATAGGAGCCTGTATGGGTGGCTGGTTATAATGGCGTTTATTGTTTGGTAGTACGCTGCTTCTTCCAACAGCGGTTCCTCCTGCCGTTGCACAAAAATGGATGAAGAAGCGGTCGGGAATGGTCGGAGCAGTTGGGGAAGTTGGTAATCGTTGTGGTAATAGCCAAGTTCATGTGAGCTTATTGAAAAACGGACGGGAAATTAGAAACGTGGCTAAGAGTGACACACGTGCGAAGATTTGATTAAATGTGACGCTTCGTTTGTTTTCTTACCTCATATTTGGATACAAGAGAATGTCAGGCGAAAAGATGAGAGTAGAAATGTCTGGAGACAAATACGTTGGCTCGTTCAGAAAAATATTGACCGATATTAATAGTGGAAGATTATTCGGGCACCCTGACCCAAGAATATCACCGACAGAAAATAACTCTTCCCGACTGGAGTTGATGCCAACTGAGGATGGGCGTATGCGTGAATAGACAGCAAACCAATAACGCTAAATTCTTTTTTTTTTTTTTACGGCCATGTTCCTTCAAGACATAGGCGGTCGTGGCTCTCCACAGATTCCTTTTCTTTGATATCTGTGAATTACCATAACTTTTTTCCAGTTTATTTCTCCACAGTTTGTGCACCTCGAGGTAGTGTAATGGTTAGCAAGCTTGTCTCGCTAGACGACTGAGAATTGAATTCGATCCTCACTGAGTGGCCCTTACTTTCAGCCTAGTGCCACATCCAAGCTACGCTTGGAAAATCACTATTTCTCCACTGTTTTGAATTTACAGGAATCTTTCTCTTCGATTGTTCGCCATCCAAGTCTAAAGATCCAAATCTACCAAGGTAAATTCATTCCTTTTTTAAATGCCATGTCACGTAGATAACCGTGGCTTCCCACAGCTTCCTTTTCTTTATTATCTGGGAATTGTCATAGCTTCTTGAGAAAAATAGTGGTGTGGTTTCCCATTGCATGCCTCACAGTCTGAATTCAGTTATCCTTTTGTTACGCTGGTTAGAAAGTCTAGTTTTCCCTGTTATTTAAGTCAGAGCCGGTTTGGGGTAGAAATGGATTCATGCCTTCCCCAATTGCATAAGTGCGAAGCGAACCCAACAGACTTGACCGGAATTCGAACTAGGCTCACCGATTCACTTTTCAGCACCGATAACTGTTACGCTGCCAACACATTCCAATTCATTCTTCTTCTTCTACATGCCGTGTCTCATCAGGACATGAGCGAGCCTCGCTCTCAACAACTTCCTATCGTTTGTAATTCTTAGTAACGTTTGTTTTTTTTTTCAGTATTCTGCCCTGTTCTACCGTCCATGTTTAAAAAAAAGGCACGGCACGTGGAATTAGAACATTTCGAAATTCCAACGTGTATCACAACAGCCAAGTTACTAAAGGGAATTAACTGAAACTGAGATATCCAAAAACAAAGACATGGCCCGTGGAATTAGAACGATCTACCCCCGTGAACTAAAAGGTTGTCGTTCGAAATTCCAGCGTATATCAATTGAAGAAGGTAGCGTACAATGATCGAAACGTCGTTAATATGGTAATAAAGATGAGGATAACAGTCCTAACAGTGTAAATAGTTACAATACCGTATCTCAAAAATATAGAAAATAATGGCTGGAGAATACACCGCGCATAGGAAAAAGTGCCGTATTGTTTTCCTGATCATTATATGCGGGTATTGTTCAGGATTTAAGTGATCATTGCTCTCCTCAGTCTTTTGTAACTTTTGACTCTTTATCATCACTCATTGTCTGTGATCTGCCATCTGTTCACACAGACATTTTGCTTTCTCTGCATCTCCTACCTTCAATGATTCGTCTTAGGTTCGTAATCTCGAAATCTCATTATGCATCAATGCGACAATGGTTCTCTACTTCCTGTCACTTACAACTCGCAGCAACGTTTTACTATTTACTGTTGTTGAATATATATCTTTCACATAAACTTTAATAAAAAAATAGTTTAAATTATTACAGTGATATTATCTATATCTATAATTCTCAAAGTGTGTGCGTATGTATGCGTGTGTCTGTGATCGTGTGTTTATGCATTTCCACAGTTTTCATGTGAACGCTCCCGCGCTCGAGGCTGATAATGATGATCAAAGGACTCAACGGCTGAAGAGAAACACCTCTTCGAATGCTGCTGCACGTGAGGCTGAAACAAGATTGGGATGGCAAAAACGGCCCTTTTCAGAACAATCCCCCATTCTAATTGTTAACCCCCCAACCCCCCAAAAAAAATCTGGGGATGTGCCTTGTTGTTACTTGTTACTAATATTGATTTTCGGGTGGGTTGACTTTAAACTTAAACTGCTTCAATTAAACGGCAAAAATTCCCAGTAATGAAAGACCCGATCGAAGAAGCGCTATACTGCTACTATATATATATATATATATGTGTGTGTGTGTGTGTGTGTGTGTGTGTGTGTGTATAAACCAAATAATTAGATATTAGCCACTGTATATACGTGCGTTAGCGTGCATTATGTAGATAAGCGAATATTTACTTAATTTAAACTTGGTAAACTACAAAACTTTAATTTGCACAACTAACTTAGGTATATGCATATTTATTAATATATATATATTAGTCCGTCCGTCACACACTCTAAAATAAACATACATTGACGATTTGTTGTGGAGAAGTGCAAGCAGCAAGTGAGTACAAAGTACAAATGGTTTTACTTGGGGTCTAAGCTTAGTACAATAAATTTTCATTCATTTGTTTGGAAAATTTTATTATTTAATATAGAAAATACTCCCACTTTTAAAAACAATTTAATGATGAAAATAACAAATATTTATTTAATAAAAATGGAATATTGTTTTTTTGCATGTCTTTTCTTTAAGTGTTTATATACAAGAATCCAGTTTCCAGTTCACCTTGCCTTTACGAGAACTTTAAACAAAGCACAAGGTCAAATGCTTCAAAAAGTTGGAATTTGACTCCAGAAAGAAATATTTACGCATGACCAGTTGTATGTTGCATGCTCAAGAGTAAGAAATTCTAAGAATTTATTCTTCGCTATTAAAATGGAAAAAAAAAAATTTCTTAAAAATATTTTTTACCATGAAATCCTATAAAATTAAATTAAAGAAATTATTAAACCGTGAAAAAGGGGTTTCGTCAAAGTATTTTCCCAAACAAATCAGCATATTCAAATTTCATAGATTGGTTTGCGAAATTGAACGAAACGTAGAGTTTGTAAATCTTGACAAAAAACTTCAACAATACTAAAACCTGTGATGACTTCAATACGCATCAACGTGTTTCAAAATATCCGAGTATATCTAAAATGGTGCATATATAAACTATAAATATGCAAATTATTATGTGTATTTAGGCGCGTGTAGTTGTACATGCGTGCGCATGCGCAAAAATATATATTAGTCAGGAATTTCGCAAAATAGACTATTCTATCTCGTTTGAAATGACAAGATTTATACTCTGGATGCGAAATCTAATTTGTAAGGGAATGGCTGAAGTTGATTGCAAAATCTTTGAGCGCATGATTGCTACGGCCGACGGCAGAATGCATCAGATGAAAGAAGGATAAAATGAAGAAAAAGTACAAGAAAAGAGAAAAGAGAAAGAGGAAGAAAATAAAAAGAATAATGAAAAAAAAAAGACAAAAGAGAGAAGAGAAAAAATAATGGGAGAGAAAAGATAGAAAAGGGAAGAGAAAAAAATGTGAAAGGATAATGAATTTAAATAAGAGAAGAGTCGAAAGAAATGAAAAAAAAACCCAGGAATTATGATGATACGAAGATGAAAGAAAGACTCTATTAAGAAAAAAGAATAAGAAAGGAAAAGGGGGAAATAGTTATTTGCTAAACACTGGCACAAGATCATGACAGTGTTGCTCCTTTAATTCTAGAAAGAGAGAGAAATAGATAAACAATCAAGAAAGAGAGAGAAAGATAAGCGGTCGAAAAATAGAGATAGAGAAATAAATAAATAAATAAATATGCTCTCGAGAAAGAGAGAGTGAGAGAGAGAAGCGGTCGCGAAAAAGAAAGAAAGAAAGAAACGCTCATCGAAGAGGAAGAGAAAGATAAGTGGGCTAGTAAAGACAGAGAGAGAGAGAGAGAGAGAGACAAAGAAATATGTGCTTCCAAAAAAGAGAGAGGAAGATAAATGGTCAAGAAATAGAAATCGAGAGAGAGAGAGAGAGAGAGAAATATACAAGCGTTCGAGAAAGAGGGGGAGAAAGATAAGCGCCCGAGAAAGAGAAAGAAAAAAAAAGCAATGTTGAGTAAAAGAAAGAGAAAAAATACCAGCAGTCGAGAGAGAGAGGGGGCGTAGAGAGGGGGTAGGGAGAGAGAGGGGTAGGGGAGAGAGAGGGGCAGAGGAGACAGAGAGAAAGAGAGCAATATATCGAAGGAAGAGATCAGCGTCAAATAAGTGGGGGAAAAGAAAGAAATGGAAAAAGAATCACTAAAATAAAATAGAAAGAAAAAATATTTTCATTGTATCTTCCAGTCTTCAAAATGATACTCTTATGTTTAGGACATTATAATATCCTTTATTTTCTTCCTTGTTTCATTTTTACCTGCGTATGGACGTGAGGCTTTCGTTGGATCTCCATTGTCTTGCGTGCATAAATGCCTACCAAGACACTATAAAATTCCGAACATATTTTTATATCTAGACAATGATCACTCTGTGGTGACACACATCGAAATCAAAATCGTTTATACTGCCTTGTGTGTGGGTCGGCGGGGAGATTTATTTTCCACTCTACAGCCTCTTTCCTCACAGACGCAACGTCGATATTCAGATGAGGTCCATTCTTTATTTCCACCAGTTCAGAGGGTTTGCAGCTAGGACGGTCCATGCAATTTCCACGAAGTCGAATCACTTCATTTCTCACCGTGATCCAAATATAAAAAATTTCCACTCAGATAGCTTTTTACCCCAAGAACTGCCATTTTGTGAAACAGGCTCCCGCGTGACTACTTATCTGAACACTACAATCTTAACCACTTCAAACTTAAGGTTTACTCCCACTTCTCGCTGAAATACTGGTTCCCGTGTGATCACCGAAGTTAAGAAACGTCGAGTTTAGTATGTACCTAGAAAGGTGACCACTTAGGGATATCAAGTGTTGTAAGTTTGGATGTGCCGGTGGCGTAATTGAAAATGGCTCAGAATTGTCAGTCGGAGGGGTGAGTTCTAATTTCCGTTAGGTTCTTTATATTAACTTATGCGCAAATACACTTGGGAAAGGTATGAATACACCTCTTCCCCCCCCCAGATATGGATTAATTAGTAACACTTGTAAACCATTATTATCTAAAACAAAATATTCTTACAATCTAAAAATGTTTTCTGGATTTAAATAACCTGCAAAGTGTTGATAAGCCGTAGAAAACTGCTCGGCCCGGGGGCCTGGATCAAAGTGTAGTACGCTGCCTTTGTGAGCTTCCGGGTCGGCGTCTGTCAAACTCTCTGCATTAGCAGAGAGGAACCAGGACGAAGCTTTGCTGAAGAGCAAGGTTTCGTTCGGGGAGGTAGACATGGCCTGAATCCGTCTAGGCGGGTTCAAAAAGGCTATATTTTTGGCCGAGCCTACAGGCTCGGAGATACCCACATTAAACCGGCCTTGTGCCACATTCTATCCTCGTGGGTGAATCGATAAATACTAAGCCGTAGAAAACGAATCAATCAAAACACCGTAATTTCCATCTGTCTTTCATATATAAGAACTAAGAACTGCCAATTTGTAGAGCAGACTGCTGCGTGGGCGCTTCTCTGAACACTCTAATAATGATGTCTTTAAATCAAGGGTTAATTATTATCTATCTTCTTTCTCCTCATAGTTTTCACTTCCTACCATCTTCTCTTCCATTCATACCATGCATCACCTTCATCATTACCATTTCAACTCTAACCCTCGTCAGCCTTGTATTACGAGAAAGTTAATAAGAAAAGTTTATGAGTTTCAATGCTACCAAAAACTTCAGTACGTCCAAAACCAAGTTAGTAACCTTCCACTGTCACCAAGCAGACCCCGTTGAATGGGTGTTCTCTCAAGTTGGCTCGTCACCTTGAATGTCTCTTGCGATAAAAGCTCACTCCAGACTTCAAGTAGATCTCATGTATTTCTAAAGATACTTGGAAAATGGTCGGTTCATTGTATCACTCCAGGAAGTATCTGACTCTCCCTGCTATACTCTAGCTTTACTCGAGCCAGATGAGACCAAAAACGGAGTATTGTTGCAATATCTTGGCTGTCCCCACTCGCCTTTGATAGAGTTCAAAAGCGTCCACGCGGCCTTCTGGATGATGAATTATTTTCCACCCGACAACCCCTTTCCCACAGACTAGACGTTGTACGCCTCCCCCGCTACTCTATCGCTATTTGTATGACAAGAGTTCTGACGAACTACTTTCCTTTTTAGTACTTTTTTCGTGCGTCACATTTGTCCGGACATTTTTAAACTTCCCGATCCACCCATACACACTTCTACGCGGTAGTACACTGTCGCCATATTGTGTTAAAAGCCACCGATGGATTTCAGCCCCTGACACACATTCCAACCAGAGAAATTGGATCACTGCTTAAACGTTATTTTTTGATGGATACCTATGTCAGTAGATGCCCTGTTTTTTATTGTTTGTTTTTTTTATTAAACAGTATATTTGTTTATTTCCATCTACCTGAATATTCAAGAAATCTTATAAGCGCTCTCAGATATATTTTTCTAATAAGATTTCTCGAATATTCAGGTAGATGTAAATAAATAAAAATACTGTTTAGTAAATAAATAAAAAACAGAGCATCTACACAAATATGAGTATCCATTAAAAACAAGATTTATCAATAAATTAAGATATGATTAATAAATACAAAAATACATTCCGATATATATATATATATATATATATATATATATATATATAGAGAGAGAGAGAGAGAGAGAGAGAGAGAGAAAAGAGGGAGAGAGGAAGAGAGAGATGATGATGAAAATAGTTTTAAGGTATGCTATGTTTATGGGTTAATTATGGGTTATCAGCGATAGAGCGTATGTAAATATAAAAGTAGACAAAGAGACCAACACCCAACGGCGACAGACTGTGTCAGGCTTAAATGCAATCGTCAGACCACGTATTTTAGCTCGACTATTTCTTTATGCTGGTCAGTGGTGCATTATGAGTAGGTCTATTGTATTATTCTAACGATTATTGGATGAGCGGTAACAGTTATGTTTCAAATTATTTTGTGGACTATTGAGTGGAAATAATTGTGAATCCGAATGCAGACTGTGGCTTTTTTTATAGTTTTGTTTATTAATTGTATTATAGATTGCTTTGGTATTTGTTGTTGATTTTTATTATTGTATTTGCTTGTGCTTATGTGTGCATTCTTAGTTTGTTAATTTGTTTATTATTTACGTAATTTATTTATTTATTTATTGATTTGGATTATTTCATTTTACTTATTTATTTAATTTTATTTATTTTTTTATAATTCGATTTATTTTATTTATATGTATTTATCTTTTTGATTCCTTTTCATTTTTCGATATAAAGTAATGGAATAAATATTTGTTTAGTGCCTGCATTTTGTATCGTTTATTTAGTCATTTGTGCTTGTCTGGGAAGGTAATTATATCTATTTTCTCCTCCAGACAGAGTTTGAAGTTTCTGGATTTATTATTGTAGGCTGATGCTGTTTTCCTTATTTTCCATTATATTTTTGATTTGATTTTTTTGTCTCTAATTTTACATATATGTTTAGAAAGCGTTGTGTTGTTCGGGTATTTACCATTTGTAAAGGTGTGTGTGTGTGTGTGTGTGTGTGAAAATATATAGAAAATAGGAACTGGTTAGGTAAATAATCCAAAGTCCCTTAGTATTTTAGTTATTATTTTTTAAAAATAGTGCTCGAAACAAAAGTAGAGCATAAATATAATTATTTATTTAAAAATATGATTCCAAAACGCTACATAAGACGTCTCATGTTTCAAAACAAGAGCCGAAAACTTCAATATAATTATTTAAATTAAATTGAGTTAAAATAAGCTCTGTTCCATCTTCAATCGAAATTTTTTTGGAATCAATTCCAAAAAAAATATATATATATATATATATATATATATATATATATATATATATATATATATATATATGAAATAAGCTCTGTTCCATCTTCAAGCGAATTTTTTTTTTTGAATCAATTCCAAATATATATATATATATATATATATATATATATATATATATATATATATATATATGAAGAAAATATACAGAAAAACAAACAAAAATCTTAATATGCAATTATGCTGTATTAATGTTAATAATATTAAGAATTTTGTTTGTTTTTTCTGTATATTTTTCTTCATACTGTCGGATCTATATCCATATATTTGCTTACATATATATATATATATATATATATATATATATATATATATGAAAAAATATACTTACAAAACAAACAAAAATCCTAATATGCGATTATGTTGTTTTAATGTTTAATGTCAACGTCAGACGTTTCGGTCTAATAGACCATCTTCAGGACATATTCATAAAACATAATTAACATAGACCATATACAATTCAACATGAAAAAGACGATGGACATAAAAGCAATACCAATCCAAACAGATAACTGAAATCTTTTCGTTTAAATATGATCACGTCGGCGTCACGTCGGCGATGTTGTGAAAACGTATTCCTAAAATTTGAGTATTTTGAATGAAAAACGAAAAGAATTTTATTTTGATCTAAAACTTATATGTACGTTTGTCGAGCATTAATCTTGCCAGAAAAGGGGAAATATTAAAGAAGCCAGATGGCGGGATGGTGGGATGAAAAGTTCATAGGCTGACTACGAAAGTGTCAAACGGCCGAAACGTTGTGATATAAACAACAAGGATGGGGACAATGTTTCGAATATAAATAACTAAATAAGCCGGGGTCATATCTTATGACAATAAAATCGATTTTTGCCGGTATTAGTTCTTGCGAAGTAGCATAAGCAAATAATCGAAGGTTTTTTTATAGCTAAGCATTTATTTTATGAGTAAATAAACGCAATCAATTTTTAGATTTTATTTGGCTAAGCCGTAAGAAGCTTAAAATAAAATAAAAACAACTAACGAAAGCGACTGTTATAAGAATATTTTGATTGTGGTCACTTGTTTAATTAATATCCTGAAAATGAGGTTGTGGCTATAGTCTCTAAAATACGTTGTCTTCAACAGCCATAAATAGATCTGCGTGCATGTGTACTCACACGGACGCAATGTTCTGACAATCCAACAGGTTGCTAGCACAATCACTACAAAGTAATGTGGACAGTTTTATGCCATTGCAGATTGAGGCGCTGAGTGTATAGCTCAGGCGTTACTGTTTAGATAAGAAAGTGATAAGGATAGTCATTTTATCAGTATTTAAAGTCACAGGTTTTGTACATTATTATATTTTTTTTTATAAATATACTTTGTAATCATGAAACTAATAACCTTTAAATTCAAATTGATGAGACCAAGAAAAAAAGTGGTTCTTATTTTTTTCATGTCGCTGAAAACCAGATCAGGGATTCTCAACATGGGACTGAGAAAATTTTAAAATGGGCCTGCAGTTGGCTCAGGGAAACGTAAATTCATTGCAGATTGTAAAGAGAGAGTCTGATGCTGAACCAAAGCTTGAAAAATCAGTTTCACAAGCTGATAGATAGGCACCAGGAGCCGGGAAGTCATTGCCCTACACGCAAGTCGCTAGTGGCCAGCTGGCGGGACGCCGATGGCACCGCCAGAAATCCTCGATGTCAGCCACCGGCAAGCCTCCAGCCTGTAGCGGTCCGCCAGTAGTAACATGCCGAGACGCACACACCGGCCGTCCGAAGCGGGCCAATAGCGGACCACCAGCGGTAAACACTAGTGGCATGCTACCCAGTGGCAGATTGGTTGCTTGCGTGTAGAGTGGTTAGGATTTGTATTTTCTACTATATTTTGCCTTTGTAAATAAAATGTATTTCCTCTTACGTGAAATTTCTATTTGCGCTTATGTGGACTTGAAATTTGTTGACACCATAAATGTGTCACAAGGAAGAAAAAGGTTGAGAAAATGATGGTCTTCGTGATGAGTATAAAAACGATCATTGACCTAATCTGGATCCCCACCTTTTTATCTTCCGTTCGCAAAGTGATAATATAATATACGACTAGATTTAAAGGTCTTATTTGTCTACATTCACTGCATATACCTTTAGTTAAACATTTCGGTAACAAGTTGAATTTAGTGAAGTACACGATGAGAATCAATCTCAAGATATTAGCAGTAATCTGTGCGAATTGCAAACGGACCAATACCGTACATAAGGAATGAGAGACATTTACGAAGTCAGCCTAGTGTGACACAGGGTCATAAGAGTTGAGTACTTATTAAACAATGATTTATTCGAATTCATCTTGTTATAGTCAAAACGCTTCGGCTCTTTTACTCTCCTGCTTCTCTGGGTGCCTACCGTAATCTGTAACGATCTTTGAATTTCGAAACGTACCTTTTATTCAATCAGACTATTCTCATGCCACTGTCCACGACATTTAATTCTTTGGATATTTTGTCTTTTGTTAATTAATTCTTGTAATGTCATTTCTGTTCGTTTCACCGAACTAAGGTAAGACATGTCTCCTTAAACAATTTAGACAAGTTCTGTCTACTTATTCTTAATATGATCCTCTCATATTTACGGACGAGTTTCTTAGTAGTCTTATTAAAGGAAAAAAAAATTACCTTATTGATGTATGTCCATTTTATTCTCGAGTACTTTTGACATTAGCACAATGTCATCTTCAGGTCTTGTTTTCGCTATGACAAACTTATTGTGTTCATCTTAAGATTGAATTTTTTACTTGTGAAGTGAAAAACGTTAAACTTATGCACACTTTCGGCCTGTGCCACATCTAAGTTACACTTAGAAAAACATCGGGCACCTTGACGTGATGTAATGGTTACCAAGCTTGTCCCGCTAGAACAATTACGACTGAATAGTGAGTTCGATCCCCACTGGGTTGCCCCATAGTTTCGGCCTTTTGCTACATCTAAGCAACGCTTGGAAAATCACTATAAGAAGATTGGTATTACATAGCATTTCATCATTCTTTTCTTTGTTTCAAACGATATTTTCCTGTTTCCTAATACTTTGCTTAGCTTTTGGATCGTATCTTTCGCTATTCCAATGCTCCTTTCAATTTTTCTACACTTGTTCATTTCCTTTTCTATCCGCATGAAGACAGCGTGTACCCAGGAAATGTTCTTAGTAATTCTTTCCGAAATGGCTTACGGACTTATCACGTTGTAACACCTGTTTTTGTATGATCACCGAAGATAAGCAACGTCGAGCCTGGTCAGTACCTAGATGGGTGACCTCTTGGGAATGCGAGATGCTGTAAGCTTGGATGTGCAGGTGGTGTAATGAATAAAGGCTCGGAATGAGAAATCGAAGAACCGAATTCGAATTCCACTCGAGTTGGTTATGCGAAAATACCATTGTGAAAGGTATGAATCCACCTCTTCTTCCCCAGCTATGGGTTAAATAACAGGACTTGTTTCAGAAATCATCATCATCATTAACTCCAAAAAAATAAAAATCGTCATTATCTCCAAAAAATAAAATTCTTACAATCCAAAAATGCTCCGCAAAAAGGTTGATAAGCCATAAAAACTAATCAATCCATCTTTCCCAAATAAATCAAGTTTTCCTAACATTTACAATAAATTTTTGCCGTTGCTTTGGAATATTTTTCCATAGTCTATGAAACATAGGTACACGCTTTTCTGCCTTTGTATATCAAAAGAATATAAGAATGGTTATAAGAATGGCGCTTCGACGTGTGTAATGGTTAGCAAGCTTGTCTCTATATATCAATTACTACTGAATAATGAGTTTGTTCTTCACTAGGTGCTCCTTACTTTCGGCCTTGTGCCACATCTAAGCTTCGCTTAGTAAATCACTGTAAGAATCATATTTCTTATTCCAATGTTTTTTAACAATTTCGCACTATTCCGGATAATTTTAACATATTTTCCTAATATAACAAGTTTTCCTGATAGTTCAAATAGATTTTGCCGCACATGATCAAAAGGTTTTTTCATAGTCATTAAAACTTATGGACATTTTCCATTTCATATTCCGATAGCATTCTGATTGTAACGATCGCATTTTTTGTTCCAGTGTCTTTAACAAAGCCATAATGTTCCGTATTATTCTAATATCTTTCTCGAATAAATTAAGTTTTCCTTGCAGATCAAATAGGCCTTTGTGTCGTACCTTATCAAATGTTTTCGTGTATAAAAGTGACAGTTCTGAAATTCAGTCGGAGAGTATCGAATTTACTAAGTTTAACTTTGATACAAGACAACGGTGTACCCAGCGAGAATTAAACTTACTAAATTGCAAACGGTACTATGACTGGCGCCCAATTCTTTGACCAGAATTTAATCATATGTATTTGCGTAGCCGTTTGTCATGCACATCTTACAAGCTATTGTAAGTTATTTTATTCTCCACTGGCTAATTAATAGATTCTTGTCACAAATATGAACGCAATTACTCTATCTAGGGAGTCGGCCACAAATAGCAGATTAAATTTAACTGAATCTGACATAGGGTTCACTGGCGACAAATTGGTGTTGGGTTCTTAAATATATAGAGCGCGGCCACGCTTTTATCTGGCTGTCGAAAGCAAATAATACGAAATATTCGTAATAAAAAAAATAAAGAGGGTTAGGAAGAAGTCAGAAAAACATAAATTATCTTTTTATTTTCTAGAAAAATCTCCTGTCCTGAACAGGAAAGGTGGTCTTTACAAGTCCGGCACGTCATGTTGCAAAAGACTATCTCTACTCACAAATCCGGGAGACGTTTTGTAATAGCGGTGCCTACCTGAAACTCTTCTCTTTGTCAAGAAGTTGTTCTGTTGATTGGCTGTTGAAGGCGTCGCATACTAATTGAGGAAGAGAAAAGGAAAATTCAACATTAGGATGGGAACGTCCTACCTGCTTTCAAAATGATCGTTCGAAATCTACTGAAACCGGTAGAAGACACGCAACTATCTTAACCAAGAGTCAACTGTCAAGAGAACTAATAGTTTGCTTTATTTATTTTTTTTGCTTTTTTTTTGCTTTTTTTGCTTTTATTTTTTTTGCTTTTTTGTTTTTTGTTTTTTTGCTTTTTTTGCTTTTTTGCTTTTTTTGCTTTTTTTGCTTATTTATTTTTTGCATTTACTTTTTTCTTTTTTTGTTCTTTGCTTTTTTTGTTTTTTGTTTTTTTTCTTTTTTGCCTTTTTTTGCTTTTATTTTTTTGCTTTTTGCTTTTTTGCATTTATGTTTTTTTTTGTTTTTTTACTTTTTTGCTTTTTTGCTTTTTTTTTTGCTTTTTTTGCTTTTATTGCTTTTATTTTTTGCTTTTTTTTTTGCTTTTTGTTTTTTTGCTTTTTTACTTTTTTCTTTTTTTTTCTTTTTTTGTTTTTTTTGTTTTTTGTTTTTTTGCACCACTGCTTCAAATGAAGACAGTTTGTCTTGAAAATCAACTTTCGAAATCCTGGCCTTTTATCGGGATTCAAACATCAGCTTAAGGGAAATACGCAATTATTTCAGTCACGAGGCAAGCTGCTAATTGACGTAGCAAAACAGGGTCGGTGCGTACTACCACTAAAACCTCGAACGGATGGGAGCAATTTTCATTGGGTAGTGCTTTGTGATCCTTGCATAGTTATCAACGTTTGCTTTTTCTACCAATATTTATATGCGTTACAAATTCAACTAAGCACAACTATGAAAGGATTAAAATTGTCGCTGATTTTGACGTTATTCTGTGGTCTTTTTTTTTTGTCCAAATCTGTGAATTTGTTTTGTCCATGCTAAGTTTCGAAAAAACACTATATAAAATTCATTATTTTCACCTATAATGTTGAATGTGTTAAAATTATTCAATTTTTTAACAAAAAAAGCTGATGTTTAAAAATTGCCGCAAAACTTTGTTGATTTATTTCGGATGGAATGATCTATTATGACATGTCTCTAATTTGTATTTAGATACATTGTATTTATTTTCGAATTTTCTTGTTGAATTGTTCACTTATATTGTATATGATCTATTATTCTACATAATTACATAACAATAAAATTTGTATTTTATTCGAATACCACCTTATGAAAATTGTGATGTAGTACAGTGGGGGAATATCATAGATTCGAGGAGGTGGCTCTGAATATGAAACACACACAAGTAATATTTATATTTAAAATCTCACTTCTCAAGTAAATTTCATTCACATTTTTCAGTCTTCAACAAATATTAATTTGTCACCTTATTTGGTGTAATTTAGTCTTCTTTCCTTTATTGCGGCCATATCACGTCGAAACATTGGTTCTTGTCCGATCTACCAACGTTAGGCAACTCTGAGCCTGGGCAGTACCTAGATGGGTGACCGCTCGGGAATACCAAGTGCTGTAAGCTTGGATGTTCGGGTGGTGTAATGGATAAAATTTGTATTTTATATGAATAACACTTCATGAAAATTGAGATGGAGTAGATGCCCCCAACCCCCGTATCATAGATTCGTGAGGACCCTTCCATCGGCACTGTAACCAAGTGTAAGTGGTGACAGGCCGATCTAAAAATCAGCGTTCGAGATGGCCTTTGAAGTTGGCTTGAACGCAGACCACCGGGACCAGTAGGAAACAAATCCGACTTCGGGTGTAGAACACGATAAAGTGAATAACAGGTCATTAATAGCCCGTCATTTAGCAATAAATGACAAATGAGGGATTGCAAGCTTGATATGTGGCAAGGGCATTGATATGATTACAGGGAAATCCGTTTTCGCTGTCGTTCGTTCACGTCCCAATCCTTGTCTTGTAAGAAACTATGCATCATCTTCCGGGGTGGTATCCAGAACAACGGCTGAGTCATGATCACAACCAATTTCGTTTTCGCGCCCCGCAGGCGTTGATGCACAATTTTCTATATCTGCTTTAGGACGACTCCCTTGATTGTCGACTGATTAAGGAGCTCGTCAAACAACTCGCTTCTATCATTCGATACCTCCAAGTGATTGTTTATTCATTTCATCGTTCCTAAATAACATAAGAGGGTGCGTCGAAATATACTCGGTCAAAACGAGAAGACCATCCTCACCAAAAAAAAAAAAAATTTAAATTTAAAAAAATCTGATGTTTGGTCATTTCATCACAGTTTGAAAAGTGGGTTGGATCGGGGTCGATACTTTGCCCGCACCCTCTCATCATAACTCTAGTCTTTGCAACTCCTAAATCATCAAAATTGTCATTGCTATTTCCTCAACTTATCATTTTCTCTTAGTGATTTTATTACTTTTTTATTTATATTTCGTGTCTAATTACTTTCCTTTTTCTTTCTTTCTTTCTTTCTTTCTTTCTTTCTTTCTTTCTTTACTTCTCTCTCTCTCCCCCTCCCTTTGTGTCTATCTCTACCTCCAGATAATACATATCTCAGTTTGCACCATATCTATCTATCTATCTATCTATCTATCTATCTATCTATCTATCTACATATATATATATATAGTTTGAAAAGTGGGTTGGATCGGGGTCGATAATTTGCCCGCACCCTCTCATCATAACTCTAGTCTTTTTTACTTTTTACTTTTTTATTTATATTTCGTGTCTAATTACTTTCCTTTTTCTTTCTTTCTTTCTTTCTTTCTTTCTTTCTTTCTTTCTTTCTTTACTTCTCTCTCTCTCCCCCTCCCTTTGTGTCTATCTCTACCTTCAGATAATGCATATCTCAGTTTGCACCATATCTATCTATCTATCTATCTATCTATATATATATATATATATATATATATATATATTATAAGTTGATTTGGAAGCTAAAAGCTACGAATTTATTTTTGTAATTAAATTCGTAGCTTTTAACTTCCATTTTTGAAACATGGTTAGAACTGTGTAGCGAAAAAACATATTTTAAATAAATCAACTTATAATATTAATGCTCTGTAAATTTACATTGAGCACTATTTTGTAAAAATAAAAATATCTATAAGAACACCAGATTATATATCTTACTGTTCTTTCTTTTTTTTATTTATATATATATATATATATATATATATATATATATATATATATATATATACTCCCTCTTTATGTCTATCTCATTCTTCAAATTCATATCTCATCATCTTGTGGATGATGAATTATTCTCCACTCTCCAACCTCTCTCCCACATACTGGATGTGGCAAACATTTCGCTGCTCTATGTCTACTTCCACGGAAAGTGCTTGCACGAACTACATTCCCTGGACCCGCTAATTCAAACCTTCACGGCAAGGAGACACCATGCCACTTACATAGAAGCAAATCACCCACATTTCTTCCGCATTCCATCGGTGTGAAGTAAGTTCCACTCTAACAGCTTCTTCCCGAGAACCACTGCTATGTGGAACCGACTGCAAAGAGGATGTTTCCTCGATCACTGTAATCTTAAGCTGTTCAAAGTTAGGGTCAACCAATATCTTCCAGTCTTGGTACACAAATTACTTCCTAACGTAACCTTTTACCTCGAGTGACCCCGGCACTTGTAAAGGTGAACCTTACTGTAAACAAAAACTCATAATATCCGCTTTTTAATTGGCAGTTCTTAAGAAAAGAGCTGTCTGAGGAGAAGTTTCTTCTTGCATATGGTAGACGAAGGAAATTAGGATGTTTTGATTGATTCGTTTTCTAAGGCTTATCAACACTTTGCAGGTTATTTAAAGGCAGAAAACGTTTTTAGATTGTAAGAATTTTTTGACATAATAATGGTTTAGTGATATATCTCTTACTAACTAACCCATAGCTGGGGGAAGAAGTGGTGGATTCAGAATTTTCCCAATGGTATTTGCGTGAAAATGAATAAAAAGAACCCAATTGGAATTAGAACTCCGCACTTCGTTTGGTTAACAATTCCTAGCCATCAGAGTCTGTCTATATTTCTGAGATGAGGTATTATGTACATTATTTGCATTATTCGGACTATTGTCCTCATCTTTGTCGCCATATTTATCACAACGTTTCGGTCGTTGTACGCTCCGGCCTTCTTCAGGTGGTTGGAATGTCGAACTGAACCCTTTATTTCGCTCACTGGGGTAGACTGTTCTAGTTCCACGTGCCATGTTTGATGGATGCCAGCTATCAGTTATCTCTTGTTAATTTTCCCTCTGAAAGTTCTCTACTGTCTTAACCGGGTATTGAACTCACACTCTTTGCGTCTTGTCACTGGATCTAACCAACGCCTTTATCCACTGTGCCATGTGTCCTTGCGTGGATAAAGGCCTTCGACATTCCAACCAGCTGAAGAAGGCCGGAGCGTATAACGGCGGAAACGTTGTGATAAATATGGCGACAAAGATGAGAACAATAGTCCGAATTCCTAGCCGTATATATTATATGCGTTTCACAGACGATATTGACCTTACAGCAGGCAGTAACGTTGAGCTGCAAGACCTAGCCATGAATCTCGTTGAAATAACCGCTGTATGTGGAATGGAATTCAACACAAAGAAATCTAAAACAATGGTGAATAGTACATGCAACACCAGTGCCAGTATCACTATGGACAGTGAATCACTGGAGGAAGTGTCCAGCTTCAGATGTTTGGGAGCAACACCGTCAAAAGATGGCATCTGCAACGCAGAAAACCGCACACGGATCGTCACTGCTAAACTGGAAAGGACATGGAAGAGCAACATCAGCTCCGAGATCAAGTTCTAGCTCTACAAATAGCTCGTCTTATCCATCCTCCTCTACGCGTGTGACACTTGGACACTCCTGGTTGAGGCAGAAAAAGGACCCAAGCGTTCCAGAACATATGCTTGAGAAAGCTCCTCCGCATATCCTACTGGGAGCACACGAAACCAATGACGGAGTAAGGTCAAAAGTCTCGTGGGCCGACAGGAATCGCTTTTCGCCACTATTAAGCGTCGGAAGATGTTACTGTTTGGTCACGTCAAACGGCATAACAGCCTCTGCAAGATCATTATGCAAGGTACTGTTGAAAGCGAACGCAAGCCGGGACGACAGCGCAAAATGCTGGTCAGAGAGCGTCAAAGAGTGGATGGACATGACAATGCTGGAACTCCTGATAGCCACCGCCAACAGATCATCCTGGAGGTAGTTTTCTGTTTCTTCAGCCCTTAAGTACCCCCGACGATTGAAGCAGTCAAGGGGCTGATGATGATGATGATGATGATGTCCTGGGGCATTGGTGGAAAGATTTCCCGTTGTCTTCTCAACGGTTTTTGAATTCAGAGTTGTATATCTCGTAAGCAGGCTTAGAAAAAAAAAGTCTACTCTTCTATTTAAACTATAACTGTGACAGGGAAAATAGATCAATCCATTTCTCAAGTGCATTAGCACGAAGTGAACGAAACAGGCCTGGCCGGGATGCGAACTCGGCTCGTTGATTCCACACGCGGTACCGATAACTTTATCGAATCCGCTGAATGCATCGATCTAATAGAGGAACATTATCAGCCCTCAAAATCTTACATGTCTGGCAAGGACCCCAAAACGGAAACATTTCAACCTTCAGCAGTACGACAAGGAGAAAATTAGAGCCCCAATCTATGTAATAACTTCTTAGACTATTCCGTATTCCACATTTACAAGCACAGATATAAAGAGATGGGAACTGATCATTTAATTAAACCATACCGTCGTCATCGCATTGGAGCATCGGGATCGTCATCCTCTCTCCTTATTCCCTTTCCCCGCATCTGGTGACGGTGGCGAAGACGACCGTGAAGGCCCAGCAAACTTCTGGGGAATCGGGAACAGGAGTCACAGAATAGTGTGGGTGGTAGACGCGCGTGGGCGAGTCGAGCACTCATAACAGCACGTTGCAAATCCTCTTCATACAACATCCCAAACGAATCTACTGATAGAAAACGATAATCCTCATTTCTCTCTCTGAGCCAATGCACTGATAATGGCGGGGGGGGATTCTATACCAATGATATAACTCTTTATAGTTGGAAGAAGAATAATCTTGAATAAAAACATCCACATCCTCTACCAAGTTTTCCAAGAAATAGGACTGAAAATAAACCTTTTGCGATGGAAGTAGTTTCACCCAACACCGCCAATTGCTACTAAACCAAAACATTAACCTGAAAACACGTCTTGTTCTTAAATAGTCGCGTCAGATTGAGACATTCATACGGATGTCATTCTTGGCGTCAAAAACAATTCAGGTCTTGGCGAAGACCATCTTTCTGCTTTGCTGGCTGGCGCTACACAATCCCAAAGAACTATACTAGATAACAGAAACCACATCACTTGAGGACTTTCAACAGTAGCGACAACTAAAATGGATAGCATATTTAATTCGAAGAGAAAATAATGACATAATGAAGATGTTGACATTCCACACTGCTTTAAACAAAAGAGTGGGAAGGAAACCTCTATCACTACTGGAAAGAGTGATAGCAGCTCTAGTACTGGCTGCTCGGTCAATAAAGGCCAAAATATTTCCTTATAAGGAAAAGCAAATATTAGGATTACTATTTATGCGACTCTAGTTTAAAAAAGAATTAACAACTCAATAAAATTGTAATAAAGAATAGAAATAACTGGGCCAGGGAATTACAGTTATTTTTGTTTGTTTGTTTGTTTGTTTGTTTTTTGTTTGTTTTTTGTTTGTTTGTTTTTTTGTTTGTTTTTTGTTTGTTTGTTTTTTTGTTTGTTTTTTGTTTGTTTGTTTTTTTGTTTGTTTTTTGTTTGTTTTTTGTTTGTTTGTTTTTTTGTTTGTTTTTTGTTTGTTTGTTTTTTTGTTTGTTTTTTGTTTGTTTGTTTTTTTGTTTGTTTTTTGTTTGTTTGTTTTTGTCCTATGAATCTGAAGCTATAAAAGTTTTGCTTGTTTTTTTTCTTCTTTAAGATAATTTTAATATTTTATATGATGATGGCCATCGCGAACAACCCTATCTTTATAATTCTTTAATAAAATTTCCTAATTTGATTATTTTTTATTATTTTTTTTATTTTTATTTATTTATTTATTTATTTATTTATTTATTTATTATTGCGTTTGGTGATATGAGTTATTTACTGCTGAAATTTAAATATTTTGTAAGCAATTTTATTTTTTTGGAGATAATAATGGTTTTAGTAATACAAGTTTTACTAATTAATCCATAGATGGGGGAGAAGAGGTGGATTCATACCTTTTCCAATGATATTTGCGTGTAAATGATTATAACGAACCCAACTGTGCTCTCCGATAAACAATTCCGAGCCATTATCCATTACACCACCCGCACATCCAAGCTTACAACACCTGGTATACATAAGCGGTAATCCATCTATGTAGTGATCAGGTTCGCCTAATATGATAAACGAGTATATGGAAAAGAATTTAAGCTAAGATGTACTAGTAGGAATTTAGAGAAATACGGTAAGTACTTTTTGTCAAAAGATTAAACAAAAAGCGAAGAATGAGCATAGCAGAATATTTGAGATGGGGGTGGGGGATGTACCACACTAGAGACCACATGGAACCATTTTTCCAAGTCCCATCTGCTAAACTTTTTGTTCGTATTCGCAATGTAAACAAATCGATTCCTGAGGAATTAAGGCATTTTTATTTATAATCCTAATTTGAATTTATAATTATTTCTTATTACATTTGCATTTAGTGGATATACGTGTTTCAGTTGACATCCCCGAAAGTCGTTAAGAAGGAAAACGGTACAGTTTGTTTATTAAAGACTCTCGAATACCGGTAGACTTCAGTTAGACTGTAAGAAAGAGCGACGTCAATTCAAACCGAAAACAAAATTAGCAGATGTAGTCTTCGAATGATTCCAACTAGAGATACGCATTTTATATATAGGGTAATTGAACCTTGCTTCGCTGTGAAGTCTTTCGTGAATGAGTGGTTTAAAGTACACATGGCGTCACACACATACGCACGCACGCACGCACGCACGCACGCACGCACGCACGCACGCACGCACGCACACGACCACCCACCCCACACACACACACACACACAAAATATATATATATATATATATATATATATATATATATATATATATAGTTAGATAATGAAATATCTGATAATCCGTATGGATAATCCCAAGGAGGATGTAATCCAGAGAGCTCAATGTAAAAACAGAGCGAATATTAGTTAAATTAAAAAAAACAGACAATCTTATAGAATCCATAGATTATATTTTATTTCCTTAGGAATGGGATTTTTTTCCTGGTTTCTCAGATCACATTTCAAAGCATTAAAAGAAAATGGTTTAGAAAATTTTAAACCATTTTCTTTTATGCATGGAAATGTTTCTGAGGAACCAGGAAAAAAAATCCCATTCCTGGGGAAATAAAATATAATCTATGGATTCTTAAGACTGTCTGTTCTTTTTTTTTTTTTATTTAACTTGAGTACCGTTTGTTGAAAAGAACGCCAAGACGCAATTCACTCCACCAGAAATTTGGAAACAGCGTACTGTACTGCTTGGCATTAGTGCTTAGGTGTCAATCTGGGGACAGTGCAGAGGATTCGGAAAGAGTTGGATTAGTCTAATAGTATTTACTAAGGTACGGTAGCTCGGAAAACTAACTATGATCATTCTGATAAGAAAAGAACTCCAGAATTTGTTGGTGAGGGCGCCAGACTCAACACAATAACTGCATCACGTGGCTTGAGAAGGTAGTGCTGCCCTGGGTCAAGAGGCTAACTGCTGAAGTCTGGCAACAGGATTCTGCACCATAACATACAAGCAGGAGAACCGAGTCGTGGCTGTCAGATAATTTTCTGCGACCACATCACCTCTTATGTCTGACCACAACTCGCCAGACTGCAATCTCCTTGATTATTATGTGTGGGGCGCAGTTTAGCGAGAGACTAACAAAACCCCTTGTAACACTAAAGATAAACTGAAGGAAGAAGCATGGCAGCATTCACCAAATTAAATGAGGAGACCGTCTAGAAGAGTTGCAGGAGATTCCGAAGTCATCTGGAGGCCGTGGTTGAAGCCAATCGCGATTTTATTGAATAAAGTTACTCTTTAGTATTTTAGTAAAATGAGATGTCATTGTTATTTTTATTTCTGCGTAATTTAGACGACAATTTGTGATTTTTTTTTCCTATGGAGCTATGTGAAAGGACAAGTCTATATTCCCACTTTTCCTATAAGCCTAAAGGAACTTGAGCAGAGAACCACTGAGGCACTGGAGAATGTTACGCAAGACATGCTACAGTGTCTTTGGCAGGAGTTGGACTACCGACTTGACGTGCGTCGCGTCACAGCAGTGCACATATTAAACATTTGTGAAGCTTTGTGAAATCGGTCATAAAATTTACATCCCTTTGAACATCTTATTCGAATTTTGATAAATAAATATTTTATTGTTCAACATGAAGCCTACTTAATTTCGTTTGCCTGGGACATGTAGTTACTCAGATATTCACATTTTAAATGATGTCTACTGTTTTGGGACACTGTATATATATATATATATATATATATATATATATATATATATATATATATGTGTGTGTGTGTGTGTGTGTGTGTGTGTGAGAGAGAGAGAGAGAGAGAGAGACAGACAGACAGACAGACAGACAGAGAGAGAGAGACAGAGAAGAGTATCGATCCGAAAATCATGTGTCCATTTCTTTTGTTTGCCCACGACACCAGAGATGATTTTTGACAATAGATATTGAACAATATCGCCAATAATCGATTGTGTGTGTGTGTGTGTGTGTGTGTGTGAGAGAGAGAGAGAGAGGTGTGCCGTGTGGCATCTGTCATGAAAGTGTGTACGAAGCAGAGGTGTGTCACATAATTTCTGCATGCGGGAAAGATTGCAGCCACTGACATTTACCGACCATAACTGAACGTTTACGAAGATGAAACGGTGGGTGAGCTGAGTACTGTCTGTGAGAAAAAGAACTCCAGTATTTGTTGGTGAGGGCCCCAGATTCAACACAGAAGACTGCATGTTGTGTACGGTTAGTCGGTAGGTAACGCGTCATCAGCACCAGTCCACAAGTGATGTGCGACAAGCCATGTTCCCGATACGTTGGTGGAAATGCATAGCCAATGCCGATGACTGTGCTAAACTTGGTCATCCCAATGGTGTTATTGGTTGTAGCTCTTGTGTAAATAAACTGGAGGTATTACTTCCAGAATGTCCGTTGCGTTTGTGTGTATTAAAACAGTAATATTTTATTAATACAGTTTTAAAGATGACAGCCAATGCATTGTATATTGTAGATAGATAGATAGATAGATAGGAGAAGTGTGTGCATAAAAGGCATTCTAACATTTGAGAGGACAAACCTTGAACATTTACGTACTCCGAGGCAGAAAACTGAATACGGCTCAAAAAATCCTCCAGCTTACACAAAGGGTGTTGATCCATCTCATGTATTTGGTATGTTGTTTGTGCTCAAGCTGACCTTAAGGTCATTGAAGGTATAAACACAAGTAGGACACCAAGGGCGAAACGTGTTGTTGAATCTTCATGCAGCGAAAAACGACAGGAGAATCTATCATATTATATATATATCTGTGTTTGCGTGTGTGTATTATTTCTAAGGAATTAATGAATTTTATTTTCAATTCAACACAATTTCTTACATATATATATATATATATATATATATATATATATATATATATATATATATATATATATATGCGTGTGTGATCGAAAATGCATACTGATATAAAAATATACTCGTGTGTCTCTTACGTAATATAAAAATTCGATAGCAAAATTGTTTAATTTAGTTGGTATGTTGGTGCTCAATAAATGTTTTGAAGAAATCACAAAAATTCCGATTGCCCTTGTTACTTGCGTATTCGATAAATCATAATAAAGAAAATGTGTTCTCCGACAAGAATCGAACCTGAACCCCATTTCACTAGGAGGCGTAGGTTTCTCGAATATGCTGGTAGATAGACGTGATACACGTTGGTTGCAGGAAATATATATATATATATAGATAGATAGATAGATAGAGAGAGAGAGAGAGAGAGAGAGAGGGGGGTATGCATTTCCAATACGAGTGTCTACTAATAACGTTTGAAATATTATATATCGGCGCGTATATATATTAGGTTGGTGCAAAAATAATGACGTAATAATGTCGTTTTTTACGTTAAAAAATACGTCAAAAACGACATTATTACGTCATTATTTTTGCACCAACCTTATATATATATATATATATATTACCGAATGGGTAAATAGGGGTAGGTATACGAGCGAGTATACATATACATATTCTATAGTGTAAGAAAAAACAGTGCTCAATGTTAAGTAACAGAGCGATTTAATGTATATCTTAAAAATATACATAATATGTTACATTAATTGCACAACTCCGAGTTTCATGCCGAAGCCATTTTCACGTGTTGGAATTAGTATATTTATTTTTATTTAACTCCAATACTATTCCACACCAAGAATAAAATATCTCACGTGAACCAGAAAATTAAAAAAAAAAAAAAAAAAAGAAAAAAAAAAGCCGTGCCAACACAAAATATAAATAAAAAACAAATATAGTTCCAACATTTGAAAATTGCTACGGCCTGAAACTCGGAGTTGTGCAATTAATGTAACACATTATGTATATTTCTCTCTCTCTCTACACTAAAATATATATATATATATATATATATATATATATATAATGCTTATATTTCTGTCCTACTGTTTTCAGCGCTACTTGTGGTACTTAAAATTAAAAAATAAGTGTTAATTTATGGATAACTTTTTTTCCAAGTTTTTTTTTATATTAGGTCTTAACAGTATCCGCACTGTAATGGCGTCACACACATGACGTCATTCGTTCATACAGAGCCGCCATTGTACAATGATTCTTTTGAACTTATGTCCACTTTTTTTGTTTTTCTTTATTAGAACGTTTCAGTCAGTATATTTTTGGGCTTCCATAATGATATCTGTCGTATCTAGTGTTCTCTGGAGATGTTTGAGAACTTCTCCCACCCCAAACTTCCTTATTCGACAAAGATCATTACAAAAATCAAGGGGTATAATATCTCCGAGATTAGACAGGGATCTTTTGCTAAACATTTGCCGAATTCTACCAAACAGCCAAGCAAGAAACTGACATGAACAAAATGGACAGAATACTTCAGTATAAAAGAAATTTTTTTAAAAAGCCCAGAAGAATCATTGTTTAATAAACAGGTATTTTGTTTATATGAAAGCTTGCCGTCTTCTTAACTTACTTTTATGTTTAACTAGCTTAAAAGCCGCACTCCGTTTTAAGGTGGTATTGTGGAGAGCTAATTCGGCCTCCGACTCAAATTAAAAAAAACCCTCTGATCCAGCGTAGAAAACAGCAATGATAATTATGAAGAAATAACTTTGAAATCCTCAGTTCATTCCATGGAACTTCAAAACCTCACTGACTCTGCTCCGGGCTATAAGTCCAATTCCTCTCCAGGCCTAAATTCGAGTTATTCAAATCGCAAAATCCGGGGAACTTAGAAGCCTCACGTCACAAAACCTCTCATTTTAACTTTAATTCCTTGGAATTTTGAAGAAATAAAATTGATTTCCTCAATTCAAAAATTTTTTTGAGATTTTCTAAATTTAAAAGGAAAAAAATTAAATTCAAAATTTTTGCGTTACTTTAAACTCAATATAAATTAACTTTTAAAATCATTCATTTTTTTTTATTTTAAAATTTGAATTTTTAACTGTTCCCTTCTCATCCGGACATAAATCCCAATGCTGGATGTTCAAGTACCAGGTAAAGGGCAGATTTAAAATCCCAGGATCACCTGGATTCCAAAAAGGTGTGTCTACGTAGAGCAAGTGTGTCTCGAGTTACAGGGCTTTCAGATACACAAACAGAATTTGCCATTTATTTATTTAGATTACTTTTAAATGAAGTTCAGAGAATTTAACCAGCACACAGGATTTTTTCTGCTCGTTGCTTTTCGTGGCTAAATTCCCAAAAGCTTTTTGGCTAGGACCTCGTATAAGTGACACTAGTGTGTCTTTAACTAATATGACGGAATTTTGTTTTGTTAATCTAGTGGCAACTACAAAATTAGTTTTAACCAATGTTAAACTTAATAGATTATTAATAACGTCTAACTGATGCCTGGTAATGTGCCCCAAGCCATAATCTAAATCACCACCACTTGTGGAGAGAACAGATATATTCAAACCCTTCCCCAAAGGTATTTGCGCATAAGAGAATGTAACGAACTCGATTCTCCAATTTTACATTCTGAGCCACTTAACCATTACACCACCCGCACATTAAAATCACTGCATTTTTTTTCAACGTTACTTCTCGTTTTTTTCTTTTTACTCTTTCCCCGCCAATTATTTTTTGAAAAACGTTTCCTTTTCATTAGTTTTTAATATAGTAACTAAAAAACAGACACCTTGAAGTATACCTGAGCGGTGACTAACACCTGTACCAGACGTATAAGTTGACAATGGACTCGTTTCAAGCTCCGAAGAGGATAAAAAGAATCAAGCTCAACATTTAAACACATCTGTAGTAGTAGTTGTTTTGGACGTGTTTATTCGTCTGTGTCTAAAAAAAGACACTTTCGTAAAAACGTACACACACGTCTACGCCATGGAAATTAATTTTTATTAAAAGTTACACGACCATACAATCACATTATTTTCACTATTCAAGAATGCAAATGAACAGTGTCATGGTAAACCCTTAATAAGCATACAAATTTTAAGATTGATTATTTAAAATTGATTTTGTATTTTATGGCTTATCAACACTCTGCAGGTTATTCAAAGCCATAAGATATTTTTAGATCGTTATTTTTTATTTTTTTAACTGTTTAGTGATATGTCTTACTAATTAACCCAGAGGTAGGTGAGGGAAGAGGTAGAGCCATACCTTTCACAAGAGTATTTTATTTTTCACATGTGAATTTAATGAACCCGACTGGAATTGGAACTCAGCTCCCCATCAACAATTTCAAGTTATTATCCATTACGACACCCACACATCCAAGTTTATAGCACCCAACTGATATTCCAAAGCATTCACCCATCTAGGTACTGACCAGACTCAACGTTGCTTAACTTTGGTGACCATACGGGAAAATGTGTTTCAAAGAGATGCGGCAGTAAGCCTTAGACTTGAAGAGGTCAAGGTTTTAGTGTTCAGGGAAATAATCACGCTGGAGCACATTCCATAACATGACGGTTTCTGGGTGGGGAAAAGGCTTCTATGAGCCTTCATTTAAGAATATAACTGCAGGAATTAAACATTAATAGCCATTAAGCTAGGAAAAAAAAAAAAGTTTGAATCTTGAATTTAAGACTGTGTGTCATGTCATTTCAGGACATGTGATCATGGCCCTCCACAACTTTCTATCCTTTGTAGCTCTTAGTAATATTTATCTTTACAATACATTGACATTAGCCTTTTTGGCTTCAACAAGTCCTGAAGTATCAAATTTTGTGTCCTAGATATGTCCAATTCTGAGTATAAAAATGTCTTGTTTTTAATGTACTTGATTGCAAAATATTAGAGTATAAAAGACTTTAAAATAAGGAAAACAAAATAAGTTTTTTGAGTTGCCCAATATTTAAATAAGCTTAATAAATATCATTAAAGCAAAATATTTAAAAATTAGTACCTTCAGATTTAAATAAAATTAAGTTTCAATTGGTATAGTGAAAGGGGGTACTAAAACCAACTATATTCTAAGCCACCTCTGCTAATCGGAACAGACAGATGATTCTTATCTTTATAAGAACCTAACACTACCAATTAAACCGGTCATATCTGACATGCAGGAAAAGAAAAAGCACCGTAAATACAAAGAGCAAGCAAAGTGAAATTTAAGAAAATTTTAAAACTGAAGACTACACATGTAGATGTTTACACCTACTCTGCTAGCAAATCAAAAAGATGGGTGTGGGTTAATCTTCCCATTAAATCCTTTCTCTTGAAAAGGAAAAAAAGTGTTAATCAAGTAACAATATGCACACAAACACAAAGAAAAAAAATGCAAAGATGAGGGGAATTAATTTTGGAATAGGTAAAATTTATTAGGGATATCATTACAGTAAGAAATTGACTTATTGTGTTTTTTCTTCTTCTTTAAACTTGGTTAAATTAATAATGTACAATTTAATCTGTTGTTCAGATGTGAAAAAGCTTCAGTTTTTTTTTGTTTTTTTTTTTTTTAAAGCATGTTGGTAATTTTTTTACTTCCTTACAGAACTAAATCAACCACCCAATTTATATATATATATTAAATTTAACAAGGCACAGTTGGATTTCAGACCAATAGCAAATCATTGATCCAAGCAGTATTTTAATACAGGGGCATGCCCTTTTTAATTTTTTTTTTTTTTTTAAATTAAAAAGGAATAAATAAGTAAATAAATAAATGGGACTTAAAAATTTCAAACTAATTTCTGTGATGTTACATTTACTTTAAATTCAAAATTAAATTACCTTTTATAATATTAAATTTGTATGAAAATTACATTGTCAACATGCAATCTGATCTGACCTTCAATTCCAACAAATGACCTTCACTTGTCCATAGAATGCAAATGGCAGATATGAAAGAATAGGAAGGAATTCATCTGGTCATAAATGGTATGTATATTATTTTCAGTGTTCAGTATTAGTCTTAGAGAGTTCTTTCTTCTCCCTCTGCCTGATGTTGAAAGACAGAGTGAATAAAGCAGAGAGTTGAAAAACCTGAGTTGCCAAACTAAAAACAAACACTGTCTTTCAAATGACAATACTTTGTGTTGTCTTGTCACTCTAGGCGGAAAGTGAGCATCTCAAAGTTAAAGAAAGAGAAACAGAAATGCTTACTCAAACATTCAAGATGGATATTTTTCTTCTCTTAAATTGACAATTCTTTTTGGGCTTTTTTTTTGTTTTTTTTAAATGGTACAAAGTGATTGAATTCTACTCTAAGAGATACAATAAAATAAAGCTAAGATTAAAAAAAAAAAAAAAAAAAAAAAATTAAAATAATTGTGGTTCAAGGAAAAACTAAAGAAAAAAAAAAATGTCCTTGATGTTAATTTTGTGGAATAACTCCCAGCTAGCATATTTTAATATTTTTATTTCTTTGTAAATGAAGAAGAAACACCAGATTCACTTTGTTGTTTTGATGGTAATAGATCTTCAGAATTTATGTCTCATAACATGTATAGAATCGATGAATCTTATCTTCGTAGTTTGTGTTTCATAGAGTCAGTAGCAACAATGTAAGCAAGAGGCAGCAAATATACATAAAAGGAAAAAAGTCAAAATTACTAGTTATGGTAATAACAGTATTAAGAGTGATGTGTTTTATTGCGAAAACGACAGATTGGAGAGTCTGTATATAGTAATTTTTTTTTTCTTTTATTAGTATTAAAAACAAAAATCTGTCATTAGTCAGAGGGCTATGGCAACATGTTAAGCTATAGCTGATGATCTATATGCATAATTTCTTGTTACAAGGTTCCTTATACTACAAGTTCCAGTCAGTATTGAAAGAATGAATTAGCAGTTGAGGCACATATTCACACACAAACACACAAAAAAAAAAAGGACAACAGAACAAGAGAAACCTGCATTTATTGAAGATGGAAAAATATATTTCCCCCCACTTTTTAATACCTATTTTAAAATTCACCCTAAGTATAATATACCAGCATCAAACCCCCTTCTTGAGACAACTATATATATACATAATATATACAAGAAACAAAAAAGTGTGTATATATTATGAAGTACTGTCTCATACCGCTGTTACCAAACTGTATACAGTTTAGTAAAAGTATTTTGTGCATTTGTTGGAGTATAGCAAGTGACCAGTAGTCTAAAAAGTTACCAAGTCAGCTGATCTGGTCCAAAAAGAAAACCTGAAAAGGCCTCTTTAAGGGAAGCAAGAAAAAAAATAAAAAAAATTTGGACGTTCAGCAAGAAACGCTTTAAGAAGGTTTTGTGGGTGGAAAATTTTATTTTGTTTTGTTTTCATAAAAAAAAAAAAATTCAGTTATTATTGAAAGTAACAAAAAAAAAAAAAAAAAAAAATATATTAGAGTCACAGTAGGGGGAAGAGAAGGAAAAAAATTGCTAGATCTTTTCAATTTCAACACCGCAATATTTAACTAATGCAGGTTCTGCTTATCTCTGATTTTTGCTTATTAACCTCGGCAAATCAATTCTTTCATTTTTCTTTTTTTTTTTCCAAAAATTTCATAACAGCCAAAAGTTTATGAGGATACTTATAGATTAAAATTTTCTTTTTTGTTAAAAGGCCATTTAATATAAAAAGGAAAAGAAAAAAAAAAAGGTATTACATCCAGCCAGTTTTTTTTTCTGTTTCATTTATTTTTTTTTCTTCTCTGCAGTCAGAAGCCATAATTATTCCTGCTTTGATCTTTCCCCCTATAGTGATTCGAAAAAATGAATCGGCAGAGTTATCCACCAGTAGCCCCACAAAGTTTTGGTCTAGGTTTAGAGGAAGATGAAAGAAAAAGTTCTGATCAGGGGAATTTTTTGTTGGTTGGTTGGATTGATATTTATATAGAGATATTTTTTTTTATATATATATATATATATATATATATATATATATATATATATATATATATATATTTTTTTTAATTTCTTTTTTGTTTGATATTAATTGTTGAAAGTTCGTTTCCACTCTGACAAGAAAAAAAAAATTAAAAAAAAAAAAATGAGGAAAAAAAAAGGTGTTTATTTTAAATCATCAGGTGCTGCTCAGAAAGTTGTTACACTGTACTTTGTTGTTGATCATCAAGTGACTGCAGAAAGACCTAGCGTATCTATTAAGAGTCTTATGCAAGGCCAGCAGGTTTGTCATTGCCATAGTTGTTAAGGGAAATTTAATACCCAGCCAGTTCAGCAAATGTCTGGTCCAACTCATCACTGATAGATTTGTATCTCTCCTTCTCAGCAAGCAGTTCATCTGAAAAAGCGAGAAGTGCAGGGAGTTAGTTTCACAAAAATATTGCACAACCAATTTTTGCCAAGTTTCAATACTGACCAACTTATTTGCTAAGAAGTGTCAAATTTTAGGATATTTTTTTTTTTTTTTTTATTGATGACTCCACTTAACTCTCTGTAGGTTTTGATATACTAACCAACATGATACCTAGTTGCCAATTTAACACTTTTACAGTTAGATCAATCTCTTTATTCAGGAGATTTAACACCTGTAAATCAGCATCTTCCTTTTATTAGAATGTATTATTTTATAAATTTAAAAAAAAAAAAAAAAAAAAAAAAAAAAAATACTAGATTTACAGAAACTAAATGAACTGGGGCAGGTGGTGGGAGAGAAAAAAAAGCTAGATCTAGCCCCAAACGAGCTAAATTAACAACTGATAGTAACTCTTCAAGTTCAATGAAAAATTCTTACAAGTTGGTAGACTGAATATTTCTACAGCTTCTATACAGTAAATAAAAACTTTACATTTTCTGTTAAACATTGTATGCAAAGTTTGGTAATCTATATTCAAATTAGATTTCATTTATATTCGGTTGGATATTGTAACTAATATTTACTTTTCCAAAAGTAAAAAAAAAATTCTAGAATTTAGAAAAAAAATTTCAAATGTTTTAAGTTCACGCAAATATATAAAAAAAAGATTGTTGTTGCCACACCAGGATAAAATGATCTTTAGAAAAGGGATCATATTTTATTAATAAAACAAGATACAAAAGTCTCACAGTGATTAAAATTTAGATACTTTTCGTGCTGACAATTATATTTATTTATTCTGAAATGTCCGAAAGGTACCTAAAATTTTAATCACTGTGATACTTTTGCATCCTGTTTTATTAATGAAAATAGGATCCCTTTTCTAAATATCATATTATATATATATATATATATATATATATATATATATATATATATATATATATATATATATATATATATATATATATATACCATTATAATATGTATCTCCATAATACCTCACACAAATGTAATGTTAGCCATTTTTTAATTATCAGAAACATTTCAGAGGAAAAAAAATTTATGCAGATTACTTTTTATAATTGAAAGAAATATAAATTTATTTAAAATGCATAAATATTGCCTTTCCAAAACATTTATGTAATTTAGAATATTATACAGTTTCTACAAAATATAATATATGCTACTTTTGGTTCTCTTAAGTTTTTTATTCTTTCCATTAAAAGGAATCAAGATTTGACTCTTCTGCCTTCTTATGAACCTTTAATTCTTCAAAGTTACCATTTTAACTTGTAGACTTAAGTTGCTGCAATATTAAGCTTCAATGTAACTGGCTTTTAATATTTGACAATAGAAATATAAAGTAAGGCATTAGTATATAGTTAACGGTTTCTATAGAATTACATTTCACAAGACAACATATACACCAATATTATGCATAATACATATTAGCTAAAACTGTATATCTATTCAGTGATAATACCCAATAAATTTTAAGTTTTCTCTTATTACCATAATATATTTTAAAGTAGCATTTGTTAAGATAGGTTATGGCTAACCAAAAAATGTTGACTGATAAATTAGTGGAGGATAACGTGCAGATTTTTTGCAAATAAAGTGTTGAAATAAAATTAGAGCATTATTAAAGAATAGATATACAAATCCAATTACTTATCTTCCAACTTAAAGTTTTGCAGATATACCGTTCTACTCATCCAGTTAATAAATTCAATGGATTTATGTTAACACATAAATTTATTTTAAATACATTACATAAAAGAAAATGTTAATTAACATAGCATTTATAAGGAAATGGATACTGTAAAGCTAAAACAAAAAAAATTACTAAAAATGTATAGATCTTATAAAATTTAAATAATTAGATAAAAATGTAAAATAAAAAAGAAAACTTTTGGAAATATAGAAATTTTGAATAAAAATTATTGTATTAATATAGTTTAATAAACCAAAATTTTAAAAAACTAAGAAATAAGTGCGTGCATTTTAAAAAAAAAAAAAAAGAAAAGAAAATCTGTAGCAGTGAGATTAGTAAGGATTTATTCTTAATTTAAAAGAAAAAAAGAAAAAAAAAAGTTCAAAATACTACCTCAACATTAGAAAGGGGTGTGGCTGTCAGTAGGGCATCTTACTCAATGAGTTGTTGAAACTCTATATAAGTTTGTTGCATCTCTTCTTGAAGTTGCTTATTCTTCTGTTCTGCCCTGCCCAGCTCTCCTGGAAACACGCCAAACAGGGGAAGACATGCATTTTGTGGGGTCACACAAAGCACCTCATGCAAATTACATGGCCACCTACCTTGTAGCAAGCTGACTACTACCCCAGGCCATTGTGAATCAAATCAGAGCAGTGAAAGAGAAAAAGAGATCAGTTGGGATCTAGCCCAACTTCTGATCCAAAGAAATCTTTTTATCACTTAATATTATTGATTAATTAAAAATAAAAATATTAACATTTCTGTATTTGAGTCAATCTTTAAAATAGTCATTACTTTATGACTTGACTTTTCTTCTTTTTTTTTTTCCCAATCATAAAAATATACCTTATAACTATAGTTTATATATAAACTTTAAAAATTTTTTGAAAGCTAAAATACAAACTGGAAGTCTAAGCATTTGATTTAATAGATTTTTTTTTTTTTTAGTCTTATTTTTTATGAGTTTTCAACTCTGTTTAGGTTACTTAAAACCCAAACATTTTTGGATTATAAGAATTCATTCATTTGAATTCATTCAATTTTTGGAGATAATTATTTACCTCAGATACAAGTCTTACTATTTAACTCATAGTTGGTGGATTCATACATTTCCCCAAAGGCATGTAAATCAATGTAATGAACTCAAGTGAAAGAAATTATACTGAATTGGATAGTTATTCAGTAGTACAAAACATTACACAGAGACTAATCAGATAAGTCAGAATGTAGTGATAAGACTGAATTTTACTTTGATTTCAATGGCCTAACTCTTAAGACAGGTTCTCAAAGATGTAAGATGAGAGATGAACTCATTGCAGGTTACATCAATATTTCAGATCAATGTTGCTTAATGGCCATGCAGTGTAAAAATGACTCAACTACTGCAATAAATCCAAATTAAATAGCAGCTCAGACATGAGTGGCTAGCCTTGTTTGGCAGCCAATATGGGAGAGGAAAAACTGAATTAGGTAATATAGAGAAAGTAACAACTCCATCTCTCCCAATAAGTTAAGGTAATTTAGTTAAGGAAAGGAATCTATAGAGAGCCATGATCATCTATATCTTTAAGAAATATGGCATTGAAGAGAAGTGCAATTATTAATAAATAAAAAAAACTAGTCAATAATTAATAATTAGTAATAATCTGAATGCGTCATCTAAGAATTTTAATCTTAAGAGTATTAGTTATAAATAACTTCATTTGTTGCCTTTTTCCATGGAAATATTTTGTAAGAATCCTTAGAACTGAAGAGAATATCCATTGTATTTTTCAGGAGAAAGGTAAGAATAACAGGAAGTGAATGTGTACATTATATATTATAGAATATATATATATATATATATATATATATATATATTATAGAATATATATTATATATTATAGAAGTACTATCTAGATTTGCATAGCAATCAAAGTGATTAGCAAAATAATATTAAGCAAGATAAAAAAAAATATAGCATTAAAAAAATAAAAATAAGGAAAATCAAAGCCAAAATGGTAGCAATGGACAAAATTCTGTGCAAAAATATGCTTCAAAAAGAAATATTCTTTAATTTTAAATTCTTTTATTAATTAAATGTGGTTGGTTGGTTGTTTAGCAGGGTATCAACCTAATGCCAAAATCTAATTATTTTGTATGCCTTCAACTACATATATCTTCTACATAAATGCATACTTCCAGAGTAAATGTATGTTTTACATATATAGATTCTAGGTGATTTATTGTAGGTGTTATATATGGGATTAAAGTTAAAAAATAGAAATAGATTAAGTAACCCTAGGAGACCATTTTGGTACATAGATCAGCTGTCTGTAAGTGGCCATGTGACATTTGCCCAATTGTTGATGTTAGTAAGCACCAACAAACTACTATTCAAAAAAATCTTGGCCCATGCAACACAACACAAAGCTGACGAAAATTAAGAAATAAAGTAATACCATTGGCGAAATACACAGCAAGCTTACCAATGGAGGGTGTGATTTTGGAGGGGGAACCAAAAAAAGAAATAAAGAATTCCGTAGTATGCAAAAAATTTGCCTAAGAAAACAAATACTGTTTGTTTAAAGAGATTATGAGGAATTTCAATTTCCAGTTTAGTATGGCTGGAGCTGGGAATTATTTTAGTAGTACAGTAAAAGTACTTTACAGAGGGACAGAGGCCTTAAATGATTAAGTCACAAAAAAAAGTGACATTAAGAAAACTAAACTAATTATCTTAAGTAGAGCTAATGTGTTATTATACAAGGGCCTGTGTTGTTACAATTCATTTATTTCAAATTGTCAAAAATAACAACATAACATGCCTAATGAAAACAAAAAAACAAAACAATCTAAAAGTTTAAAACCATGCTCAGTCTAAATTAGATTAATTATATAAATATAATTACATAGAAAAGATATAGGCTTTCAGCTTAGAAATTAACCAAGTGAATTTTTTTTTTTGTAAAGTGTTATACAAACAGAATTAAAATAAAAGCTTTTTGTTTTACATTTATACTGTAATCAGTTTGTAGACATTTTCAAATTTACAAGCTGAGTCAGCAATGGCTTAATAGAAAACTGAAAATATGTTCAATATAAGTAAGGGAATCAAAAGTTTGCATTGCAATAAAACTTAACAGGGATTTAGAAAAAAAAATGTATTTGTCTCTGGATAAAGCATAATTTAAAAAAAAAAAAAAAAAAAAATTGGAATTAAGGTTTTTTTGCATATTAATAATTTGCAGTGGCATCTAAAAGACATTTTTATTTATTGTATTTAGCCTCATGCTTTTTTTTCTTTTATACATACATACATTATATATATTTAAGAGTACATGTGCTTGAGTAGAAACCCCCCACTCGACTCAATCAGTGAAATTAATGTCTACTAGCCTAGAAATCAAAAGCCTTACTAATGAAATAAAGCGTGCCTCCTGACACAAACCAAATATATATTCTCTTTTTAATCTGGTGGGACCACTTTTAAGCTATTATGCTATGGGAAGTAGCATGGCTTTAAAGTTGATTCCAGGATTAAATAGAGAAGACAGGTTCTATTCCTGTCAATAGATATTTTCATTAAGATTTTTAATCCAGTAGACATTAATTTCAATGTTAAAAAAAAAAAGAAAAAAATCTACCCAAACATGTATTTAACCATAGTAATAAGAAAATTCAGATTAAAAAAAAAATTATATTATATATATATTATGAAAGCCTATTTAAAAAAAAAAAAGCATGAAAAGGCAGTACAAAAACTATAGTAAAATTCCTTATTACTTTATCTTTAAAATATTTCAAGAATTAAAAGTTCTACCTAAAGCTGATTGCTATCTTATATTATTGACTTCAAACTTAAAAGTAACCAAACTCTAAATTATTGATGGTATGTTGAAAAAAAAAAAAAAATAAAAATAAAAAATTAATTTAAAAAACTTTAGCCACACAAAATAAAAAACAAAAAAGCAACAAGCAATTCAAATGTAGTTAAAAATGCTTAGTGTACCTATTTGAGCAGGCTTGATATAGTCAAAACATTTTTATCTAACTACATTCCTAGAATCCAACCAAAGAATGTTTAGGATGGGAGTATATCAGCCACTCCATCATGATAAAATTTTAATTTTTTAGGTCTGATCATTGGCAGTTTTTGCTCAACCACATCATTGAATATCTTCATTTTTTTTTCTTTTTAAATATAGGGCTTTTGAAAAAAAAATTCTAGTTTTCAGAATTTGCTGTAGGCATAAACTGCATACCCACTGCACTACAGAAATGTCCAAGGAACATTTCTCAATCACTCAAATTATGCACATACAATCTGAGACACTACTTTCTGGTTAATAGAAGTATGAAGCTGCCTTAATTCATCAGGAAAACTGAGCTGTTTTAAAGCAAAAAAGGTCTGAAGCTAGCAAGGAATTCTTTAATTTATATGAAAAGATTGAATACCTTAAAGCAGATGTATTCATAAAGCTTTTCAAAGACAATTAGCATGAGCAGCAGAGCATAAACGGTATTTTTTATCTTTTGCTGAACAGGGATCAGTTCTTTTAAAGTGAGGGTTTCATAAGAACAGATATTTTTGGCAAGCAACCACCAAAGTAACATCTTAATATTATTGATTTTCCCACTGAAAAACCTTTATGAAATCCAACCAATTTTTTCATACAAGTAAATAAGGTTTGCAAAGATTTCTTGTTTGCCTTTCAATTCCTAACAAAACATCGCTAACAATCCAGATAAGTTGTTGGGAATATCACCATCCCTTGGGCAAGTCCAATACAACATTTTCAACATGCCTCTTTAGGATGGATCCAAAAAACTTTTGGCAGTACAAAAGTTCACTTAATTTTCTATCAGCTAATTTTACTAAATGCACAGAGCTCTGTACACAGCATGTGACCATTACTAACACATGATTGAGTTCTGTCAAGATTCATATACACATATCATTCAGAGTGAAACATCTAGTCACAAAGTAACTGGCTCCATCAGGAAGCACCCACTCTCCAGGCTTCATTAGGAGGAAGCCTCTATCGCTGGGGCATATTTCAAAGGAAAATAGTTCAGCATTATTTTAATGCACGATCAAGAGAATAGCCATTTTTTTTTTTTTTAAGCAATGGTGCAAAGAGAGCAACTTTAGCGCAAGTTATTACTTGAGTTGGACTTACTCAATCCGTACTCACCCTCTAAGTGTTCTTTTCCTTTATTTAACTGGATACACTCACGTTCAGCACATTCAGCACGATATTCCGCCTAATAAATTGATTAGAATCAAATCTATGAAACAACCAAAGCCATGCTCAATAGATTCCTTTTTTTTTTTCTTTAATTAATTATATTTTTTGTTGGAAGCATGCAGTTAGCAGTGATGTTACTACAGACTTGTTGCTGCTACTGCAACTACAGATTTTAGCTGTGGTGGAAATCAAGGACTGCCACTGCCTGCCCTCAGAATGGAATTACCAACAGCAAAAATTATGGGATTACATAAAAAAAAAAAAAAAAAAAAAAAAAAGTGAAAAATTCACACACACAAACGAAAAAACCTGAAAGTCATGTTTCAGACAATACCTTCCAATCTGTCAACCTCTTTCTGCAACTTCGATACAGTTCTCTCGGCCTCAGCGGCACGGTTCTCAGCCTAGTATTGGATAAAGACAGTAAAGCATTTGAGACAGTGGAATCCACAAAGAGAAAGAAAGAGAAAAAAAAAATCAAAGCTAAAAAGCATGAAAGAAAGATGGAAGCAAAAGTAGATAAAGAAAAATGAGCCAGCATTTTCTTATGAAAACATCAGGTAAAAGATAAAGTTATTTAAAAAAAACAAAAAACTTGCATTTTAGCAATGGCTGCATTTGAACCTGGTATACATGGGGGAAAAAAATTTCAGAATTTTGCCTTTTTTGTTACCCATCAATTTAAATCAAAATTTCAACACTCCCTACCCATTCACACCCTTTCTTTCATTTTAGTCATTCTTCAATATTCTTGGGGATAGAGAGAAAAAAATGAATGATGGTTAAATACTAAATATTGTATTCTTTTTATCTCACATGCTTTAACTAAGTTTAACACTGAAATATTAACGACAGAATAGAGTTGTTATTTATAACTGTTCTACATTGTTTTAGCCTCTTTTTGTTAGTGTTTGATATAAAAAAAAAAAAAAAAAAAAAAAAGAGTTTAAATTCAGCTTTTGAGTGGATGGGATGACTCATCCCATTATACAGGATATAACAGCTCTGTGAAATCACCAAATTATTTATACAATGAAGCCACTGAAACTGCCATTACTATTTAATTATCATTTATACTTTTAAATTATTGCTAATATATTCTTGACAAACTTTTTTTTCCAGATTATCAATATTACAAAGGATATGCAACAACATTAAGTCAATGAAACTCTAAACAGAAATTGTCATCAAAAACAGAATATTGCAAAACTTGTCTTATGAACTTCTAGAAAATTTCATTACTCAAAAGAAAAAAATATTATCCAGAAGGAATTATTGGTGTTTCATTATAAATCAATTCTTTTTCCAGACTATTATCCTCATCTTTTCTGTTTTTAATCACATTTTTTGGCTGCCATCTTATCCAGCTTTATTTTTGCCTGAATTACTCAGATTAGCTCTTCTTACTATTTGTTGTAACCTAGGGAAGGTTACTGAATAGAATAATAATGTGAAGGTTGGTAATGAACGATAATACTTAGGACAAGAACAACACATATAAGATTCACCAGTGCCGTGTAGAAGTAATAGTCAACTGCTAGAAGTGAGTCAAGTGAATTCCACAATGAATCTCCAACTGCAGGATATCTACCAAGAACCTGATGTAGTCAGATGTGGCACAAGGCCGAATTTAATGTGGGGTATCTGACCCCGTATGCTCAGCCAAAAATTCCCCATAGACCACGTATAAAAAGGAGTCAGGTAGCTGTTTCCCAAGATGAGAGACTGCTCTTCAATGTAGCCACATCTGGGGATCCTCTGTCAGAATTTGACCAGCACAGCTGGAGACAAATCTTCAGCTGCAGACCAACATACAGTATTTACTACTGTATTTATGTGAATAGGGACATGCTCATTATCATCCGTAGGTATGCTACATGCACAATTGCAATCCCTATAATGACACATGTAAACAGCACCAGTTAGGAGTGAGTAGATACTATAGGGCATTCCAATGAATGACCTTCTTGTTTGCATTCTGTATCGTTAACTTCATTTTATAGTAGATGGTGTGTATAGAAATCAAAATATTATAATAAAACAAAAAAGAATAGTAAAAATTAATGTATAATAATAACATCTCAGGAATCCATACAAGAATTGAAATTTAATTCTAAGAAGGTGAAGGAGAAACTTAAACTTAAGGCAAAATCAGAGCAAAGCCTTTAGCTGTGATGTGTATGGACACGTCTAAAATCACATGAAACTTTCTTGGAACAGATGCTTAAAAGTTGCAATTAGAGAGAGAAAAAATAGCAGGCAGATTATAAAAGAATGTCTATTGATAATTAAGCAATTATTGGAGATCATTGCAAAGAGAGCAAGGACAGAAAAGAGAACTTAAATCCACCTGTCTCAAATGACTGCACCTAACTGTGCTTTTTGCATTATTGTTACTGATCCATAATCTGGTAATATATAAGGAATTAATTAGATTACTGAAAGTAAAAAACAAAAAAAAAAAAAAAACAATAGTCTCCATTGCACAAAATCTAGAATCACACATGAGACTAAAGTTAATTGCTGAAGAAATTAAGTTAAAATGCAAGTTGGTAATGTCTAACAATGACAAAGATTGCATTTTGCAAAAAATAAATAGATGAAAATAAAATGGTTGATCAGGGTATTTCTGGAGATGACATTCTTAAGGCAATCAATCTTCATACTTGATATCAAGAGAGAGCATTAATAATTAGTAGTAAATAAAATGAAATGCTCCATTGTCCATAATCCAAATTTTTTAGAGATTAGAACTGCTTATCAGGAGACTTGATTACTGAATTTTACAATTAAGTCTCCTGATGTGTGCATATAATCTCTGTAAAACTCAGAATAGGGACAAAATAGATGAAAATCCCCTGACGATTGAATGGAACGATTGCTGGAGGGTCCATCTACAGAAATTGATGGTAACAAATTATATATATATATATATATATATATATATATATATTAGTTTTTATGAAAGTTTTGATCCTGACCAAAAATTCTCCTTAAAGAGAAAAGCCAATAACATTAAGTCTTATTTATTAAAATGCATGGAGAACTTTTCAGCACCAATTTATTGTGCATGCTCCCAAGTTTGATCATTGATTGATTAATGAGATCAACTGCTATAAAATAAAAATTAAAAAAAAAAAAATCAACTTATTTTCAGAATGAAACTCTTTCCAACTACTATTTGCTTGTAATTACCCATTCCCTTTTATTACATTGGCAAAGTAGCCTCAGGAAGCACAGATTAACTTGTTTCTATTCTATGGTAATCAACCCTTATTGGTTGATTTTAATATTGGCAAGCCACAAGGTGCTCATGTGTGGCAGTAAACATGTTAACTAGAAAGTGTGCCAAAAGTATTTCATTTTGCCTGCTTCTTGTAGAAAAAGACTATTTATGCAAGATAGTGTGTGGGGGCGGATTGAGTAAGAGAGGCAAGGAAAAGAGGATTGGTTAGTTCTTGAGGGTTTTTAGGAAAGTATTCAACACCATCTTAAAAAGGAAGGAAACCAAACCTCTTTGGAACAGAAGAGACTGTTACCAAAATAGATTTAGTCATTAATGTTTTTTTAAACCTAATATGCATACCACTTGAAGAATATGGAATTTTATTTTGTTTTTTTTTTAAATAAATAAAAATTTAATAATTTTGATTTAAGACTTTTTTGTGGCTGAGAGAGCACTCTTAGTGTTCAAGTTTAGATTAAAAAGAAAAAAAAAACCTCAAATGCTGATTCTCAAGGCAAATGGGTTTTTTTTCCTCTGATTGGGATAATCTTCCTACTCCTAATTTCTGTTTATTTCAAACTTTGTGGCATGCTAACCTCAGCTTAATAAATCTCAAAAGATTCATGTAATTTAAAAAAAAAAATTTACTGAATACTGATTTTCATGACAATCTTAGCTGAGAATTAGATCAGTTTTTCTACTCAGTAAATTATACAACTTTTTGAACTTCAACATTACTTTTAAATAAGTTTCAGTAATTCAGAACATAAAGTAAATCCAAATGTTGTTTAATCTGGTAACCATGCTCTCATAAAGCCTTTGAAATTTAACGAAATATAGATATCCACTTCATTCTAATATAAACTGCAAAATACACAAGGTTCTGTAACCTCAATTGATTACAGTTCATACAGTCAAGTGAAAAAGATTACAAAATCCAAAACAAATTTTTTAGGATTTGTACAATTAAGAGTTTCATTGAATAGAACCTGTGTACAAAATGCAAGTATTAAATTTAAAGAGATAAAGTGATAAGTCAGCTTCTTCACCAGAACTTGTGGAACTGACTCCTGTGAGGATGCTTCTCCAACTACTAAAATGACAAACTCTTCAAATCTAGGACTCAGCTGTTATCTATCCTACATATCCTCATAGCATGCACCTCTTGCCTCCTTCTTTGATGCCTTTACAATCTTTTTCAGTAACCCGCTACCTTGAGTGAACAATAGTATTAAAAAAAAAAAATCACAAAACAAGGGCTAAGATTATTAAACAACTGTTGAAACAATTTCTTGCAGGTCTTTAAGCTAAAAGAAATTGGTATTAGTTAAATTTTAGAATTTTTTTTTTTTGTAATCTTAATTCTATCACTAAAACTTCATTAAACCTCAGTTAACAATTCCAGTTCTTAGCAATTTTTATTTTTATAAAAAAAAAACAAAAAAAAAAAACAGATGGCTTAGTTATCCAGTGATAACTCCAATATATTGGTGTTTTTTTTTTTAAATCATTAGATTTGAGATTTTTTTGTAAGAAATTATCTTCACTTTCTCCACCTGCAATGCTTTTAAATCTGATCTGTTAATTTACAATACGTTTAAGTCATCAGGTTAAGGTCTCCTAATTCAAAACTTGGCAACCCAAGGCTATACAAAGATGGTTAGAAATGGTGTGAATATACCAGGTTTGTAAAACGATACAAAAATAACACATAAACATAGATTTCAGCAGCTATAGATGTTCCCACTAGAGAGCCATTATCAAGAATGCTGTTGACACCAACAGACATTGAACCCAAGGATGGTGTCATCAATCAAGTCTAATTGGTCATTTTAAAAATTGACTACAATAAGAAAAAGAGGGAAAAAAAAAAAAAAGGGGGAAAGAAAAGGGAAAGAAAGAG
>CAHIKZ030005545.1:515000-545000 GCA_903632075.3 Acanthosepion pharaonis
AGGACAGTTGTAAATGGGATGTGTCAAAAGAAAAAGAAAATGGTGTAAGGTAAAAAACATTTTTCAAAAATTGAAATCTTTGCCAAATAGGAGGTTGTGAGTTGCTTGTGGTTCTGAGAAATCAAATTTTTCACATGCCCAAAGCAGATATAAATATTTTTGTTATATAATAATATAATATATAGGAGAAAATATGAACTAATGGCAAGTAAGTGAATGACAAAATGAAGAAAAATCCTTTGTGATGCATATCATCCTTTGAGAGAAAAAAAAAAAAAGAAAGCAACAAAAACAAAAATGGTAGGATACTGGATGAGGTTGGCTTGATTGGTTATCTAAACTGATTGAATATCAGAAATTTAAAAACATGAAGTTAAGCATCCCTATGTTTAAACGTTTCTTTCAATAGCAATTATAACTGACTTTTGCTGTTTCATTCCTCTCTGTACATATGATTCCATTGGATGAAACACATCAAATAGGATTTTTTTCCATTTTGTTATTCAATTACTTACCATGTGTGTGTGTGTGTGTGTGTGTGTGTGTGTGTGTGAGTGAGAGAGATGAAAACTATTTTCTGAATTTAAAGAGACATTGTTTTGTTAGATGTGATTTACAAACTAAAATAAGTTTGTTTTGTTTTTTTTAAAACAATTCATGAATCCAAGAAAGTTCATAAATTGCATTGCCAGTAGTTTGCTAATCAAAGATCTATGATAACATTTAAATGCATCGTTTTTTGTTTCGTTTTGTTTTTTTTAAGTGATCTGCCATTAAAAATGGCTACTGGCCAGTCACCTGAATTTGTCCATGAAAGTTTGTTAAAAATACAAAAAATGGTATCAATATCAGGTAAAAGGATTTTTCTTTCTTAATCTTAAAAAGAAAAAATTCTTTACATGATTTATATCTTAATAACTGATCATTAACTTATTTAAAAGACAGGAAAATTATATCAGATTTATTTAGCATTTAACAGAAAAGTTAAATTAATCTTAATTATTAAGACTAATTAACACTTCCTGAGATTGACATCTGATGCCTTACCAATTATGAATTGGTTATTAGACTTGCTTTGTGAATAGAAAAGAAAGACAAAAAAAAAGCAACTGTATTATGTCATGCAAGAGGCTTATAAAGCTGGTTGACGTCATCTAACACCATGCAGGTGTGGAGTTACCTCTTGCTCACTGATCTCCAGTGATTTCATATTGTTGCCCACAACTTTCAACTCTTCCTCCAACTCTACGATCTTCCTGTAATACAGAATGCAAAATTAGCAAGATCATATTCAACACCTGACCATTGGCTTGCTTACCTGTTCACACTGGACTTCTATTGTTTTGCAAGTATTACCAACTACATGTAGCTGTTCTTCAATGTCAAGCCTTTTGCTGTAATGGCATAGAAAACAGGGTCATTATTGTCTTTTTTTTTTGCTTGGGCAAAGGGCAGGACAATGCCAGGCCTAGCAGTCCAGGCTATGCATGCCCAAAACCAACATTATGCCAAAACAGCTTTTGAGGCAGCCAGATCAGAGCCAGCAACAGAATATAGATTGGGGGGATAGATATTAAAATAAAAGCCAATGGAGGTTTTTCTTGCAGAGGAATCAAAAAAAAAAAAAAAAAAAAAAAAAAAAAAAAAAATGTGAAGAAAAAAGACTTGTCACTCTCCAAACTTGATGGATAGCATTTAGTTTATTACAAACTTCACAAAAATTGTTTTGTTTTTCAATAAAAGTGATTAAGACAAAATATTTTAGAAAGAACTTGTTTTTATCTCATTCTTATTTTTTTTGTGTGGGGGGGGGTGAAAAAAAAAAGAAAAAGTTTTTTTTTAAATTATCAGGAAAAATAAAAAATAAAAATAAAGTGAAGAAAAAGGAAAATAAAAAAAAATAAATGTAAAAAGTAAAGAAATTTTCAAAAGTAGAAGAAAAATAAAAAGTGAAAGGAAAAATAAAAATAAAAGAAAAAATTGTTATTGCCTCTTTCATTGGCTTACAGAGTTTTCTATAGCACAAAAAAAACAAAAAAAAAAACAATCAAAACTTTTAGAGAAAAGCAACAGCATTAATGAAAATTTAGGTCATTCATTAAAATAATAAATGTGAAGTTACAGCATCCTTCAAGTATTGGTTAGTGACTGGTCAATCCTCTACAAACTATCGGTGAAGTACAATTGTTAACAAGAACAACAAGACAAGTTTTGCTCTGACTATCGCTACAAGCTTACCTTAGCTTCATTAATCTGTAGTGTTTTAAGGTTTCTACTGATTTGGTTCATTTCCTCTTCCAGCTCTTTTGCTCGCCTATAAAATCCAACAGCACACATGCTGATCAAAAATCACATGCAGGGCAAAATGTCAGTCCCCAGACCAATAAGGGTGGGCCTGCCAGTTTGAGAAAACACCTTGCTAACTGACACAGACTAAAGACTCATTTTCATTAGATAAAAATCCTAGTTTATTCACAAAGCAAATGTAAATTGCTTTCAACTTGAAGAATTTCCCTTATCACAGCATTCCAGGCTCCTTATAAATTTTTTTTTTTTTTAAATCAATTCACCCCAAGCAAGTCAATAATGCCACTAAGACACAAGTGGCTAATTGGAGTGAAAGAGAATAAGAAAACTTTAAAAGAAACTAGAAAGACAATCCTAAACAGGGGGATAAACCTGTGCCCCTGTTGAAGAGGGCTGAGGAGGAGCATGAACAGGACAATCATGTTAACTTACCATATGAATTTTTTTTTTTTAATCCAGTATTTCAGTAATAGGTGTGTTGGGAAAACTTATGCCAACAACTTATGCTCTTATAGATTTTTCATTCTGAAGCAAAACAGATCATCTTTCCTCTTGAATAAAGTTGGGGAGCAAATAAAGTGCTGGCAGAATCAGGTGACATTTTCAAAATTTAAAAAGCATACCCGCCTCCCTATTGTTTATTCAAGAGGTAATAGAGAATAAAAAAAAAAAATTGCTATTTCCTCAAATATACAGGGATGGTGTATGCTTATTAAAATTTTTTTAATTAGAATCCCCACTCCTTACACTTTATTTGAACCTGCCATTTATTCAAGAAGCAAGAGTAATTTTGTTTCTTGTTGAATAAATAGTTGCAGGGAATGCTTATTATCCTTTTGATAGATTTTTTATGGCTTTTCAACCGTCTGCAGGTTATTTAAAGTCAGGAAATATTTTTAGATTGTAAGAATTATATTTGTTCTTTTGGAGAATGATTTAGAGATACACATCTTACTAATTAACCCATAACTGGGGAGAGAAGAGGTGTATTCATACCATTATCAAAAGGTATTTGGGCATAAGTGAATATAACGAACCCGACTGGAATTGAAAGTCGGCACTCCAATTAACAATTTCAAGCCATTATCTATTACACCACCTGCACATCCAAGCTTACAGCACCTGGTATTCCCAAGCAGTACCCCGTCTAGGTACTGACCAGGCTTGATGTTGCTTAACCAGTAATTGTATGGGATCTGGTGTTTCAACATGATATGGTCATAAGCCTTTTTTGAAAAAAAAAAAAAAAAAAAATTTAGAGATCCCCTCCCCACAACACCACCAAATACTTGTACTTTATTTGACTCCATCCACACACATTTGAGGGGCATGTGTACAGAGTTAGAGTCAAGGTTGCTTTTGGCATTACACCCATCAAAGAATAGTAAGTTTTGCTTTACATGTAAAAAATCTGGAATGCTATGTTCAAATTGATAGCTAATTATATTTGCTAAATGAATAAATAGATTTTTTTTTTCTTTACACACACCCTAGACAAATGTGTGTGTGTGCGCAGATGCATCTCTAACCTAAAAATATAGAAACCAAAAACAATTAGACAAATGTAAGATTGTCTTTAGTAAATATCCTTAAAAATGCCTTCAATTGCTAGCAGCAAATTAAAGGCTAGTTTATTTTACAAAAGCACAAATATCCAACATATGCGCTTTTTTTTTTCTATTATTTTTGTTTTATTCAAATCTCATTGTTACCAGTACCTGGCATTTTTAGTGAAAGCCGAAAATTCAAAAATGAAAATCTTTAAACTACAATAAATCCTTTCTTTGAAAACTAAATCTATAAAGAAATAACCCAGACAGAAGTTATTCAACCAAGTTTTTTTTTTTAAGGCTTAAGACAGATGCACTGCAAGTTTAAAATAGTCGTCAACTTTTCCCATTTCTTGAATAAGATTGTAACTTATTTTGGTGTCAGTTAGCAAAAATTAGTAAGTAATCCACGTGTCACAACCTTGTTAATAGTTAGTAAATATGGAGCAGGACCTGCTTGTTTGTTTCTTTAAATTTTGCAAGTTATTTCTCTAAAATAGTATTAAAAAAACGTTTTCCCCATAAACAGAATTGCTAGATCAAGGAGTTAAATTTGAAAGCCCAGTGCTATTAAATTTTGAATTTGTGTTGTTTTAGACAACTTTCAAATCCAGACAAACTTGGACTGATAAAAACAAAATGTAGTAGTTCTTGGCTTTCAGATATAATCCCATGTGAGAGCCCCATTCCCTAAAAGCTGCCATAAAAATTAGTGTCAGAGGAATTTTCCCTGGAAATGATCTGGTGTCTTCCAATGGTAAAGTTAAGCACTTAGAACAAGGTTTGGCTATCAGTGATGAAAGCATGGTGGGGGGGAAAATAACTTAAGTATTCAGTTTATTCAAGATATCAAGCAAAGGTTTTAAGGATTTAGAGTTGCAGTTAAAAACTAAATAAATAGGGGTGGGGGTCTGTTACAGCTAGATTCTTAACAGATCAAGAAAAGGAGTAAATTAAGACAGCAAGAAATATCACTCCACACTTTTAAGAACATTAGACTGTAGTATTTTTTTTTTTTTTTTTTTTGGAAGAAGTAGGTGAGAATAAGGTTTTGTGAAGGTACCCAATGTTTAAGGCAGCGGATTAGAAGATTACTGCATAATTTAGAGAAGCCCATGAAAAGTGAAGAGTAAGTTTTCTTAAAAAAAAGAAGTACAGATGATGGTGCTCACTAAGCCCCAAAGAGGAAGGACACGTGGAGTGTAATTTGCAATTGGTTAGAAATTCATACAAAGAGACTGGATGTTTAACTTTAGAAATACAGATTTGAAAATTTTATTAAACACTTTTTCATTAATTTTTTTTTTTTTTGACAAAATTGATTTTTTAAAATTGAAGTCAGCTGACAAGGTACTGCGATTAAGCTTTATATTTTTCTTGCATTTATACAAGGGATTTCCTTTTGACAGTGTGTGTGTGTGTATATATATATATATATATATATATATATATATATATATATATATCACACAAATATATATATATATATCTCTCACACAATCATTTGGACATTTTGTACACGCTATCAAAAAATAAATCTCTTGTACAAATACAAAAAAATATGATAAAAAGCTTAATCAGTCCTATGTCAGTAGTCTTCAATGAAACATTTCTATATAATATAAATAAATAAAAGTCATGAAGGGTCCAACTATGCCTTTGATTCTTTCCAAAATAAATAATTTTTATGTCATAAAAAATGTATTATTGATAACTTTTAAAATTTCTCATTTCTTAGGATAAATTGTGAACAAGCAACATTAGTAATGTCAGCAGAGAAGGCCTCTTTTTCCTTGATATTAGAATGAGTTCTGTCCACAAGCACAGAGAACATGTCACAACTGAATGAAAGAAAGTTGTTGACCGAGTAAGAATAATTGTAAAGAAGTAATGCAGTGAAGTCAACTGCTGATACTTCCAACAGATCAATAAATTACAAAGAACTGAATTAGTTTTCAATTAAATAAGTTTTAAATATATATATCATTATTCATTGATCTTATTTTTTTCTCATTTAACCATTAATGGTGATCAAATACTGCATGTTCCATCTTCAAAGTCACCCATCACTACTGAAGGCAATGTTTATGCTTCCATGCACCATGATGCAGAGTTCTGTGCCAAAAAGGAACCATAGGGAATATTCATTAATAGAACTCCATCAGTTAGGCCAATTTATATTATGTCTGCTGATTTGATCTCTTGAATTTACAGGGCCACTTACTCTGGACATAATTTGTTTAATATATATTTATTACCTATACTTGAAGGTCAGTATCATTATATATTTTCCAAAAATTCAGTTTTGAATTAACACCTAACAATTACATTCTGAATGAAACTCGGTTGTACTATTGGTGTGTAAAAAAAATGTATTTTTATTATTAATATAAATTATAGCTTTGTTATTATACACTGAGCCCTATTTTATCAGTACCAGCACTCAATGCGTGAGATTATATATGAGAAGCTGTCTTCACCATTGAACACTTGTCCTTTTACTGTTACTAAGTATTTGTATACACACACATTTAAGAATATTACTTATGTTGAATGAAGATAATGTTTTATTCTTGTTAAAAACATCCAGTCCCTAGCAAAAAGATTTGTGAATATAAAAACAAAACAAATCCCAAAGATTTGTCTTATTTAATAATTACACAAGGCAAAGCATTTTCAATTAAAATCTTTTTTTTTTTAAATTAACAAAGCAATTTAAACTGGTTGTAGCAAAAATGTCCTGTTAAGCTTATTGGCTCTAGCAGAACATCTTTGTACAACCAGTTCAAAAACAAAAAAAAAAAAAGTTGACCCACACAATGCAAGAAATTCATTTCAACAGAAACAGTTTAATTAAAGTTTCAAAATAAATGCTTATACTTTTATATAATGTAGCTAGCATCAGAACTTTAGTTTGTTTTTGTTTTCTTTTTTTACTTCCCAAACAGAAAAAAATCTTTTATTCTTTAGAGAAAATTTGATTTTTGTTCTGGGCTGCAGACTCAGCACAAAAATTCAATTGATATTTAAATTGTGAATAAAAATAGTTTTCTTTTTACAGGCTTTCAAAAAAAAAAAAAAAACAATGTCGTTACCAAAATTCTTGGAAATGTTAAGACAGAAATCTTAAAATCTTCCATAAACGTAGCTACATTGTACATAGATGAATGTTGCAGGTGGGTCAATAAAATTTGGAGATCAGAAAATTGTGTGCAAATGAGACAAAAAAGTAATAATAGTATAAAGATAATTGATTTTTTTTTTTTTTAACCAATGAAGAATTGAAACAAATTTGTGAAATTTATAAATTCCACTTGAAGCCTTTTTTGTTTTGTTTTTTTTATTTATAAAAAAATATAAAAATTACAAAGACAGGAAATTAAAAAAATCCCTCAATAAGGCACACAATTTTCAAGAAGTTAAAGCTGAAGAGACACTGACAATTTAAAAGAATGTGCAAAGTTATCAAGCTTTTTACAAAGCATGCTGGGAAAAAATTGTGTGATTAAATAATCAGACAAATATTTTTCTTCAAAGAGTTAAGTTTACCAGAGTTGTACTAAATATTAGTAAAAAGGAGATTTCATAAACTATTGTTAAACAAATGACTTAAAGTATAATTTTATAATAAGGAATGGAAAGTTTGGAAATCTCATTTTTTGTTAATATATGATGTTATCCCATAATAGGTTACATTCATTACATACATGAATGCATTAGAAGAGAAATGTAGTAACATTTTTTAATATAAAATATCTTTTTCTAAAATTGTTCCATAAACTCCAAAATTTGGAGAGATTAAACTATGCCTTTTTTATAAAAGATGATAAACCCAATTAAATGAAATCCCCCATTTTAAAAAGTCAGTGCCTCTTCCAAAGAGAAAGAGGTTAGAGGAAGAGAATTTCAAATCAGACATGCTATCAAGTACCATGCTTATCTAGCCATCCTTAGTGTAGAAACCATTCCAAAAAAGTCAATTGAACTACTTTTACTTAAAATTAAAAATGTAAGAAAACTAGGATCGATATTAATTGAATATTGAAATTCTATTCACTAAAATTGGAAATTAAGACAAAATAAAACAGTTTTATAAAAAATAATATTAAAATAAAAAAGGAGTTTTAAGGAGTTAGATATTCAAGCAGAAAAACGAAAGCAGAAAAACATTTGAAAAAGATACATTTTATGAAATTAAATAATTAGGATAAAAATTTGTTTAACCCTTTCATGACTGAAAACAAAATGTGACATTTTATACAAGTTGCTATATATGAAGATTTGAGAGGAAAAAAAAAAAAAAAAACACCTTCCAAAAGACATACTTTGGGTAAATTTTATTTTAAATTTTTAACGCCATGTTCCTTCAGAACATAAACGAAGATAGCTCTTCACAGATTCCTTTTTATTATTTGGGAATTGCCATAAATTCTTAGAAAGACAAAGGTTTCCCATTGCCGACTTCACGGTTTTCAATCCCTTTACCTAGATTGACTGACCAAAGGGTTAGAGAATCTAGGCTCTCCCTACTAATTAATCCATAACTGGGTAGGGATAGAGAGGAGAGATTTATATCTTTCTCAAAAGGTATCAGTGTGACAGTGAACAATATACAAAGCCAGAATTTGAACCTGGCCCACCAATTTCACTGCCCATAATACAAGCCTTATAGATGTTTATGACCAAAATGGAGTGGAGTGCATGTCCAAGAAATTACACGCTTTTGTAGCAACACCGATAAAGATATATAAAAAACAAAAGAACAGGTATGCACACACAAATTTCGCAGTACTTATTTCGATTAACCGCGTTACTTATAACGATTACTTCACTACTTATATCAATGTAAAAACAATCTTAGTTGTAAATAATACAAGTGACAGATGGCTATAAAAACCACTTTAAGAAAGATGATGCACTAAAATAAGTAACCAAGTAATCGTTTTAAGTTCTGAATATCGGTGCTGATAAAAAAAAAAAAAAAAAATGGTGTCTGCCTCACCAAAAAACTTATTTTGTTAAAAAGCAGTTTTGATCAACAAAGTCCAGTGAGGTTTATTTTGATATGACATAAATAGTTCGTCAGAGATGAAAGGATTAAACAAGTCATAACATAAAACAAACCTATGCAACATAAAAAAATTGGTACATAATGTTCAAAACTCAAGGATAATGTGATAAAGAGGTGGGGAGAGGAGGAAATAATGTGATAAAGAGAGGTGGGGGGAGAAAAAAAGAGGAAATGATGAAAAATGATGAATAATGTAAATATGTTTGCAATATGCATATTTTGTTACGTTCTTCTGGACAGAGACATTAACAATTCGTTATTGGTTGGCTTATGATTGGCACTTAATTGGCCCCAGTCTCAAGACACAGAAATGCTTGATAGAGAATACAGACAAATTTCTTGACTGGCATCCTTCAACTGCTAGTTTGTCATAGTTTACCATAAGTTCTGGAAAACCACTAGCATCTTGGATTTTAAAAAAAAAAAAAAAAAAAAAAAAAAAGAACTTAAAACATAAAAATTGTAGTGGGGAGGTTGCTAGAAAATAAATTAAAAATTAAAAAAATGAACGAAAAAAAAATAAAATAAAATAAAAATTACTATTTGTCAGTATGTAAGACGTACATAAAACCGTTTACTGTCCAATGTGCTGGTCTTGTGACCAGAGAGTTATCTATTGATGCTAAATATAGTAGGGTATTTAAAAATGGAATATGTGAAAACTTGGATGTTTTTTTTAATTTTATTTTCTTGTTAACGTTTCGCTCTCTACGAGCATAATCCGTAGTGAGCGAAACCTTTAAGAAAATAAACAATAAATCATCCAACTGGTTTTCACGTATTCGATCTGATCTTACATATTTTGTCCGGATAGGGTTGCATATTAAGTTGATTTAGCAGTTTGTAAAATAGGCGTCTTATAGGCCGAAAAATAAGCTTAAATATATTAGGTAGGCGTTTGATAAGTCAGCCTACTGATTAAAACACAGCTTTGAACCAAATCCAAAGATGGCTCTTCTAGCGTTTTGTTCAAAATAACCTAGAACTGGGAGTTTCAAATTATGACAACAATATGAATAGATTTTTTTTTTTTTTGGCTAGATTGATGGCATCATCCCGCAGACTAAAGAGGGCCTGCTTTATAAACAGCTAGTCTCAGAGGATGAGCAGGTTTGATAGCATATCATCTTCCCTTTCATACAGAGAAGAGCCTGATATGAAGTAACCAACCTTTCGTGTTTTAAGCTTTGATCTTCCGCCATTCCTAAGTCATTTTCAACAATCTTAAGTCGGCGTACTGTCTAATGGAGAAAAAAATATGGGTGGTCAGTAATGGATTGAACAAAACAGGTGACAAAAAATCGAATACTTACGCCTCAGCAGCCTCTAAACGGGCTTCTGCGCGTTCAAGATCTACCTCTGTTATGGCCAGTTTACGGGCAGCCTGTGTAAGAAATACGTGTTACCACTATGTCCTTTTGAAAATTTGAAATTAGTATATAGATAGTTTTATTTACATTAGTGGAACACACACACACAATCTGCCATTCCATTAATCATGCAATTAATTTTTTTACCCAACTAATTTAACACCATGCAAATTAAAGATTTAAATTATGCATTGTATTTAAAATATTCTCATTAAAATCCTTTTTTTATTTATTATAAAAACAGTTTGAGGCATTCAGTCTTTTTTTTTTTTATAGAAATAGAAACATATAAAGGAAAAATAATCACGAATTATAAAAATCACATTTTTTTAGATACAGGCTGAATATATATTAAACTTTAGGACATATCACTTAGTATCAGAAAAAAATAAGTATTTTAAAGTGACACCAGGTTGTCTTAATTTTGCAAACGAAGTATTTGTATATTTGTTACTTTTTAAAATTACAACGCTCAGGTTGTTACACATTCTATCAAGCATTATAGAAATAAAAGTGGCTGACACTGATAAAAGCTGAACTCTTATCACTTATTATTGACAGTCCGTGTTACACTGCTTTGCGATAATAGAAAAAAGAAAAAAAAATAGTTAAAAATTAACATAACCAGCTATTCAAAGTCAAACACTGAGAAATAAGCATAATTGACAGCTTTTCTGTAACTAGTAAATTCCAGTTTTTGGAGCAGAATATGGAGAAAAATATTACGTCTAAATTTACTTTTATGAAAAATGCTTACTATAAAATGCAGAAGAGAAAAAAAAACGCCAATTTTTACAAAAAAAAAAAAAAAAATACTGAATTAGTCAAACTGCATAATTTATTTTTTTTCAAAGAATCAAAGTATTATCTAAATCCACCCCTAAATAATCAATGTCAAAAAGAGACCTTTCCGTTTTATAAGCTGAATAATAGACCAAAAACGTTCAGTAAAATTAAATTTAAAAAAGACAATGTAACAATTTTCATTCATTAAAGCATAAAAAGTATATATATAAGAAAAAAAAAAGTAAATAAAAACAAAAATATTTGTGCCAGTCAGCATATTGAATAGTTTCAAAGCAACAAGAAACGGTAATATATACGATTCTTTTTAGTTTTTATTAAGCCAGAAATTCCTTTTAGAAAAATTTTGGATTATAAGTCATTTATTTTTATTAAAGAAATTTTGCTTTAATCAAATCCTGGTTCTGAGGATTTTTTATATTCGTATAAAAACAACATTGTCAGTTCAAGATTGGGTGTTTATTTTTTTTTTTTTTTAACCTTCAAATAATTATTTCAACTTATAGATTAATGGTCATCTGTTAAAAGCTAAAAGTTGTATTTTCTTTTCTTTGAAAGTATAGCATAAACTGACTGGAGAAAAATTCATAACACACACGCAAGACTCAATGAAATCTAAGGCAAACAATTAGTCATTCCATTTTTTTTTTTAATTCCAAAATCTACAAGCTTCCTGGTATCAATAAAAACGATAGATATTTAGAATTGTAAAACGAAAAACCATTCCACTGTATTTTCCTTAATTTCCACAGATAATGAAAAGTCTGTGGAGAGTCTTGATCGCCTTCGTCATGAAGGGATATGACAAGAAAAAAAATGGATTTGAATATTATTCATAACTCTGGTAAATCTCTTAAATAAAAATAAACTGACCAATCAACAATTTATTTCACTTATACGAAGTATTGTCACTGCGAGAGCTTACAGCGGGAGTAACGGCTTTTTTTTGTTGCTATTGCCTGCGCAAGATGTGGTCAGAAGAGGAAGTCTCGTCTAAGAGCTCACTAACCAACGCATCTCCCTCAGCCATCCGAGCGTGTCAGTGATGAGATTTTATCAAGTGATAGGGCAGAGTCAAGGGAGAAATGAATTAATGCCTTCCCACCAACGAAGTGAATTAATGCCTCCCCACCAACGGATTCGGTTCAATATGCTGGCATCTGTTAAACCAGACAGAACTTTCATGAAATACATTGTCTAATTAAAAAGCCGAAACATTGTATGGATTACTTTGAATGGTAAAAATACGGTAGTTCTACAATCAGATCTACATAGGAACCACTGATTAGTATGTAAACCCCTCTCCTGGTGGGTTTGTAACACATCTATTTATCATCTCTGTTGCGTCTTTGGACAGACTGTACTCAAGGGCTCCTCTATCAAAGGACAGAGCCGCAACTGAGGAAAATTATACTGAGAGGTGCCCAGCCCTGAGGAACAACTACTCGAGGCCCTCTGATTGCACCAGAGAGGGATCGGTGCTCGCACTGAGGCCAGCGTAACCGACGGGGCTGCGGGCAATTTTTGTTCCTTGCCCAGGTGTATGTGCTCGGGTTCCCCACCTTAAAAACTAACCTTGCAACTCGTCTTAGTGGGGAGCAGAGAATAATTCTCTATGTGATCTATTAGGAGAAATAAATCGTGCTCCCGCAAGACTGTTACAGAGTTTGAAAATAAATATTTCCTATTTTCGAATAGAAATAATTACATGTTTCATAAAGTTATGTAAAATTGTAATGAATAAAATATTAACTGGAAACTTCATTTTAAGACAGATTTTCGTTCAGAACTTTTACACACATTTAATAAATTATTTTCAAGCCCATTTAGAAATGTTTATCTTTAAACTTTCAAAAGAGGCGAATTGTTGCTGCTTTCAAATAAGTAGGTAAAAAGCAGCCATTATAAAAAAAATAAATAAATAAAATAAGATATACATATGCAATGAAACCAAAAAGCAACAGCGATTACAGTGGCGATGTCGGCGTTGGCAGCAGTAACAGCAACCATGGCACATAGCAAAATATGTGTAGACATTATTTAGAAAGTAGGGCAAAGCTATTGGTCACATGTTAAAAAAAATATAATCATTAAAAGCCAGCAGCGAACTAAATTTGTATAGCCACTTGTATGGTCAGTTAAAGAGAGGAAGTTGAAAATTAGCTATCAACCTAACAGGAAGCTCATCCTGAGAAAATGGGCAGCACATTTTCTTTTTTTAAAATTTTGTTTAAAGCAGACGATGGTTAAAATTTGGATTTTCTGAAATGGGTATGGGGTTAATGTCTCCTGCATTCGATAAGCAAAACTGTTAGATATATATATATATATAAAAAAAAAAATGCCTCTAAAATTCAGGACACATTTAAAAAAAAAAAAAAAAAGTTTTCAGTGAGTCTTTCTATAATTAAATTGTACAATTATTTTTAAACAAACAAACAAAAACAGCAATCAAGAAAATAATAATGATGGATAAATATACAAATTAATTACACATTAATTAATCAGTGCATACTATTCAATCATCAAATATTAATTAGACAAAAAGGTATGTGAGATAAGGATCCCTTGAAAAGGTAAAAAAAGGAAAAGCAGAGATTTAAAAGGGAAGACATTTAAAAAATATGTATTAAAGTTTACAAATTAAGACAAAAAAAAAAGAAAGAAATGATTAAATGTTTTTTTTAAAAAATTGTTTTTTTTTTTAAATAAAAAGGTGAAAATAAAATTAGTTATTCTTGACGTGTTCGGCATAATATTTTGATAACACTAATAGATTAGAGATAATACACTGAAAAATAAACAAAAGTTAAGTATCCTGAATAGTAAAGTTAAATGGATAAAAATTACATATTTATCAAAAGGAACAGTGGAAAATTTCAAATATGTCTCTTGGAGAGAGGGAGCTAAAAAAAGGTAAACTGTTTCTTTTTATTACAATTTTCTAGTTCGAATATTATCCGACTGTTAAAATGAATCAAGAACAAAGAGGTAATTGTCGACAAGACTAATCCTAAGTTCTCAGAAACTTGTCTTTCATGGACAGCATTTTAACTAATTCGATCATTGAATCCTGTAGCTAACCGGGATATTGCTCAATAATTATATTGCCATTTTTAATACACATTCTTTAATGACGAGGCAGTATTTTATTGCCAATATAGTTGTGAGATAGTCCCATCGCTAGCTGCTTCTTTATTCTTACTTCGTACTAATACGATTGGGACGTGTTCGATCTAGAATATTAGAATAAAATATGACGTAAGATACATTTAAACTAAAATTAATAAAAATGCATAAGTAATCAAAGTAATTAAAAAAAAAAAAAAAACATACATATAGCAAAACCTGAAGGTTTTCCCTTAAGATAATTTAAGCTCCTGACGATTATAATGAACAATTACACAAAGGTTCGTCTACGAAACTTCGGAATAGAGGGGCTGAATATAATGCCAACAGCTAAGTGACAAATTCTGCATTAACCATTTTATATATATATATATATATATATATATAGCACCTGCGATTAAAAGAGATCGTTGGAGAACCCATCATCAATAAAATCATAATGGCAGTATCCCTCAACTTTCCGACGAAGACGTGATGTTATACTGGGTTAATTAACCGGAAATAATTTATCTTTATTGCAATTTGTTTCAATTATCATTGCTTGTCAGCGACAAGATTGCACAGGGAAAAGTAGTTTCATATTTTCCAAAACATTTGTGCAAATGAAGCACTTTTCAACATCAAAAAACTACTGCACCATTTTGCACATATTGATAATTGATCAAAGTGCATACATGATATTTTTTCCATCTGCACACTGACCAGTATGTAACAAAACATAATCCATCAAAAATTATTTTAAAACTGACGGAAAAGTCATAGAAGGATAACCTCCTAGGGGCTGTGAAATGACTACATGGTTATACCTAATTTGGTGAATTCGTCTTATGGGGAAATTTTCTAGCGTAAAAGATTCGATTTTAACCGATGCTTTACTGTAGCCCGACTAGACTAAGTTTACTTAGTAAAAGATAGGTTTTTGCAGGGATCCAAGGATTGTTCTGTTATTCTCCATTTGGACCTTTGATTAATATACAAATGTCTATTATCCTATGCACCTGTTTCATAAAACAAGAGTCATCCTTTGAGTGCCTTCGGGCGCAGGCGCACGCCATTCTTTCCATCAAAAATCAAAATGGATGCACTGAGACATGCTTCGACTGCTAGAGAAAACATAGAAGTCGAAGATATAGCTTCTGATGAGATTTTAAGCCAAATTCCACACTTCGAAAGCTCGACTTTTCTGGACGGTGCATTAACTACTCCAGCTACAGAAGCTTTGATAATAAAGCTGAATACAATTTTGTAGTCATTCTGTGATGCGCCATCTTTGTTTTACTTAGAGTTTATTTTTCTTTCTTTTCGATATTCACTGTTTTATTGGTTTATAAAGTCACAACAAATGATAAATAAAGCGGACATTTAAGTCTGTTAAGCGCAATGTAATTACAAGAATAGGATTCATTTATCTTCAAGCTAAAAGATTTGAACTCAAAATAATCAAATGATCACGTTTTGTCAAATTTAAAATTAATTCTATTTCTCTTACACGATCGAAAGAGTCCAGTTCAGAGAGAGAGAAAATCAATTCGCCTAGCTTTACAAAGTAGATTCACCTGATATAGATAAGTACTATAGGTATGTTGTTGACAAATTCTACTCAACAATTACTGCTTTTAAGATTAAACTTTTTCTCATTATTACTTTTTACGTATTTTCCTCATTGTTGCTTTTTTTAAAAAAAAGTAACTTCGAAGAAAGTATTCCTATCTTAGTAAATACATTTTAAAGCTTGATCCCAGTGAAATTTTCCACTGATCTTTAAATGAATGTAAACCATTTTGTCTACAAAAGTCCATGCATCAAACCACTCAAGCATTTCAACTTCATGCTGCAAATCTAGTTCTATTACTAGCTGCATATTTTTTTGTATCTTTTTTTTTTTTTTAAAGAACAAAAAAAAAAACTCAATCAAAGTCGGGAGGTCTTTGATTGCTAAAATGCTCAGGCAAGCAAAATGTCTTTTTTTTTTTTTTTTTTGGGTCTCAAGAAAAAACAAAGCAATTCCAAACTTTGACCACTAATTTTTTTTTTTTTAAAGAATTTTGTTTTTAAAATAGCATTTTGCCAAAAAATTTTTTTTATCAGACTGGCACAGCAAACGCCATGCTGTCACCTCATCAAATTTCCGATCTGCATCTTCAGCAATCCACTTGGCCTCCTCTAATTGTTTCTCCAGCAAGTCGATACGTTCTTCATCTCCCTGGCTTCTGTTTTCCAATACTTTGCGCCCTCTAGTGGTGCAGAACAGATATTGCTCATGAGTTAAAAAGATAGGTATAAATTATTAGAAAACGCAAGCGACGGGTATTAGTTATGTTAAAAAAAAATAAAAAAAAGAAAGAAAAAGAAAAAAAAAAACAGGTGGTCACCATGGTGATTGGTACATCTTTTTAAGTATTTGGTCAACGCAACGCGGGTGGTGGAGCAGCGACATTAAGGAAAAAGAGGGTGGGCAGACAGGACATGCTTACACTTGACGCGTGCAATCACCTCTTCGTATTTGTGATCAGCTTCCTCGGATATATATTTCGACTCTTTCAGCTCGGCCTCAAGTAAATCAATCCTCTCGTCATCAACTTGAGTTCGACTTTCTAATGCCTTTAGCGCTCTGTCAGCAGACAGGGAAGAGAGAGAGAGAGTTAAATCTTAAAGCGGTTCGCGGGCTTGGGGAGGTCGCAATGGAGAGCGGTATTACCCGGATGCAAGAAGTGGAGGTATGGACAAAGATAAGGGTATAACAAGAGATAGAGAGAGAAAGAAAGAAGGAAGAAAAGGAAAAGGGACCTGAAATGAAGAAATTAAATTAATTCTTTGCTGGAAAGAAGAAAAAAATCAATTAGAAAATACATGGAATGAAAAATTTACGATAAAAAAACACTGCATTCTTTTTCAAAATGTTACCATCCACAGTTTTGTTTTGATTTATTTATTTTTGCAGAGTAACAGAAAGAAATCTGCATATTTGAGGCAGACATTTTGTTTTTTTTATAAATGACGATGTTGAAGAAAATAGTCTTCACATCAACATACCTCTTCATATTTCCTTTCAGCCTCATTTGCCGTCTGATTGTATTGTCTCATCAAATCTTCAAGATAGCATATTCTTTCGTCATCACTCAGGGATCTGTTTTCTAGTGCTTTCTTGGCTCTGTGAGGGGGGAAAAAATTGTGTCAACAACAAGGTGCATGCAAACTAAATTGCCACCAAAACATACCTCGTCGTATTTTTTCTGTGTTTCAGTAGCAAACAGCTCGGCTTCTTTGCATTTCTGCTCCAGTCTTGTTATATGATCCTCATCCATGGAGCTGCGATTCCTCAACACCTGGACAGCTCTAGTCACCACCACAGCAAAAGCAGAACATACAATCACATGCACAATATTTGGTAGAGTGAATAACAAGGCAAAAAGAATAATCAATTTGTTTTTTTTTTTAATTTTTTGGTGTGTTAAAATATAAAATTAAAAACAAGCCAGTTATTGTTTGTGAGGGTTTAGCTTTAATTTTAGTGCATATATTCCACGTAGAAGTCTAGCGTTTTAATTCAGACAAAGCTACTAAGACAAATAGTCAACATCTCTTAATGTGCTTGCTTGTATGTACGCCCGTTACACTTTTCTGCCAAGGAGCAGTGTGTAGTATCTTAAGGGGAAACGAGTGTGAAAAGCGAGATAGTGAAGGATGGGGAAGATAGCACCTAAGAAAGCTATTAGGAAACGATAAGAAAAAAAATAATAAAGTACCGTATATGTCGACGTAAAAGGCGACCTTTTAATCTGAACACCCCACGCGTCAAAACAAAAAAAAATATAGTAAGGGCCGTCTTATACTCCAGGTATAAAATTTAAACCATAAATCCTGTGGTAGTTAATTGACAATATATCACCACCTTTTTTCGATGATGTTGAGCAAAAACACAAGTGGACATTTGTCTCAACAAGCCGCTTAAAAGATCGCATTTGAGGACAGTGGAACGAGTGCAAGTTTAGTGGGGAAAAGTCATTCAAGCCTACTGAAAACACAGCATCCACTCATGTGGTATTATATATTGTGGTAGTTAAATGACAAATATCTTCCCCAGCATTTTTTCATTAGAAAGAGTAAAAAAGAAAGTATATGCTTACAGAATTTATTTAATAAATTCAATACATTTTAAAATACGACTTAGGGGTGTCAGGCACGGCGAATATAGCCCGAAAACTACATTTTAACTTGAAAATTTGGGGGTCGTCTTATACGCCGGTATGCATGCGCATATTAACGTCCTTCTTGGCAGAGGGAAACTATCATTAGATCTGATGTCCCTTAACCGATCCAGCCTTGCCGATCAAGCAAAGTCCGAAACGTGCCTTTAATCGAAAATCCTTATAGTATCAAATTCCTCAAAATTTTCATAACTGCTTAGTTTTGGGAAAATATGAGAGAGAGAGAGAGAGAGAGAGACTTTTATGCATGTTTCGCTATTATTGTAGACAAAGATATATTAAGAATATACGATAGTGAATGCTGGATAATCTCAAAGATGAAGAAAAGATTTGAAACAAGATAAATGTCGTCCTATAGAAGGATGCTGAAAATAACATGGAACAAACGTGTGCAAAAACGAATTTTTAATTAAAATGGAAACGAAAAGGACACTTAGACTTAACATCAGAGAGAGAGAGCTTAAGTTTCTAGGGCGCATAATGAGGAAAGAGGGCTTGGAAAATTTGATACTCACAAGTCAGATTGAAGGCAAGAGTGACAGAGGAAAACAACGCATGACCTACCTAGCGAGCTTGAGTAAATGGATGGCGGGACAAGAAATAAAGAAAAAATTTGTTAAGAGCTACAAAGCAAAGGAAATTGTGGAGAGACATGATCGCTAATACCTTGAATAGACAGGGTACATAGTTTTAAAAGGTTTGCATTTTCGAAAAGAGAAAATATTTACACAACTTTTGAAATGTGTCTACTCAAAAAAGTGTTAATGTAAATTATATTTCAAATTTCGCCCAAGGATTTCATATGATGACCGTAGAGTTGTGAAGCGACCTCGTTGCGAGAGTCTGCAACAAAATGGCTGGGCCCAAAAATGAATGATAAAAATGTTTCAGTTAGGAAAAATCAAGCAACTTTAAATATCCCAGTCGACAATTCCCCAAATTTTATAATTTAAAAATAAAAACATAACTGCTAGATATATTCTAACATCAGATCATATTCAAATTTCGGCTTCAGTCCTCACCGGGTGCCCCGTTCTTTCGGCCTTGTGCCACATCTAAGCTATGCTTAGAAAATCACCATATTCAACTTTCACCTAAAACTGCTTCCGTTCACTTAACATTAATAAAGACATGAATCCACTTCTCCCTGAGCTCTATCCCATCACCAGGTGTCTTGACAAAAGATCGCACACCACGAGAATTGACACAGGAGAAAACAGGTCAGTGAACACATTAGCAAACAAACCAGACGAAACGACTCTCCATAACTAGTACCTATGTGGAATTAACGAAAATGCTGTTATACTCATTGTCAGTTTTGACGGGATAGCATACAAGGTTAGAAACTTCTCTCTCAGAAAAATGCTTTGGGTTTGAAATTTATCTTAAGCGGTTATTTCGTTTATATTCGAAATTTTAGGAATACTAAAGTTTGAAGAAAGAACTATTAAATATAAAACGACAATGTATGGTCGTTAACAAAGACAGTACAAGATTCGAAGTACGAATTGCAGACCCCACAAATCAAGCAAATACAGTAATTTTGCTATCTTATTATAATCAAATAACAGACGATGGGAAGGCACATTGGAATAGCGAAAGAAAGTATTAAGACTCAGTAAAAAAATTGCTAGAACCAAAGAAAATAGTATGAAACTGGTATGTAATACCAACTCTGATAGTTAATGTTGGCCAATTTACGAACAAGGGGAGCCCCTAAGGTAACAAATGTGATTATATAGAAGGATACTGAAAAATAACACGGATGGAACATGTGAACAATGAGGAAGTTTTAGATTATTAAAAAAAAAAAAAAAAAGGACACTTAGAATGAGAGCCAGTTAAAATTTCTGAGAAATACGAGGAAAGAGGACTTGGAGAATTCGACAGAAAACATTTTGAGGGACAGAGAGCGAAACGAAAACTTATCTCGCGAGCTTGTACAAATGATTGACAACAGAAGTGGGTTGCGGGAGGGGGGATAGTAAGATGATAAATATTGCTTATAACTACAAAAGGATAGCAAACTGGAGATCTATAATCGTCCATATCCGAAAAGGACACAGCACATAAATAAAAGTAGTCAATATTTTAAATGCAAAATATGATATGTGCACTAAAATTAAAACTGGCAAGATGTTTTATTTTTAAGGGGTATAGAAGCATTAAAAAAGGCAGAAATTACTTTAGGGTTTTGTTCGAAATATAGAAAGACAATTTAATTCGAAGTAATTTAAATACAGTTATTGAGGTCAAAGAAATTTTAGTTTTGAATTGAATTCTTATTGGGTTTTGCCTTACATGAAATCAGCAACATCAGTTAGGTAAACTGCGTTGATAATCAATTCGAGATGTTATAATCAAAGCAACCTCACCAATTGTTAATATGATGCTTAAATCTTTAAATCCACAAGCGGCCATATTAAAATATATATCCAAATTTTTTTTATTTCTAAAATTAAACTAGAAGTTAAAACCTTACTTTGCCACGTTAAGATCCCCATCAATCAGCAAATGACATTAACGTTCTTTAACTATTAAAATTAGTTTAAATGTAATTGTTTAAGCTTCTAGAGTTTTAAAAAAAATAAACAGAAATTTTAATTTCTTGATTTTAGGAGTAGAATTTATTTTCAGTGTCAAAGTTATTTATTTTAAGTAAATGTTTTATATTTTACTGTTAGTTATATGTGCGACGATAACGCAACTAACACACAAAGCCAGACACCGTGATTTGCTAAAAAGCGTTTGGATTTTTAAGCTACGTTTTTAACAAAGAAAGCAATAATACGCACACATAAGCAAGTGAAAATGTTCTACATAAAGAAGTACTAATGCCAACAGCGGGATGCTGACGTAGGGTCGTTCATAAACAACAAAAAAAAAAGCATGTACAAAATAAAACGGACTACAACACAGACAACAAAAAGACAATACTTAATTGTTGGCAATTTTGCTTAACCACGACAAGCATTTTAATAATATCAAAGGTGCATTTAAGCGATTTGACCCCAATTCATATTGGCAAGCGTTTGACTATGCTCTTCATTAAACTAAATTGGTCAAAGCTTATAAAATGAAGAGGACATTAACACGTTCAGCGCCAAACGACATTAATTACGTAATGTCCCCCTTTTGAAAAATCACGCTTTGTCTTTTTGTTCAAACTGCCGTGACTAATGCCGACTTTCTAGTGATGCTATTTAGTCTCTGGATAACCGCCATTATTCTATTCTTGGCTTACACACAGTAAAAATAAACATTGTCGCCGAAGGCGTTAAATGATGTTGACGGTCACTTATGAAAGGAAAAAAATAAATATCGAGTATCAGAAATACTCATAAGTTCATGACCGAAAACTTTTCAGTCAAATTACCGTATCTCCCGTTATGCTGAGACGCTCCCCACCCCCACCTGATAAATACCCTCGAATCATCTGTATGTTAGCACTGAAACGTCAAGTTTTAGAGAGGAGTTTGACAACCCTCACAAATTCCAGTAACGAGAGAAAAGCAATCACGAACCCCCAGACATAATATAAACCTACAATTATTCATATGTAACAAATACCGTATATCATGTTAGTATTATACAAGATTATGTTGTTTTTTCGACTATTAATAATAACCAGTAGGTAGTTTTCTACCGGTGCTGTAAATCTTTCGTTAATCTAGACACACAGCATGGTATATCTTCACAAACCAGAACCACGTAAATTTAATAATAACCACAAATATTTAATAACCGATACAAAAAAGTGATATTGTGTTGTGAAAGAAAGAAAAAACACCGTACAGTCAGCGACTTGAACTTGCTGGTACGGGAAGCTATTAAAATCCTCAAGTATTTTTCCTCAAGAACATTTAGCTAATTACGGGGGGGGGGGTGCGTCCTAGCACTTGTAGCGTCTGAGCATACGGGAAATATGGTAAGCTTTTGTATGCATTAAAGATCTGTTTTCTTTTTTGTCTTTAAAAGGGTTATATATGTATAAATTAATGTCAGCGAATTGAATCCTGGTTTAAATCCTATTATTTACTACCGAATATATGGAAAAAGTTTAGTCAAGTTAAAGAACGTTTGCAATGAAATTAATTTTTAAAAAAATCAAATCACAGCACCATATTAAAGAGATAAGTTACACGTTTTCAGGTATATGTAAACGTATGTGTGTGTGTGTATATATATATATATATATATATATATATATATATATATATATATATATATATATATATATATGTGTATGTACACAGTGTGCTATGGGTAAATTATCGCCATTTTATATTTTTAATTTCGCGCATGCGCGTTGTTTTATTTTTTCGACTGTACAGTATATTAGAGACAGTTGGGCACCGTCTGTGAGAAAAGACGCACCATGAACATGACGGAGCAGAGGATTCGGAAAGAGTTGGATGAGTCTAATGGCGATTACGAAAGTACGACAGCTCGGAAAACTCACTCTGATCGTTCTGATCAGAAAAGAAATCCGGAATTTGTTGGCGAGGGCCTCAGACTCAACATGGAGGCCTACGTCAAATGCCTTTAGGAGGTAGTGCTGCTCTGTGTCAAGAAAGTGGCTGATGGAAGACCCCACGTTTGACAACAGGGCTTCACCAAGCTACACAAACTGGAGAACCCAGCCATGAGTGTCAAATGATTTCTGCGACTACATCACCCACTTACATTTGTCCACCTAACTCCCTAGACTGCAACTCCTTTGATTATTATGTGTGAAGCGCAGTTGAGCGAGAGACCAACAAAACTCCTTGTAACACCAAAGATGAACTGAAGGCAAGTACTATAGCAACATTCACCAACTTAATCAAGGAGACCGCCCAGAAGAATTGCAGGAGATTCTGGAGGCAGTGGTTGAAACGAATGGTGATTTTATTGAATAAATTTACTCTTTAGTATTTCAAGATATTTTTTGTGTAATTTTGGCAAATATATTTGTTAAAATCAGTTTTTCATTTTTGCGTAAAATAGATGATAACTTATCCATTACACTGCGTGCGTCTGTGTATCTCGCATTACCGTTTATAGAGGTCACCTTTTTTCTTTCAGCGTTCGATTTCATGGACTTATCTGTGTCTCAACATCATCACAGGGCCAGAAATGTTGACCAGTCACATTTAGTTTAGAGAGGGGGCAGGGAGAAAGAGAGAATATAAAATCTCTCATGGACGTCAGCTTAACCACTTGATAGGAAACGCAATACGTACAGAACCGGAAAAGGCGAAAGAAATATCCGGCGTAATCACAAGACTTCTGTGGCCAAAGTGGTTAAAGCGACGTCTAAGAAAGGCGGGCTCTACAAATATGGAATATAGACTTAAGATTTGGATATAAGCTACTCACTGTTGTAAGTCATATGCAGGCGCTCACATAGTGAATAATTTATAATTCTTAGGAGATATTAAGCAGACAAAGGTCATACTAAAAGATAGTTGGTCAGATAGTTTGACTGAAGTAGTAGTAGTGGTTTGTGCAACATGCTTCAGTAAGTTATATCAAGGAAACGCTTGACGTCAGTCCCCTTAATTTTAACTTGCATGTAACCAATGAGTTTCTTTCGATTTACATGCATACTAAACAAGTTAATAGGAACTACTAAAAAGAAAAGGGTATGAGAGTGTGGAAAAAGAACACTGCATGCAGAAAAAAAATGGTGGTTGCTGTGTGCTTGTGATGAGATCAACAAAAAGGAAATACTTTGGGGCAGGGAAAATGGTGGCAAAGACTAAATCTAAGAATTTATACATTGCAGACAAAAAAAAAGTGATTTTAAAAAAAGAAAAAGAAATCTTAATAAACACAACATTTATAATACTTCGAATTTCAATCAACATAATATCAAGGACATGACAACTAGAAAGGCAAACTGTCCTGGTGCATTGTGGGAAATTACTACGCGCTTAGCTTCGGAACTTTTAAAAAGGTGACATATCATCCAATGTTTTATTTTTCTAGGGTCATACATAGATAATACTTATAAGCACAGAACCGAAAATGCTTCAGTTACAAGCCTTTGTGTGACAGGAAGCCAAGAAAGTTAAAATTACAAATATTTGATATTTTTTGAAGTTTTCAGAGGAACGGTTTGAGGATAATGTTCTACAACAAGTCAGTAGGTCATCAAATGTGTTTCCAATATAAAATTATTTTGGCATACCGATGTTTGATAAAAAAAATCGGTTAAATTCTGAATTTTTTTTTTTAATTTAAAATTCAAAATGATTAAAAAGGAATATAAAAATATTGATATTTTGGTAGATCTCACGGTCTTATTTTACTAAGAAACCTGCCGACTATTTTTATGTACTTTAAAGTAGTCAACTAGCCAATGAGGGTAAAGTAAGGGCAGACTTGACCATGAGCATTAGGCCAGCAAGGAAAAAAAAAAAAAAAAAAAAAGCATAAATCTGATGAAAATGTTCTTCCAAAATTTTCAGCTGAACACATATCTTTGGTTGGCCAAAATTAGGCAGTCTGACTGGAACTGTTAATTCACTTGTCTACCAAACTAAATATGATACACAATGGAATACCGATTCCATTGAGGTGTAGAACGGTGGGCCTCCATCACAGATGTTAAACTTTACATCTTTTGCCAGAGTTTATAACTAGCAATTTCAATTTTAAATGTTCAGCAAAGAATTAACGTTTTTATGTTAGAGTTTTCTCGCCATCGGGTTAAAAAAAAAGAAAAAAAGAATTAAATGGTGACATTTTTGGACGTCATGAAAGAAAATGTTTAACTAGCGCTGGGTTAATTAATGCAATTTAAACAAAATTAGAGACCAGTAAGAAAGAATTTACCTGCAAAACGAAACCTAAACATATGGAAGAGAATTCGTTCCTGGCTTTCTATCACGCAGAGGCTTGTAAATAAATTGACATTTATAAATAAAATATAAACAATGACAAAGCTATAAACACATGTCCAACAACATTCTTAAAAATAAAGAAAATTATTCTCGCTAAGAAAATTTGTATTCTTGGCAAAGAGTAAAACAAGTTTGTAAATCTAACAAGAATCATTTTTAAAAATGTTAATAAAGACAAAATTCATTCATTTTTTTTTTTTTTCAGAAAGTGAAATAGTCTATTGGTTTTGATAAAGACATCACGTCAATTTCTGATAATAGCTACGAATTTAAGTAATAGTTTACAGCCAGTGGTGGACTGGCCCACCGGGAAATTTCCCAGTGGGCCCCAAAGTGATGGGTCTATCACTTTAGAAATAACCGAAAAAAGTAAAAATTTGAAGTATTGCATAGATTCTGGGAAGATTTAAATAAGGCTTCTTTGATGCTACCATTTTTTTTTTTTCGGTAGATAACTGATATCCTCAGTTCTTTGTTTTGGGATTAAGTGGGCCCTTTTGACTGGGTCCTTTTATAAGTTTTCCCGGTAGAAAATTTCGACCCAGAACGCCACTGGTCTCAGTTAATTTTAGGATGTGCTAGTAACTTTTACAACTTTTCAGAAATTCATATTGTATTAACACTTTTTCTATTGCATTGTTGCCTGGTTGTACTGGCCTACTTTGGAGGGGAACAAAAATTCGTCTACTTGCTGAGAAATTTAACGTTCACGACAATTACTCAATGGTTTTGGCCAGCATTTTGGTTTCTATCGGATAACGCGATAAAAATACGCCACGATAAGTCCACGCTGGTTTGGGGCCATCACTAAGCGATAGGGACGAACATTTTCACGATATCTTGCAAAGGCATTTATATGCCGACGATGTAGGTCTCGCAAAGTCATAAGACTACGCCCACAAAAGAAGACGTGTTCACCGGCCATTAAAAGAAGTGGAAGCAGTTTTATAATATTTAACGTAATTTACGACGTTTTAAAAATATACTGGCCAAGTAAAATACGTCTTTCAAGCCAAAACAGACTGTTCAAGTCGTTAATAAATACATGACATCGGACACTGACAAGTTTATATCTTCATGGGTCATTTTGGTTTAGTAGGCATACATATGTTATCGTGATCTTAAATGACCTCTTCCAATAAAACTGGGAGAAATGCTTCAAATAGGCAAAGGACAAACAAATTCTTAATTATCGATTTGACACTGTATTTATATTATGAACAGGATTCCCTATCTTAAATGAAAAAAAAAAAAAAGGAATCAATTTTATGTTCTGACAAATGCCGTGGATAGAAAGAATGTCTAATGAACAACTTCAGTAGTGCCAGATTGTCTCAGACTAATTCACGAATTCGGTCCTCCCAAAATCACCCAGTATTATTTTGTTTCGTGCCACATAGAAGACTAACTAGTCTGACCCTTTTTCACTTGGCCTTGTGCCGTACTAAACTTAGTAAATGTAAACGATCTCCACCTTCAGTGATTCAGATACTTCGTGCTAATTTTTTCATGAAGGTATAAAAAAAAAAAAAAATCGACGTGTCTATCTCATTTATTAAAGTTTATTTTTTGGTAAATAAAACCAGGAAAAAAAGTATCCTGGACAGTGTCTGGAGCAGCCTTTCTCAACCTTCTCATCCAAATGAGTTCTTTAGTATTCTTTAGTATTGATAGTTTTGATTTTTTTTTTTTTAAATCTACGGCTTGTCAACTCTTTGTGGCTGATTTAAAGCCGAAACAGGTTTTGCAAGAATACCCCTTTCACTACGGCATTAACATTTTTTTAGAATAGGGATTTATATAAATAACACCCACTGTTTAACAAGTAGACGTGGGGGAGCATTGATTTATACCTTTCCCCAAGGGTATTTTCGCGTAAGTGAATGTGACGAACCCGACTAGAATTCGAACTCTGGTCGCCGATGTCTCATTCCGAGCCACTATCCGTTACACCACCCACACATCTTTTTTTAATGAATAATAAAAATGAATTTCAATGTGATGTTACTATAAGACATCGATTCATTCGGACTAGTTTCTTTTTTTTTTTTAATCACATTTCGAGGTTCATATATATATATATATATATATATATATATATATATATATATATATATATATAGTGTAACCCGGATATAAGAGAGTTGTCGGGACCGGAGAAGTCTCTTATATCCGGGTTTAATCTATTTTATACACATTAACACAGGCTCTAATTTGGGAACAGAAAAAATCTCTTATATCCGGGTTACACTTTTTTTTATATATATATATATATATATATATATATATATATATATATTATTCCCTGCATTGGTGGCAACGTCAACAAAAATAAGAAAATTGATCCTAATGAAACAGTTCTTTTCAATAATTTGCTACATAATATATTTGTTATCTGTAGAGCGTCATTATCTTATCTCTAATTATGTAAATAGATTTAACTACCTCCACTCAGAGCCGAAGAGAAGATTGTGTCTGAATCTAACTACTCTAAAGCCAAAAGGAGACGGAGAGGCTCGACTATTTCAATTTCTTCCAGCCTCAGTCAGTCAGTTATGTGCCATACGTGATACACGCTTAGGCGATTATGCATCTTCGATTCATGACTGACGAGGCAGATTTTTTCCCCGCAGTAGATTGCCATTTCTTTCTGCGGTAGACCAGTCTGCTATTTCTCCATAGATGATGGGAGAAGAGGATTCATACCTTCCTAAGAGTATTAGTACGTAAAGGAATGTAATGGATTCGACTAGAATTCGAACTCGGCTCTCCGATTCCTCAATCCGAGCTGCATTACTCCACCGTGCCCCCTTCTTCAAACCTACCTACTGTTATTCTAGACCCCACCCAGTTTTGTTCCCCCCCACCAGTCCGTTTATATTAAAACCGTGTCTCGCCATTTTTTTTCCCCTTTTTCCCCAGAAACAAAATCTGTTGAATATTTAGTTTGACTACCAGGGGTGTATCGTCAGTGGTAGTGCCTTTGCAGCGAAGTAGTCGACCTGCTTTGCTCAGGTGAATTGTTATGTGGAACTGTACTGGTACACAGCCTACATCCAACTCTTACACTGCAATGCCCACACCCCGGTCAACGGCATCCACCTGCCGGCTCAAATGTGTGAGGGTAGTCGGAAGACTTTCCCAGCTCGATCGGTGAAGCGGAACGCCTCTCTCCAACCCACCTGTGCCATGCAGCCATCAGCCAGTCGCCAGCCTGGGCGTAGGAGATGCGCCTCATAAGTCAACGTCTTTACCAGTGGGCGGAAGAAATTTCGAGAAGAGGGACGAGTTAACCTCAACATCGCCGGTGCAAAAAAAAAAAAAAAAGACAGCAAACCATTTTGCCTTAAATGCCACTATGAATCACGGGAGAGTAGCAACAACAGGGGTGCAAAATGCCCTAACTGAATAAAGCTCCGACCCAGTCGAAAAGTTCCTTTGAAAGAGGAAACCGTAATGATTGATCAACAAATAACGAAGAAAGAGCCATGATAATTATTTAAAAAAAAAAAAAAAAAAAAAAGTGTCGGGGATAAACAGATTGAGAAAGGCTGCTGTGAAATGTAGAGAAAACTCTGGTTTTCTTTAACTGTTTTCGTATATGAATGCTAATATTTCTATTACCAAAAACACCTTCAAGTTCGGAGACTGTAGAGAAACATTACCTCTCGCTCTCATCTGCAGCCTTGGAGGCATCTTCAAGTTTGGACTGAGCACTGGTCAATCTCTCCTCTGATCGCTCCAGATCCTCCTCCAGAAGTTGAATTCGTCGGTTCAAGCCCTGGATCTCAGATTCGCACTGTAAAACAAAAGAAAATTTAATTATAATTACTAAAGAGATGAAACAGGACAGCTACTTATATTATATATATTAAACTTTCATGTCGAACAGCAAGAAGGAAAAAAATATCACACTTAGATTCAGAAATCTTTAAGTGTGTTCATTAAGTCACCGATTTAAAAAAATAAACCCACTTGTGCATTAAATATATTCACAGCTGTGACGATATGTTACTGTTTATTAATAAACTTCTCAAAATATTATAAGCTGAAAAAAAAATCGCTTATGTTCATAAACTCTACATTCCGTTCTAAGTAACGAATTTGGAATAAATTTGAATGCGGTGGAATACTAAATTGTAAAGAGCTTTAACCTTTAAAACAGCATGCTACTCCAATTGAGGTTTCAGTAGATCTTCAATTGAGGATTTAGACTTTTATTCCCGCGATACATGCATCATTACTGATTCCAGTTTAAATGACTAATTGGCAACTCCAGAGGTCGCATCATTCACTAGGAATATTTGCCTGCAAATAAAGTTGGAAGAACTAGCCAAAGACAGCGCTACATGTGTATACACAGTTGAAGACAGAAGAAGCGAAAAAAATGGTGAAAGCTTCAAAGAATATCGAATTTAGGAACTTAACATTTGTTTTGTTTCCCATGCCCTTTTCTTTATAATCTACAAAAATATATTTTTTTTTAAAATCTATTTTTATAAGCTTTCGTATACAATTAAAGCTAAAATAAACAAAACTATCGTTTGAAAAACTAGTTCTCTCATTTTTTTATTATTACTCCGTTTGGCGTACATATTCGTACAACCTTTTTCCCGTCGATTAAGAGTTAAAAATAGTTCCAAAATTCGCAATGAGGTGAAATGAAAAATT
>CAHIKZ030005545.1:550000-577500 GCA_903632075.3 Acanthosepion pharaonis
CGGGAGGGGCGGATTTTTTTTTTTAAATTCAGTATAAAATGCTTTGTCTCAGAATTCTCGTAACCTAAATTGAGTGGAAGTTTGTTGAATATTTAATAAAAAGTGTGATTGGAATAAGGATGTTCCTTGAAATCGTCACCGTTCGTCTACTTGAAACTTAAAAGGTATATTTTATGATAGATTATAAACAATAGTCTACTTAGATTGGTAAATAACAAACAAAAAAAAAAGCCTCCTATTATTAAAGATGAAAGAAGCCCGTCTTTAATTTATAAAGATGCATATAAATTTCTTTTCGACCTCTCGAGAAAAGAAAGAATGGCAGACACAAAATTTAAATTCATCAGTAGTTGGGCTTTCAACAAAATCGGCATCTGATGAATATCTGGTTATCAGACGTTGTCGGAGTTTTCAATCTTAAAAAGATACTGGAACATCATTACGATAACCAAAGTCGTCCGAACAACAGACATTGTCGATTGAAACAAAAAAAAAAAAAAATAAATAAATAAAATAAAAATAAAAAAAACACGATATCGCATGGCTTAAGATATGCATGGCATGCCACACCCAACCGGATGCTTTTGGCACAATTCTGAAGTCCAATGGCATCGGATATTTCGAAATTGCTCCAGCAACGAAACCACAACGGGAAATCTCTTACAGTCAATAGTTTCCTGCTTGCTCGCATTTAAGGTTTTTGAATTTTTTTTTTCAAGTTTTGATTATAGCCACCATTGGATATTATTTTCGAAAGGAACTCGTTTTGTTTGTTTTCCTATACCCAGCAAGATAACTATTAGGGCGTTAACATATTTACAACCACATGATGTACATGTGCACCTTATGACAGGTAGTGTATTGCCTTTGCTAGTCAGTTTTCCATAAAATTTAACATTTTTAAAATCATTTCTCTATCTCTCTCTCGTGAGAGAGAGATTGTGTGCGTGTGTGTGTTTTGGACTCTCCCGTTATTTTCGACGTATGGAGGAGAGAGAACCGAACGGCCAGTACACACATATGAATTGATTATAGCGGCCGAGACTCGTGTAGAACCAACCACAGATTTTGGAAGAACCGAATACAGAACTGATACACTGTGTCTCAATGTCCACAAACTATCCTCCTCAGGACTTGAATTCAGAGTTGTCCTTATCATAGACCGATTGCCACACAAGACTATAGTACCCAGGCCATCCTGCTATTTATCCATAGCTTGGGGGGAAAGAAGAGATGGATTCATACTTTTCACAAGTGAATATAATGAACGCGACTCTGTACAAGCCGCTATCAATTACTACACCGTACCAACACTTTGCGCGCATATACGTTTAACTTGCTTGAATAGCAGACTTTTTCAAATAAATAAATAAAAACCTACCATACACGAAAGCATCACAAGGTACTACCGAGAAAAAACCGAAATCTATTCCAATGATGCGCATTAGTGTCATTATTTACAGTTTAATAAATAGAATTTTTCTATAATATATATATATATATATATATATATATATATATATATATATATACACACACCAATTTCTAAAAGATAGATGGATGGATGGATGTTGGATTTAACGGCATGTCAACTCCTATTTTCTAAAAGATGGCTAAGAGAAACATTGATAGCATTGTGTAAACTTTCAAATATCCAAAGAAGCGATGAATGTCAGAACGTGCTCATTTGAAATCATGAGAACGTATAAAAAGGTGAAACTCAAAGTTTATGTATTCGAAAAGCCTGCTTGTCGCTTTGCTAAACAAAACTTTCATTTAAAATGGCAGCTGCAGCGTTCATATTTTACACACACACACACACACACAAAAACAAAAAAAAAACGTAATATCATAGGACATCGGCTGTAATATAAGATTCGGAATAGCCAAAATGACATTGGTAACTAATTCGCGCCAGCTATTCTGAATTTAGATCCCCTCCACTACCACCATGCCCTCAAAGGAAAAAACCCTGATTGGCCTGTATATCGGCACAACAAAAGAAGCTTATACTTGGCATGGTCAATGACTCCAGTGAGAAGACCAGCGCGAGAAATGCTAAGCACTTCACTGCAGCCAGTAATATTTAAGCAGCAGGCAGAACAGCAACGCGCGTGCGCACACACACATATAACTACCGGATCTTGATTTAGTAGTAGTTCTTTTAATTTATGGTAGTCAATCGTAATAATGCCGATCTGCTTTTGTAATTATAAATCGAAAAACGTTATTTTATAGATTTTTGCTGCAACTACATCATACACCATAAAATTACGTCTTATCCAACGAAACCAATAACTATGATTTGAAGGCGGCAGGTAAAATTTGAATGTAGAACACAACATATCTATGAGAATAGATTTTTTTTTATCATTTCTCACCAAGCAAGACAATGCCGCCGAGACGCAAGGGGTTACTGCAAGTGAAAGACGACGAGAAAGTGTTAGTGAGGTGAAAAGACAATATGAGAACAGGATTCAGGAAGACAGAAGATGGCGATTGATGTTGCATTTAAACGTTTGAATATTGTAGATGACAGGAAATCCAGGAGAGTTCCAAAAGAGATAAAAGAAACTATTAATAGAACTTACGGTTACGTATGGCTCTTTCAACAGTAAAACAATGAGACCTAACTGCCAGTCTAGTACTGTATGCAAAAAATTACTATAGTCTTTTTCGGCTTATAAAGCTTTAAGTTTAACGTGAAATATGCATTGGAGGGGGGTCGATGTAAACAAGAGATTTTTTGGAGGGGGAGGGCTTCATGTAGTAATTGTCCAAATGTTTCTTCTGAACGCGTTCAGCTAATCCACTTGCAAGGACTTGGGTCGTGCTGCTGTAAATGGTGTGCATTTTGCTGAAAGGCAGGCATATTTTAGTTCCCGAATATGGCCACTATATTGTGGCAGTGTTCGTAGTTGATATACTTCTAAATAAAAAAAAACAAACAAACTATATAACTGCACGGAGAGTGCCTCGTCGTAGTGTAATGGTTAACAAGTTGGTCTTGCAAATTGTTAATGAATCCTGAGCTCGATCCTCACTGGATATCCTGTATTTATGGCATTGTGCCAGAACAAACCTATCTTTCCCTGTCACCGCTAGACAGAGTTTAAGCTCCCAAGCCACTGCCTAAATAATTTCGCAAAGCAATATTCAGTTAAACATCTTTAGATTGCATTCAGGATTTTAAATATTTACGTCTAGCCCACATGCCAGAAGATCAATTTTCATGTGGGTGTGCGATAGAGTAGCAGCCAGTCAGTTATGTGCCATGCGTGATACACGCTTAGGTGATCAATGTATCTTTCGATACATGACTGGCGAGGCAGATGTTTTCCCCGCAGTAGGTTGCCATTTCTTTCTGCGTCTATAGAACCCGGTCTAAGGGGAGAAGAAGAGGATTCATACCTTTGAAGTGTATTAGCACGTAATGTAATTCGAACTCGGTTCTCCGATTCCTCAATCCGAGCCGCTATCCATTACTCCACCGTGCTTCGTAGCAGTACTGCATTTTTAATCAGATCTCATCATAATTAGAGTAACGTCTTATTCTTTTTTATACATTGTCAACCAAAATTAAAGAAACAGTCGTTAGAATATAACACCATTTCTGGGTAACGCTCTAAACTAGTCAAACACACAAATCACACTTTCAAATTAAAGTCGAAGTTTATTACCAATCAAATTTTTACGTGCGTTTCTATTAATTTTTAATTAGTTACAAGTCAACATCGGTTGTCTGGTGGTCATAGATGAAAAACTGAGCGACAGTAAATCTCCAGCACCCTGGTGAATAATCAAGGAGACCTCAGAAATGCCTGGGTACAGTATCAGAGTTTCCTCAGAATTTTAACTCCTCTTTAGTAATAAAGAAACATCTTAAATTTACAATAAAAATACTGACTCCTTGCACATCACCGGATGTCAGTGCATTTTGAAACAAAATTATAGTTTGTCAGAAGATTAATCCTCTAGAAACGTTAGGAAAAATATTAAGGAAGACAACCGACATTTTGGAGAACTTCCGCTAAAACAGTGATATATATATATATATATATATATATATAAAACTTGTTTTACAGTGAGTTTCATTCTGTACAAGGCCCTGGAGCCACTCCTGGTAGAGGGTTACAGAGTAAGAGGCACAATTTATGTGAATAAGTGGGGAAGATAACTGCTAACTATAGACTTGAACAGGTTAAGATTGTAGTAATCGGGAAAACGTCCACTTGGGTGTCGGTTCCATAGAGCAATGGTTCACGGGAAGTAGTTGCTTGAGTGGCACTTAACTAGAGCCGATGAAATACGGAGGGAATTTCTACAATCCTAGTTTAATCACGCGGCAATTATGATCGATCTAGCATAGTATCCGTCACAAAACGACACGTTTCTTTATGCATAAATCGACAGTGCATGAAAAGTGTTAAGCGCAATGGATGTACATTGAATTTTGTATATGCAATCGATTTAAACTACAAATCCCTGAGTATTCCAGACTATTTAGACATCTCCGATGAATCGGATAATTTTATTGGAATAATAGATTATTTTTTTTATCTTTAAAAAAAAAAAACCTTTCAATAAAACTTACGTTTTGCTGCATGATTTGATGACTATATATTAACGGTTTACAGTTTTGTGATTTGGGAAAATAAACTTTTTTTTTTTTGCAAAGTCATTTTTAATTAATCTTTACCACCTTAGTATGCGAAGATCTGGCCACTTGAATGTGGTTTAAATGTTGAGCAAGCTTGTCTCGCTAGATCAATTACGACTGGGGAGTGAGTTCGATCCCCACTGTCTGCCTCAGACTTTCAGCCTTGTGCCAGATCTAAGCTACTTTAATAAGCGAAGATCTTATTGCCCACCCCCAGTGCATACATACATACAGACATACATACATACATACATCTGCGGGCTATAGGATGATTTGGAAGGCGGGGCTACTAAATTTGTCTTGGACGATCATTATTGCCACTAATTTTCAAAAATCGGCAAACATTTTCCGTCTTCACCCCACCCAAAAACGTTAGGTTCTAAAACTTTTTAAGTCTTATATACGGAGAAGGTTTGTAGGCAGGTCCCATTCCAGAAAATAAGTGTAAACGAAAAGCATAAAAAAAACTGTTCCTCTTATGAGAAGATTTTATAAAAAAAATATATATATAACATACTCAATCTTTAAACTGTAATATCCAATTTAATATCGCCACCATTTTTAACATCTGATTAAGCCCTCCCAGTGTTTTTGGTGTCCTGCTCGGCATATATAAAAAGGGTCTTTTGAATACCAAGTGAACAAGTAGGGGGGGGAATGGGCTGAAATCTAAAACACGATTACAAAAAAAAAAAAATAACTATCATATTTTGCATCGAGGCTGATGTCACGATTCCATTGCTACTCTAAAGGAAGTTCCGATAGAGAGAGAAAGAACAACTCTTCAGACAGAAACTGCATCTGACTTATTATGTGCCATGTCCTTTCGGGACGTGGTCAAACATAGTTCTCCCCCAACTTCCTGCCCTTTCTAGCTCTTTGCAGTCTTTGCCTTTTTGCTATCTCTCCTAATTCCTGTTCAGCGAATCATTTACACAAGCTCGTTAAGTAGGTTATTCTTGTTTTTCTTGCCTTCAACATGCCCTGTGAGTGTTACATTTTCCAATCCCTCTTTCCTCATTGTGTCCTAGAAATTTCAAATGTTTCTTCCTGGTATTATGTGCAATTATATCTTAAGCTACTTTACTTGGGTGTGAGGGAGGCACGATAGAATAATAAATAGCGGCTCGGATTGAGAAATCGGAGAGCCGGGTTCGAATTCCAGTCGAATCCATTACATTCCTTTACGTGCAAATACCCTTGGGAAAGGTATAAATCTTCTCCCTCCAGCTATGACAGACTGGGTTATATAGCCTGGGATAGCAACTAATCTACCGCAGAAAGAAATGGCAATCTACTGCGGGAAAAAATCTGTCTCGTCAATATACATGATCGCCTAAGCGTATATCACTCATGGCACTTAAAAAAAAACCTGTGGAGGAGGAATCAACTTTGATGATATTGTGAGATATAGCTGGAGTGGCCCTGGTTTCTTGCGAAAATGAATATATAGGTGTTCCATTTCAAGAGACAAACATAAGGAACGTTTCTTTATACCAAGATTCACACACAGACATACAAATGAGTTGAATAAACAAGGGATCATTCTATGGGGAGCCAGCCATGAAACCATCCTTGACCCAAAGGCCACCATCTGATTATTTTGTGGTATGACTGAAGATAAAACTACTAAACTAAATCTTAGTAAATGCACGTCCATGCTTCTTTCATTTGCCGCAACAAATGACACCAACAGTACCAGATGATTTGAATTAGACAAGAAATGCAACCAGCCGAGGTTATTAAAAAAAAAACAAAAAAACTAGATACCGCTAATGTTGCGTATATTTTATATAACGGCAATTAAAACCAAAAAATGAACTAAAATGAGTTTTAACAATGTTGATATTTCTATACGAGTGAAGCAAAGCATTTCTAATACCATAAAAAAATAGCAAGCGATTGAAAGAGTCTAGTGACACACACTTTAGCAATGAGTCATGATTAATAAATTTACTTCTACAACTAAGCAACCGACAGACTTATTTGTCCCGACTTAAATACAGTAAAATTGTTTCATATAACTTAAAAGCTAAGAATAATATAATAAACATTTGAAACGAAAAAGAAAAAAGGGAGGAACTTAAATAGGATTTTTTTTTTTTTAGTATGAACTGAGTGGTAAGGGGGTGAATGTGACTAATACTTAAAAACAAAAAACACACGTCTGCTTTTTAGTTGGTTAAGATCAGACAGCCGGTAAAAAAAAAAGAGGGTCAACTTAGACTAGGGCGATGTAGTTGTTTCACTAAAGGTCATATCATAATGAGACCTTTCAAACTATTTTGATATTTCTTTTTCATTAGTTCTGAATTTGTTGCATTCCCCACTACATTATACTAGTACTTGAATTAGTTAAAATTGCTTTAAAGAACAGTTTTTCGTTGATGTTCTATGGGAGTAAACCTTTTAATAAAAACATTTTTGCTGACAAGACATTTGGAAATATTAGTTTTATTTCAAGAAATTAAATCTAAGAGTTTCTTGTCGAAATCAAAACAGTTAAAAAAAAAAAAAATGGTGAATGTACAGATTTTTTTCAAATGACAATTTGGGGAAAGCTTTTTGTGAAATTCAAAATGGAGGCGTTAGAAAACCGGTTTTTATTAGGAGGATGGGCACAATTACAATTTCTACTAGGTAAAAGTAAGGATATTAGCAACAATAAAAAGATTTATTGACTATCTTAAATGGAAAAATTATTTAAAATTTCTAAGATATCCGTTTGCTTCAAAACTGTCGAGAAATAAGCTAGTTTTTATTTTGGATGCTAAAGTGTATATTTAAAGTGGTTTGTTAAAGTATGGACAATTTTTTTGTAAGTAGTAAAAACGATTAAAAAATAATCGCCCTTTTTAAAGCAATCTTAAAAGTGGATCACTAACCAAACGGAAAGGAGTAGCAAGGTAAAGTTAATAACGGTTAGCAACAAGACAACCCATCGCACACACGTATTTATAATAATAATAGATGTGTTTCTTAGCCCTCACGAAACAGCTAATCAAGGTTTCAGCAATATAAAGACAATGTTTTAGATATGAAAGGAGAGCGCATGCTCTCCCCTCTCTTGTAAGTAAGAAAAAACATCAGCGTTGAGTGGAGAACGAAGTAGAATTTAAAATAGAAACTTTGAGATTTTATACAATGAATATAGTTTGATTAATCTTGTGTATGTTACTGTAGCAGAATTAGGTTATGTCTGGTCAGCCGGTAGTTGATTAAATCTTTCTTCCATTACTACCTGCTCTAAACATTAGAGCAGAAGACAATCATTTGAAAATTAAAAAAAAAAAACAAAAAAAAAAACGAATGTTTAAAGAAAAACATGGCGAGATGGACATTATTAATGCTTATAGAAGCTTATCGTACATATGAACCAGGTTCGTTTTTTGTTTTTTTTTTATAAAGTGGTTAAAATTTTCAGATGATTTAAGAATCGATAGTAACTACCTCGTGGAAAAAAAATAATCTGCAAAGTAAAAATTGTGTCCTTTTGTTTCCGGTACACATTGCAGTTAAAAATCCTAGTTTATATTTTTTCCCCACCTGCTTAGAGAATTTCTCATTTTTGAGCAAATAAGCTAAAATCCTATCTTAAATTTTAGAGATAACAACAATATTAAAAAAAAAATTGTCAAAGATGTTTTAAAGTACTAGAACTACTAGAAAAAAAATAGTAGTCGTAGTAGCAGTCGGCAAACAAATAATTCTTGACATCACGGTTTACCGTCTTTAAATACAAATCTTACAGTTTTTCTCAAGGTGAACTGGATAATAATAAATAGGCACTTATTTTAGTACATAAGCAACCAGAATGTAAGATTATATTCAATTCACACAACAATATAAACTGTACATAAAATTGATGTAAGTAAAATCTGTAACGAACAAGGGTGTGTAATTTTTTGGTGCAATGAAAAGACAGATTATAGATTGGTTTTATACAGGCTCTCGGATAACACAATTCACACTTAAATTAATGTAGACATGTCAGAGACTGGAAAAATGGAGTGATACTAAAAAACTCCGCCCAGAAATAACGTTTAGTTAAAAAAGAACAAAGAAAAATAAGGTGACAATGTCGCGAGGACAATAGTGGATTTGTTGAGTGTTGGTAGCTTACAAAGGGTTAAACCCTTTAAAAACAGATCTCTTCCATTGTAAGAGAGAAAATCCACCTTTTACGTCCACAAAAATGGTTGACTTAACGAAGGATCAAAAGTGGTATTGTAGCATAAAATAATAGTATATTTTGTTAAATGGAACAATACTAAGAACTGTGACCAGAAATAAATGTTTGTTTGTTTTTTTTTTGTTTGTTAGTAGTATAAATTAAACACTTTAGATTACAAATATAAAACAAAATTAATTATATAAAATTTAATAATTGGGGTCCGGTTTACTAATTTAATCTTAAATTGATCCCCCCTACGAAAGCCAAAACAAATAAGCTCATACGGCGTGATTTCTTAAAATGTAAGATTTTTTCTTAAATTCGTAATCTGGAATACTTTTTGCATATATTGCTATAGATTTAATTCCAAATTTTTAATTGTTTTTAAATAAAATTAAAACAATGGCTGATTTTTAATAATGACAGCGCGATAGAAGATACAGAGAAATCGTAAACAAGGCGTTTCAGTTGATATGCAATAAACTAGGGATTCAATCTAAATATTTTAAGTGAAATTAAGAGTGTGAAAGAGAAAAAAAACGAAGTTATTGAACTGAAAGCGTCGAAACTTCAGGTTTAATTTCAGAATCAGTAATACTTGTCATGAAAAGCAGATTAAATTAAAATGGTTTCACAAAATCAAGTTTTAGTTTCAATAAAATAAACATTCATTAATATGCTTATGCAAACTAATCTTAATAACCCGACTGAAGGACTTTTTAGATTGAAATGTTTTACTGAACTAAGTTAGAATCTTTCAAGGAGTTTCTCCCCCAAAATTTTGCTCATTTGTATTTGAAATATTTTAAAATATGTAGCAACAGTAAAACAATAATTATTTCATGCCGATCTTAGGGGAGAATTCTAAGATTATGAAGAACTCATTTGATAGTTTGTTAACACGAAAGGAGATGTTTATAAGTGCAGTTATCAAAACAGTAAGAAATGTTTTCTTTAGAGATTTCATAAAATAGACAGTAAAAAAAGGAGAGTAAGGAGGATGAGAGCAGAAAACCAAGGATTAAACTTGGATATTTGAAACACGAAAAAACAAAGTCAATAAAACATTGCTATTTAAACGAATAGAAACAAAAAGGAAAAAAGGGGATAACCTACTACTTCTCTTTTCCGTTTTTCCTCTTCTAATTCTGCTTTTAAAACTTCCTTCTCGTCCGTCACTTTAGCTACCTGTTCCGACAGCGTACGAAGCCGATTCTTTACCAGTTCCACAGACATTTTTCCCGGTAGATATTTCTGCTTATCCTTTAAGGTATATATATATATATATATATATATATGTATATATATATATATATTTATTTATTTATAAATCTCCTCCCGTCTGTAGGATTCAAAAAAAAAATTATAGGCTTTTAAGTTTTTGTTTTTCTCCCTTGTGCGGGGGTCTTTTTTTCTTTTTTTTTTTCCTTTCTTTTTCCCTTGTGTGTTATCCTTCCTTTTAGAGAAAATAAAGATTATTCGTGTCACAGAATATTAATTAACAGTAGATAAGTATTAATAAGAATATTATTAATAACAATAAATTAACATCTATATTGTGTAAATATAAAAATCCTCTGCCTGGTTATTGCAATGGCGGACCACTGACTTTCCAAGGTGCGAAAGGCCGGTAACCTGCGCACTCAATTTTATTTGACTGTATCGCTACACCGGAGTAAAACGTAGCGCTGGCAAAAAAATGTCGCAAACGTGTTTAATCCAGCCCGTTCTTGCCAACTTATACGAAATTTTCTATGCTGCACTTCCTTCGAAAGGAAATGTCCGATCAAGAGGAAAGGGCTAAAAATTTATTTAATTTTAATTTATTTATTCTCTCAAAAATGTGTATGATTCATTGGATATTTATACGCGGCCTACCTTATAAGGGGGTGGGTTCCAATCATGTGACACTGCCATGTTGTTATACTTGAGCTAACGACCTCCACCATCCCTCTGCCAATTCAAAGAGAAACAGACGAAGGCAGGGGGGCAAAGACAGTTATAGAGAGTGAGTCGAGTAACAAGAATGGACCATGGAGAGTGTTAGAAGCGCTCGGTGAGTGAAAGAACAATAGAAAAGCTAGACGATAAGAGAGGGAAGGAGAAGAAAAAGAAATCTTATTAAATAATTCGACAAAAGGAAAGGAATACCGTAGGAAAACGAAACACAGAATGTAAGAGAGAGGGAAATATATATACAGAGAGAGAGAGAGAGAGAGAGAGAGGAGAAAGAGGTAGAGGAAGTGGTATTTTATTCCATATATGGAAACAGGCCCGGGACTACATTACTACGATTTGTAGAGGATTCAATTTGTCAATGAATTCCATTGACGTCGGAGTCAGAAACGGATAGGAAAATAATTTTCAAGAACGGAAAACAAGAGTGGATAACTTAAATTCTTTTTTATTTTATCCAAGACAAAATATTTATTTCCTCCTTCGTAAGAATAAGAGGAAATGGCATTATTTCTTTTTTACATCGGAAAAGAAAACAAAAATCTTGAAAGATGTGGTTGCTTGGTGACAGATAATTTCAATTGACGTCACTCATTCGTTGCTGAAAGAAAAAGTTTTCTTGCAAATTTATGTAGAGAAGGAATTACTAGAAAGAATGGACGAGATTTAAAACGAAAAGAACGTGGATATTATGATATTTTAAAGGACAATTTTAGGTTAAAAAGAAGAATTTTAAAATATTTTATGAAATGGAAAGACTATGATTGGATTTTTAATTAATGAAATGGTAGCAATGAAAATGAAAGGTTTGTATCATAAGAAAATGTTTTGTCTACATTTTCTCATTATCATCACTACATACATAGCAATTTTTAATTCAAGAATTTATTTGATAGAAATTAGAATTAAACAGGCTTTATCAAGGGATATTATTATCTTCTCTCTATCTCTTTCTTATTTTCTGTGTGTGTGTGTGTGTTTGCGGAGCAGCTATTAAGTAAAATGTCGACAATTCATTTTACTGAGTCTAAAAAGGATGACAAATCGTATAAATTATTATTAAAAGATCTTACTCGGTTGATACTGGATTTTACAAGTATTTGATAAAGTATCTGCAATGGGGGAAAACTTGTTTTCGTATTGTTAGACCGGGTGCATTTTCCCATCCCTTATTTGTGAAACCCTGACAAACCCGCCAGAGAATTGTTATTTCAAGTAAAATTCTCTCTTGGTAATAGCAAATCTTGCAAATATGAGAACAATCTCAGAACAGATGATCTATCTATCTATCTATCTATCTGTCTATCTCTCTCTCTCTCTCTCTCTCTATATATATATATATATATATATATATATATATATATATATATGTATATTGAACAAAAAAAATATTAAAAATTAAAATCTTCAGATACACTGGGTTGTAGATTAATTAATATTCTTTCGTTTTTTTATTATTATTATTTCATTTAGATTCCTCGACTAGTTTTCGGCCAAAATGGCCATCATCGGGATTAATTTTTATTGTTCAATATATATATATATATATATATATATATATATATACATAAAATCATGTGTATGTATATAAAACGGGGTCACGGGAGACCTGCCATAGGAGATGGAATTTGGAGACTTATTAATGTCTTATTTCATATATATATATATATATATATATATATATATATATATATATATATATATATATATATATATATATATATAGACCATTTACTTAAATATTTGTAGCTATAAAAATAACGTATATAAACTATAAACAGAATATGTGTGTGTGTTTACAAACATGTCTTGTTAGAATAGATTCTACTGACAAGGTCTGCCTACTGTGTATTTTTTTTTTTTTTTATTGTAGTCTTCCAATTTTCGAATAAGGTGTACAACCGAATCAAGCTTTAGGCTAAAACTGTCCAAAGTTCATGTTTTGTTTTGGTTCAAAATTTGTTTATTCACAGTTTTGCTCTCGTCGTACATCTTATTCGAAATCTGGGAATATACAATGAAAAATCTGGGAATATACAATGAAAAATAATGAAACCGAATTTTAAACCAAACTTATTTGCTTCCTAAATAAGCGTAGCACGACAACCATGTTCCGTTAAAAATATGACGCATCTCGCTTTTGTTTTATTTATTAAAAGAAATACAATACTACACAATATGCAATGAACCTGTATCACTGAAGAAGAGTCAAAATAGTAGAGGTCAGAGATTATTAAACACAACAAAACCCTTACTAGTCTTACACATGTGTTTCTAAACGGCAAATATTTGATTGTGTGAACCAATATTGTTGAGTCTTTGTTCATTTATTTTTTACCAATGATTTGCGTTATAATGGCTGCTAAAAATGGAAAATCTAATAGCGTTGCATTTTTAGAAGTATTATTCAAGTTTAGCGCTTCAAAAGATTTATGCATACAAAGCATTGATTTGTCTCCCTTACATTCCGAAAGTTATTTTATTTATTTATTTATCTATTTTAACTAGCCTCATATTTTATGTAGGCTGTCTTTTGGATTTGAAGTAAAAAAAAAATATTCAGAAATTAAGCTAATGAAAAAAAAAAAAAAATTCACCGAAAATACATTTTTTTTTCCTTCTATAAGTAAAGAATCTGCGCGGAAAGTGGAATGACGCACCGGGTTCAATTTTCGGCCCAGTCCGTTGCATTCACTTTCGCACAAATTCCCTTCTAAAGGCTTATGTGTTTTAAATAAGCGGCTTATTCCTGGGCTTGAGCACCAAACAGAAGACATACTGCCATTAATTTTCAAAATAAATCAGGAGACTTCATCTTCCTTTTTTAAGCATTAACTTCTAAAACTTTTAAGCTTTAAGTGGGAAAAAGGTATCATTTTAGAAAAGTAAGTACAAGCGAATAAGAAAAAAGGTTATTTAAAATCAAAACAAGTTTACAGTAGTATAATGGATCTAAAAACAAAATATAGTAAACCGGACCCCAATTATTAAATTTTATATAAATAAAGGATATCATATAGATGTTTGCCTATTTTCTGGTCCACACTCCTCCTTGTTTTTGTTTTTTTTGTTTTTTTTTTTTGTTTTTTTGAGCAGAGTAGAACGTTATCCCTTGTTTCCTGTTTAGAGGATTGGGTTTCCGGCTTCTTCTAAAGTCTTTTCCCTTTTTTCACTTTCAGTTGCCCCTTGCATCTTAGTGGCATTATTGCCTTGCTTGGGGTGAATTGATTTAAAAAAAAAAACTAAAAAAAAAAACTTAAATCTTTCAAATTTAACATACACTAACTTTTAACATATGATTTACACTCCGACTTTTCATTTTGTGGCGCCGTGCTTGATATGTATATAGAATTTTCAATAATTAAAAAAATTAAATCAAAGAATTAAAAAAAAAAAAAGAATTAAAAAAAAAATTTAAACAAAAAAATTAAAAAAATTAACATCAAAATTGTTTTTAACCCATCTACCCAATTTGGAGATACAATCCTAATTTTCGAACAAATTTATCTCACTTGTAATACAATAGGTTTTAAAACGTGCAGGTATCAACGCATAATCATACATGAAACAAGGGCAAGTAACTCTGGTTTGTTAGGGCGTTGACAATCCTTTATTCGTCTAATACATGTTAAGTAAAAATAAAGCTTTTTATTTTATTTTCAACAACAATTTAACGCGATCCCAATATACACTCATGGGTATCAAAGGGTATTTGTATGCTAAATTCTAAATCCCTCCAAGAGTTTTGCTCTGTACAAAATCTCTCTCTCTCTCTCTCTCTCACGCACACATACACATTCGTCTTCCTTAGTAAGGTTGGTATGTCGACTCATTTGATAAGACATGTGGCTAATAATATGACCAGGTAAAACAAAGTTTATGTTAGAGTCTGAATAATTTTACAATCGAATTGGTTCTCTTTCACGGGCTGTGCATCCAACCTCGTTTGAATATTTGTATTTTACTGTTTTTGTAAAATCCGCGATAAAAGTTTGGCCTCTTTTTGAAGCAAACGTTTTATTGAGGTCCGTTAGTTATTTTTAGTCTGTTGATGATATTTCATTTAAGTTTCATATTTTAACTATTTTTTTTTTCATCACACACGACGAAGAAAAAACTAAAACAGATTCTGTAGTGTAATGATGTCAGGCGACACGTTCATATGCATACCATTACCAACAACTTGTTGAATTAATAGAACAGAAGGGTGTGTAGTGTGTACACAATAATAGCCTGACTTGGCTAGCTATCAACTGTCAAAAATCAAAATAGTCGCAGGGAGGGTGACTGAAGAAAAGAATAGACGACATAGGCGGAGAAAACTCAGGGTGGGTTCTTGAAATTCCAATGCATTTTTTTTTTTTTTTGCTTGGTTATGCGGGGTGGGGGAGGGGTGATGAAAAGAGAAAATAATGACTATGAAAGGAGAAAATGTTTGTAATTTGGAGGAAGAAGAAATTTTAGATTTTATTTCTGATTTAATCAATAATTTAATAATGTCTCCGATTAAAAATAGAATGTAATTAATATATTTCAGACATATAAAATTTAAAATATAAAATATTAGTAAATAATTATATTTTCTTAGTATCCTGTGTAAAATGATATGATTTTCGAGGTTGATGCAAGGAAAATTCAGTTATGACTTTCGCCGCCTGTTGAAATAAACACGCCTTTTTTTTAAAACGACCTGTCCTGAAACATTCATAAAACAATGATGTTTTGCTAAAAAATAATAAAAATATTATTAGTCTTTATAGGTCAAGTAAAACCCAAATAGTGACATTTGATCGTAAATGAAATTGATATTTAATTCAATGTTTCTCTGTTTGATGTTTTACTAAAACATATACAGAATTCAATGTCAAGGTTATATTTGAAAGATAAATACGCAAACACACACATATATAATATCAGACAATCTTTCACTTTTGTTCGGATACTATAACGTTTCAAATAATAACAAGTATATTGAATTAAAAATAAAAATCAACTCTATAGAAATAAGTTTTATATATATATATATATATATATATATATATATATATATATATATATATATATTTTAACATAGTTCGGACTGTTGTGATCATTTTGTCATATTCACAGATTAGGACAACAGTCCGAACAATGTAAATAGTTATAATACCTCAGGCCACATCCCGTTGAAACATCGGTTCCCGTACGATCACCGAAGTTAAGCAACGTCGAGTACCTAGATGGGAATGCTAGGTGCTGTAAACTTGAATGAGCGAGTGGTATAACGGATAATCGCTCGGAATTGTTAATCGGGGAGCTCCAATTCCAGTCGGTTTTGTTATATTCACTTACACGCAAATACCCTTGGGAAAGGTATGCATCCACCACTTCACCCCCCAGCTATGGGTTAATTAGTAAGACTTGTATCACTAAAAATTGTGTACAAAAAATGTTTAGATTTCGCCATTAAATAATACATAGAGGTTGATATACCGCTAAACAAACCAATCAACCAACCAACAATACATCATCACAAAAATACACAGACAGACACTGGTTGTAAGAGAATGAAAAATAGAATCATTTCAACATTTATAAATATATTATGTTTAAATGCTAATGTAACATACTGTACTTATATACATTACATTATATATATATATAAGTACAGTATGTTATATATATATATATATATATATATATATATATATATATATGTAAAATGAAACATATATATATATATATATATATATATATATATATATATGTAAAATGAGAACATATAGAGTATAATTCCTCTGTCCGCAACATTACCATCGTCCGAGGAGACACATTTGTGGTGTTGAAACATAATTGTAATTGTGTAGCGATTTTTAACATGTTTTGTTTGAATATCCTAAAATAAATAATATATGCACACACACACACACACACACACATATATCTATATCTATCTATCTATCTATATATATATATATATATATATATATATATATATATATATATATATATATATATATATATATCCAGTCTGTCTGAAGATCGTATTGAAGTGTGAATTCGACCGACTGTCATCATACAGTGTTGATTCCTCCGGCCATTTGTTTGTGTACAATGTTTTGAATAGCAGAAAAACTGTGCCGTGCAAGGTGTGTCACGATTCCACTAAAAACACACTCTTAAAGATTTGCATATGTGATAAGGGAGCCTAAATGTGCAAAAAAAAAACCATTCCTCCTAAGGCCAGTTTGACCAGCATTTAACATTTGAGTCAAACTTAAAGCATTCGAGGCCATAACGGTTTGTTACAAATACACCCTCACAAACACAAATATATATACATTATATATATATATATATATATATATATATATATATATATATATATATATATATATATATATATATATAGAGAGAGAGAGAGAGAGAGAGAGAGAGAGAGACAAAGAAAACTAGATAGATAGATAATGAACAGGTCGAAATAGGAAGGTAGGTAAAGCTATTTATTCTTTTATTTATTTTCTATCACTTCCCTTTGATTTTGCGATAAATAACGAACAGGCAATAATTTCAACCATTTTGAAAGCGACGTACCGCTCGCCACACGAACACAACATGCACGTTGACAAAAGACAGGATAAGCCATGATTTCACACTGGTGGAGGTAGGCCACCCCGACAAGTTCAGAGACAGCTCGGATGATCTACTATGCAGATGAATGAATATATTTGCATTATTTTCTGTTTAATGAAAAAGCGAAGTGGTGGTGGTTGGAGAGTAACGTCTACAGTTACGTGATAGCCAGAAAGGTCACGTGATCGATAACGCAGATTAAGAGAGGCAAACGAAAAGGTAATAAACCTGGAGACGCTAATTATTGAATTAATGCATCTTTTATTAGAGAGGCTATTATTTGCTTAAACCCCATCATTACTCGGGCTGATACTGATGGCAGCCTTCGAAATCAGGGTGACAGGGCGTGATTGTTCCTGACAACACCTTGCAAGGCAATTATTCGTTAAGATTCGCTCTGATATTAAAATCAAAGAAAATTAAACAGACAAGCAAAAATATGAACATAAAGCTGTGTGTTGGAATAAAAGACAATATATATATATATATATATATATATATATATATATATATATATATATATATATATATATATATATAGAGAGAGAGAGAGAGAGAGAGAGAGACGATGAAGTAATTGGATAGCGGCTTGAATTAAGGAATCGGAGAGCAGAGTTCGAATTCCAGTCGAACCCACTACATTCACTTACGTGCTAATATCCTTGGGAAAGGAATGAATCCTCTTCTCCCTCCAGCTATGGGTAAATAGCAGGACAGACTGGGTTCTATAGCCTTGGATGGCAACTAGTCTAGGAGAAGGAAAACTCTGAATTCAAAACCTGAGGAGTGTCGTTTGGGGACCTTGTGGCACATACTGCACCAGGTTTCTGTATTCAGCCCTTCAAAAAGTGTGGTTGGTTCTGCACAAAACCTTCACCACTATAATCAAATCTCATGTTGTCGGGCTGGCGGTTGATCCCCTCATATGTCGAATTCGACGGGAGAGTCGAATATATATATATATATATATATATAATCAGTTATTTTAAAAGTTGAATGCTCTACATGTTATTTTTACTTATTTTATTTTTTCACACGTGTATTGAGCACTTTTTAATACCAATGTTTCCTGGTCTGATTGACCATTAACCTTTTATATATATATATATATATATATATATATATATAGGTAACTACACTCGTCTAGGAAAACCTTCGGTTTCTTGATTTGCTAATGATCAAATCGATTTCAAAGGAAAAAATGTTTCAAAAAAAGAAAAGCTAGGAATATGAACATCTGTCGAATATAATCGTACAGCATACAGGTCCAAAGCCCAAAGAAAAAAACCATATGAGTAATCAACTAACTAAAAAAAAGCTTTCCCTGACGATCCGCTTAGGTGAAACCTTGGTAGGTTTGTCTGGCTCTCTAGGTTTGACTATATATATATATATATATATATATATATATATATATATATATATATATATATATATATAGAGAGAGAGAGAGAGAGAGAGAGAGAGAGAGGATTTTAACGCTGCTGTTCAACCTTGCTCGATTGACAAAGGTTCTCTGTGGCCGAGTCGGTTAAAAGCACATAGCATCTAAACTCTTCCCAGTGAGATGCAGGTTTGAATCCTGTCGGAGACCGCCTGTTTTTCTTTAATAAGACTAATATCGAATATTCAGGCTGATAGACGAAAATAAATAAAGATATTGTTTAATAAATAAATCTCAACGGCGAAAGAGTGCAACGTCAACCGGGCTGGCGTAATCAAGGCGAACATTAGAAAACCAAGCATCCAACAGCTCCAATACAACCAGGTCTCAATCCCCTTTGAGCCCTGAGGAAGGCGCTTCTGGCCAAGTGCGTGAGCTTCTCCGTCGAGCAGGGTTGTCCACCAAAATCAAATTCATGCGAATGATCTCGTCAAAATCTCTCACAGCTATTTCCGATACCGCCATCGAGGGGTGAGGGGGCGGACAGGGAGAGAGAATGACGATCCCGATGTTCAGATGAGAACGGATGCCGATTCCTTATTTACTAAGCTTAGTCATATAAAATTATTCAGATTTATTTGCACAAATCTCTCATTGATGGTTCTTCAAAAATTATACGTTGTCAAATAATTTAGCAAATCAGAAAAAAATATAGTCTATTTAAAAAAAAATATCAGATAATTTCAACATGGTACCTATTTCAATTAAATAAATTATTTAATATCCCAGAAAAGTTTTATTCATTTTCTATAAAGTGCGTTATTTCATGTGTCACAACCTAATAAAACTTTTGTTCAATCCCACTTGTTTCGTTTTTTCTTTAGCTCTGTTGCTTATTCAGTATGCTTGCTTGATTGTTCCAACACACAAAGAGGCGTGTTTAATGTATTTTAAAATCTACTACTAATCTCTTCAATAGCCAGAAAATCACGTATTTTGTTAGCTTTCATTAATTTTAAATACGCTTTAATTATTATCTAGAACTTTAAGAAGTAACCAGTGGTCAACAGGGGCACATTTAGACAACAATTTCTGTATCTATATATTATGTTCAAGCAGTCTTCCCTTTGTAAGCAGAAAAAATGGTTGCTAGGTCATAATATAATCTGTTTGTGATCCATTGTGCTAAATTCCTGGTAATATAAACATATTAAGAAGCATTGTCATTCTTTCTTGCTAAATTGAGCATTGTCAACCATTTATTTCATCTTTATTTTCAAATAATAGCAGTTTGAGAGAAGTTTTTATAAAATACTATTAAAATTAATAAGTTACCCAAATTTTGTTCTGACAACTGAATTTTTTGTACCGAAAGTAGCAAAATTACCATAAACACAAATTTCAAATATCCAAATGAAGAGTTTTGAATTTTTTCAAATTTAAAACTACAGAAAAAGTAAAAAGTCAAATTGTTTAATAATAATTGTTACTCTTTTCATAATAAATGTTAAATAACTGATTATTTATTTAAAATTATACTTTTTTATTAAGCACAAACAGGCAAGAATTTTCAAGGGACGTAACTGCTGGTGACGTCATATATATATTGGGCCTTTACTTCTGATCAAAGGGAAATAACTCTAGAAGCCATTATGAAAAATGACTAGCTTGGAGCTTATGTAAAAGTGTTTACTTAAATAAAGAAGCGAAAAACGAAACTTTATTTTTCGATTATTCGTATTTTTTTTTTCGCGTAGGAAGAATATTAATAAGGTTTTGAATAAAATTGACAGTTTTAAAACCCTTAATCCTAACATTTTCGTCTTTGAATAAAAAGAAAACAGTTTTGGGAAGAAATTTTTCTTTTGTTAGTTAAATGTCAGCATTTCTTAAGTTTAGCTTAACGGGGCGCTAGGTGAGAGTAAGAAATCTGTGTCGTGCCAATGTTTCAAATGAAAAGAGTCTACATGCCTGCCTTTAAAATCAGCATTTGAAATCCTGTTTTAACTCTCGTTTGGTTTCTCACTCTAACGGAGAATCTCACCCACGAAGCCGGACTTCATTATAGTAACGTTCATTTTCGTTAATTTAAAAATCTTCATAACAGTTAATCTGATGAGTCTTATTGGAGATCAAGTGGCAACAAGTTTTCTCGTGCAGTAACATTCTCCTCGGTATCTTTGCTGATTTCTATAAGGCTGTCGTCTGGTTGCTTTCAATATTCACTTCGTATTTCCAGTTCTACTAAACCCTTTGTAAAGCCATTCTTGACTTTTCCAAGTTCTCCAATGTGTGACTCAGCTCTAACGATGTCGGGCTAGAATTTGAACTCAAGGAAAACAGGTACATCACTTGGTTGTTCTAAAAGATGGCATCCTAGCCAATAAATACAGATCCGCAACACGCAGGATGCTAATGGCTGCTTTGACATGTAAACACATGTAAACGACCTAGCTTCGCCTAGGATGTGCATTCATGGAAAAAGAACCGTGAATAAATAGATATATAAACATCCACCCCAGCGTTAAGAATCTCATACATACACTTGAGAATGTAGAGTCCATCTTCGGTGAAGGTTTCAAAGCCAAACACTCACTGGCTGACAATTATTGACGAAGCCAGCCCGGAGTGAAACAAACAGTAATATTATGTTTGAGAGATTCGGTTTCATGTTTTTATTAATATACAAACGAAAACGCTTTACAATAATAATGGGCAAAATTATTACTTTTCTGTGTGTCGTTCTTTCTTTCTTTCTTTTTTTCTTTTTTCAATTCACTCACAGGGTCCAGATATTTATTTTTTACAGTTTTTCACTTTCTTTCCATTTTCATTTTTTGAGACAACGATATTTTCCGTCTGGAAAAGAATTCTTCTTTTTGTTCCCCATAAATCTTTACCGGGACTGAATGAGCCTTTGTGAATTTTGCATAGCGTTCAACTCGTTCAGAAATGTCGAGACTCATTTATATACAAACGTTTTCCTAGACCAATCATTAAAAATGGCTTCAAACGAATGGATCCTTTAGGTCTTAAAGAAGACAGTCTTTCGTCAGACTCTTTAATCTGGTGCTACATAATCCAAAGAAAACTTTACCAAATAGCAACAAAAAACACATCACTTGAAGACTTCCAACAGCAACAAGAAAAATGTGTAACTTAAAATAATGATACAATCAAGCTGTTAACTTTACACACTACCAAAAACAAAAGGTATGGAAGGAAACTCCTATGAGTATTAGAAAGACCTATAACATTTAGTGGACTTGAGAAACTGTTTTAAGAAAAAGATTTTATACATTTCAACCGACAGTAATTCTGTTTGGTTAATAAATGTCGAACGTTTCTTATATGGAAGCGGTTCATTCCACCATTACCACAAATTTTTTTTTAATTCTCTGCAATTTGTACATATATTATTGTTTTCTATAACAAAATCTCAGTCCTTTGCAGAGTTCCAACCTTTCCACTCATTCCTGTTTTCTACTCTTCTGAAACAACATATTGCATTTATTTGTTATATATTTAATCGTCTAATCCCATGTCTCCACACAATCAGTGCTTACCATTTTACCATTACTGAAGGCCTGAATGATCCTTTTCCTCTCACCATTGCTCAGTTAGGAAGACAGTGGGTCTGACACAAAACAATTTTAACCTGTTCTCTTTTTAGCTGAATAACTCAAAGGGTTTTTTCTGTGATTCTTACGAAAAATAGTGTCCAGATGCCTAAACGTCTTATCTGAAAACCTGTAAAAAGAAACTCAACAAGTTTAGTGTTTTTTTGTATTTTTTTTTAGATATTAAACATTTTGTGGGATGGATAATTATGCTGTTATACGATTTGGACAATTTTGCTGTTACACTCGGTATATCTATGCTTGTTTGGAAGTAGCACTAGTTAGTTTATAATACAAACGATTGGAAGCGTGTGGTGCAGATATCTTCGCTTTTAGGACAAGGGAAGCTCTAGGTTGGTTCTGTCTGAACGACAATATCTTCTTCTACCTTTTTCTCTTGTCTTCTCCGCAATTCTGTTAGTTTCGTGACCGGCTGCGTTGTTGCTAGTAAAAACTGCTTGTCGAGTTCTCAAATTTTGCTAATGACCACGCCATTCACAGCTAGTGTTTTAGTACCAAGACTTCAATGCTCGTCAGATGTGCTTTCTCTGTTGTCTCCGCGTTTTTTCAGATCTTTGGTATTTCCTTATATGTATCACATGCTGCATATACATGTCAGACGAATGTGTGGTTTCGTGTATTTATGTACTCTCGGTATTTATGCACTCTTCAGACTTGCTGCAGACCCACGTACTTTGTCACAGAACCTGCATAACTTTCCTGTGTCGTTGTCAAGATGTTATATATAGTGTTGCGAACACGTCTAATGGATAGTGTATTATTCTTGCGCAAGATGGCAAAAATCACCTTATGCAAATGTCCTTTACTTGCATATTTACTTTGGTGATGACTAGCAAATCTTTGTTCCACTGTGTACCTTAAGAGTAGCTCGCTGTTTTATGATGATATCTTGAGAATATTTCCGACTCGTTGAAATTATTAAACGATAATATTTAAACTCATGTATATGTTCTGTTCATTCAATATTCTGTTGGCGTAACACAAGTTCCCAGCCCATGAGGCAAAGCAAGTATTGCACTTAATAAATACCTAGTTCTCTCTTCTCTTCGTCCTGCATTGACCCCCTCCACCACCACCACCAAAATCACCAGCTAGCACCCGTTTATATTTTAAGACAATATTTATGTGATTAAATATTTATGTGATTAAATTTATTATATATATATATATATATATATATATATATATATATATATATATATATATATATATATATATATATATATTTATATATATATATATATATATATATATATATATATATATATATATATATATATATATATATATATATATATATATATATATATTATTTATTATATATATATATATCATATATATATTTATATATATATATATATATATATATATATATATATATATATATATTATTTATATATATATATATATATATATATTATATCTATATTATTATATTATATATTTTATATATCATTATATTATGTGATTAAATATTCAATTAAATCAATAAATATTAAGTATTAAATTAAAATTAAATATGCAACTAAGTATAAATTAAATAAATTAAATATAAATTAAACATTAAATTAAAACGCATTTAATGCGAGTAAATCCAAACAAAATTGCCTGATTTTAATTTGTGCAAATATTTCAATAATAGTATTGTAATCTTTCTCGGTTGATAATATTACGAAGTTCCTCAGTTTTTCATTGTTCATAGGGTTTGAGATACTTTTTTTTACTAAATGTACACCCAATGCAAGACCCAAGAGCCACTCAGATAGAGAGTTACTGAATGAGGCTAGGTTGTTGTATGGACGCAATCGGTTTGGTTGTTTGATTTTGTTTAGCGGCATATCAACCTCTATGCTTTAGTGGTACAAGTCTTACTAATTAGTTTATAGCTGGGGGTAGAAAAGATGGATTCATAACTTTCCCAGGGGTATTTGCGCGTAAGTGAATATAACGAACCCAAATTGGAATTAGAACTCGGCTCTCCGATTAACAATTCAGAGCCATTATCCATTACAGCACCTGCAAATCCAAGCTTACAGCACCCGGCATTCACAAGCGGTCACTCATCTATGTACTAACCAGTCTCGACATTGCTTAACTTCGGTGATCGTACGGGAACCGATGTTTCAACGTGAAATGGCCGGAAGCTGTAGTGATCTAGGAAGCATCCTCACGGGAGTCTGTTCCTTAAAGTAGCGGTTCTCGGCAAGAAGCATTTTGAATGGAACTTCCTTCTTATCCCTACTTTGCTGTTTAGGATTGGGTTTCCGGTTTAGGATTGAGTTTCCGGTTTAGGATTGAGTTTCCGGTTACTTTTAAAGTCTTCTTGTTTTCTTTCACTCCTAGTAGCCCCTTGCGTTTTAGGGGCATTATCGTATTACTTGGGGTGAATCGATTTAAAAAAAAAATACGAATGGAACGGAGATGATTCGACCATTGTGTACGCGTCATGGCAGATCCTAGCTGTTTAATCATTTCACCCCAAGCAAGGCGGTAATGCCACGAAGACGCGAGGGCTTACAAGGCGTGAAAGAGAATGAGAATATGCTAGTGAGGTGAACAGACAATAAAATAACAGCTTTCAGGAAGACAGAAGATGACGATTTGCGCTTAATTCAAATCATTTTACGTCCCAGGGAATCAAGAAACCGAAAAGAGTTCCATAGGATGTGCGAGTAAAGAAACTATTTGAATAGAACTTACGGTTACATTTATCTATTTGGTCACCTCGAGGCGGTGTAATGGTTAGCAAGCTTGTCTCGGTCTCGCTAGAACATATTACGACGAAGTAGTGAGTTCGATCCTCACTGGGTTCTCCATACTTTCGGCCCTTTGCCGCATCTAAGCTTGGAAAAAATCACTACATTTAGCTATTTCAGCAACAAAACGATGAAAACTAGTTGCCAATCTTAAATTCTTTTCTCAGGTATTAGACGAAATTTATTGAAATAGTCGACATTTTCATTCTTCTATGTGTCGTGTTGCATCAAGACGTGGGCAGTCATGACTCTCCACAATTTTCTGTCCTTTGTCGCACTTAGTAATTTTTATTTTTGCCATCTCTCTTAATCCCTGTTCTGCCAACCATTTACACAGATTCGTTGGGTAGTTTACTCGCTGCTTTCCCCTGTCTCTCTTGCCTTCAATATATCCTGTAAGTGTCACATTTTCTAAGCCTTTTTCCTCATGATGTACCCTAGAAATGTCAACTGTCTCTTTCTGATTCTAAGTGTAAGTGTCCTTTTTGTTTCTGTTTTCTTTAAAACTTCGTCGTTACTCGATCTATTGGATTCTCAGCATCCTTCTGTAGAACCACAAAGGAGATTGAGAATATTCCCCACTTGTGCCAGCGATCAGTGTTCTAACCTAGTTAAAAGCCAGGATTTTGAAGATAGGCTTTTACCCCTTGGGAGATTAACCCAATGCAATCTTTTCCTCCTATATATTCCCTTGTTAAATTTAATAAATGTCTGTTTGTCAAGTAATGTGGCAAATATTTTCTCAGTTTATCTTAGGCTATAGTCGAAGAGAAAAGAATTTGGATCGACCTCACTATAACAGTAATTGTCTGACAGATAAGCCATTACACTATAGCAGCTATCAATAATAGCTAAAATGGCGGTTTCATACAGGCTGTCACAAAAATTATGCGAAGGCGCATGCGCACACAAGGAAACGCAGAGATAAAACCCCTCGAAACTTTTTTAAAATACAGTACATATGAAGATGTAAGTCAAGAAAGAATTTTAAAGAGTAACAATATTTTGTCATAAATGCAACCAGAGGTTTAAGCCTGATGCTTAACAAGTTCCTCAACGCCTTTCTGCTTCACATTATATATATATATATATATATATATATATATATATATATATATATATATATATATATATATATTCAGTGTGAGGTTCCAAATTAGTTGCTTTAGCACATACTTAAAGGCAATCGCATAAATACGCTTTTTTGTTTATACTCACTAAAAATATTTTTTATGTGTGCTTATTAGACATTTTCATGATGATGGAAAAAATCCCTATTTTGTGTATATAAAAAAAAATAGTTGTTTCAATATGAGTGATTTCTGATTAATAACAAATATGCAGTATTTACATTGCTCGGACTTTTATCCTCATTTTCATTGCCATATTCGAACCGAACCCTTTATTTCGTCCACCGTGATAGATTGTTCTAGTCCAACATGCCATGCCTCTTTCAATCACCTGAAGAAGGCCGGTGCGTAAAACGGCCGAAACGTTGCGAATATGACAACGAAGATGAGGATAACAGTCGGAATAATGTAAATAATCATAACGCCTCATTTCATCAGACATAGACAAATATGCAGCAGTAGAAAAAACAAGGAAGTAGTGGGATTCTTGAGGTTTTACTTTCTTTTATCCAGTATGAATGAATAAATAAATAAAAAGCTTGTAATGAAAAAAAAAAAAAAAAAAAAAACAAATCAATGTTATTTAATATTTGATAAGCTTCCTTCCATTTCCACCACCTCCACCACCATCAAATGCACAGGCACGACCGCCAAAAACACACAAACCAACACCAATTGGCATCCTATTTCAAATATGCAACCACAAACTATAAAAATAAAACCATGCGCATGCGTAATCACGTTTTCTATCAGAGACGGAAGTTACAAGATCAGGAGGAAATAAAGCAAGTTTATTCATGTCGGTTACTTTGTAAGCCAGCCATTTTCGTGCAAAGAACGAGTTTCTATGAATTTGCAGCAAAGATTTCAATTTTTTGATTTGTAATTTTTTTTTTTTTAATTAAAAAAAAAAAAAATTTTTTTTGCTTTAAAGAACTGACGGAAATTAAAAAAGAATACAACGGAACTTGATTAAATAGAAGACTCGTCAATACATATATGTTACCAAAAGATAGATGTTAAAGTTACAAAAGGATATTTCAGGCTCGATTTTTTGTTTTTTTATATGAACGATTTAGGAAGTTATCTAATAGAGAAAATAAAATGCTGGTTTGATAGACAGCTTTTATCTTTTTCTATTGTATTTGATTGCATATAATAACCTTCAATAATACTACAGAATTGTG
>CAHIKZ030005545.1:582500-592500 GCA_903632075.3 Acanthosepion pharaonis
TTCTCATACGTCGAAATCGACTGGAGAGTCTATTACATATATATATATATATATATATATATATATATATGCTTCATTAAAGACGACAGACAAGGTACTGCGATTAAGCTTTTTGTTTATTTTTGCTTGTGTTCAAACAAGTGCTTTCTTTTAAAAAGCTTAATCGCAGTACCTTGTCTATCGTCTTTAATGAATCATATATAAATGAAGGATTGCTGCCTAAATGCACAATACACACCGTATATACTCGCGTATCATGCGACTTTTGAAGGCCTAATTTTGAAGCTAATTTTAAGAGGGTCGCATCATACACGAGATATAAAATTAGCGTATGTATTGCTGGACCTGGCTACGCCGCTGGTCAAACTATATATCCATTTACTGTAGTCAAATTAGTTTCAAAATTAAGTCTTCAAAGGTCACATGATATGCAGTATATATATATATATATATATATATATATATATATATATATACACACACACACACACACATATATATATATATATATATATATATATATATATATATATATATATATATACATGATTGACAAAATTACAAACATTATACCTGTTAATTTTTATCATAATCCTTTCATATTCACGAATATTTTTCCGTATATTACAATAAAATAAGCCAAGAAAAAGACTGTAACAGTGAGAATCACATTTATTCTATTTCCCCAAGTACTTTTCATCTCTTTCTATGATCATCACCTGATGATAAGCTTAGAAAAAGATGGAAAGTACTTGTGAAATAAAAATTATTCTCAGTGTTCAGTGCATTTCTTGTCTTATTTAATTGTAATATACGGAAAAATATTCTTGAATATGAAAGGATTATGATAAAAATAAGAAGACATAAAGTTTAACTGACCGTATAAGTTACTTCTTACATATATGTATTCATATGTAAAATAACGTTTCTTAGTTGTTCATTTACAGCCTGTAAAAGGCCAAGCAATTTTTCAACAGGTCTAATATTTGTGAAACAAGCTGTAAATATGTAACTAAAAAAATGTTACTTTTTAAGTGTATTAAAAATTTATTTCAAAACTATTTATAATTGAGCACTTATATACGTAAGAAATGGAATATGCAATATACAGTGCCTAAATATCCTGGCCTTGTGCCAAACTCTACCCACCTGCGTTGCTATCTATCTCCATTACTTACTTACCAAACTAACTATCAGTGCAGCTCTCTCTCTCTCTCCCACCGTCCTACTCTCTCTCTCTCCCTTCTTCCCCCATACTCTCTCTCTCTCTCTCTCTCTCTCTCTCTCTCTCTCAGGATTTCAGAAACATCGCCTACAGGCACATAACTTAAATAGGAAATGTCTTTGAAGCGCCAGGCAAAAGCCTTTTTCAAACAGACACGTCCTGTGTAACAAGATCTCTACCTATTTTGAGCGTTGGCCTCTCCCTCCACGATGATCTATGCCTTCTTGTCAGTCTTAAGGAATGGTAGTATCGTAAGGGAACTGCGAGGAATAGCGAGTAATGCAAAACCGACAGCAAGACCCAAATATAGACCCCCTAGCCAGTGAAAACACGAGAAAAAAAGCATTTTGTAGCAAGCCTATGTAAAACAATTACCTTCCTTTGCTAAATCTTGAAATTCTGAGAATGGATACCTACCTCCATCAATCCATTCACCTATCTATCTATCTATCTATCTATCTATCTATCTATCTGTACGAGACTTATTAGCAAGAATCGTTTTAAAGTTTTCAGTTAAAAAATTAACTGACTTTATTGTCGTGTATTTAAAAATTATACTGTGAGGTGAAAGATTAAATTGTGCTCCATATAAACACCTTACCCAACTATGCCTACTTAAAACTTTCCAAGAATTTTACCTCTTTATATTCCTTTTTATTCTCGGCATCTGGAATTCTAAACGAAACACTTACACGCAATACAGTCTTAGTTAAAAGTTACATATTGTTAAGTATGCATCTATTTATATTTCTATTGTGCTTACATCTGAACGATTTTTTAGTACTTTCATATGCATTACACACACACACACACACACGCGCGCGCGGACACACGCACGTTATATATATATATATATATATATATATATATATATATATATAAGAATTGATATGAAAAAGTTTTTTTTTTTTCACTTAACTCATGTTTACTTCGGAGTTTCATGGCTATATAGGTATAAACATTCGTCGGAACAGAGTGGTTATATAGGCACGAAACTCTGAAATAAACTAGAGTTAAGTGAAAAAAGAATTTTTTTATATTAATTCTATTAACACTCTATCTCTATCATGGATATTGAGCACTCTGCCACAAAGCCTGCTTGCCTTAAATGCTTCCTTATCAGCAAAACCACTGAAAAAACAGCAATTTTGGCTTCAAAAACAGTATTTCAAATTAACACTATATATATATAAATATATATATATATATGTGTGTGTGTGTGTTTATGTGTGTGTCTGTGTGTGTGTATACGAAGTATTGCTGACATGTTCTAGGAATGACCAAAAAGCATTTAAAAGAATAGAAATATCTCAGATGTTTAGTTGTGTACATTTTGAGAAGTGGCTTACAATAATTCGGTTTTATGTTTCGTATATAGAAAGCTGAAACCATCTAAAGGGTCAACTAAACACACACACATGCATATATATATGTGTGGAAAAATATCAACACACACACACACACACACATATATATATATATAATATATATATATATATATAACTATATATATGAGTGTTTATGTGTTTATGTCATGTCTTTCTCTCTGCATATATATAGATAAATTTCACCTACAGACACGCACAAATACACACATATATATAAGTAGACACTGAGGTCAACTTTAATATCTTTAATATTTACATAGGCTCTATTTCTGATATTGACCACTTTTTACTCATAAACATAGAATACCTAAAACTATATTTTTAATATATATATATATATATATATATATATATATATATATATATATATATATATGAGAATGTGTGAATATGTGTGTATATGTGTAAAGGGGGGACAACAAAAAACACAAATATGCACATATATATATATATATATATATATATATATATATATATATATATATATATATATAGAGAGAGAGAGAGAGAGAGAGAGAGAGAGAAAAGAGGATTGAAAACAGGAGACAGATATGCCTATATAAATATGCATATATTTATTTACATTCCTTTATAATTAAGATTCTGTTTTACATTACTTTATCTATAAAATTCTATTTACAACAAAAATCTTTAAAATTATGATATGAGTTGCCCGTAAGTTTTCAAACGAATTTCTTAAAGCATTATTAATATTCTGAGCCTAATGGAAAATTGTAAAAAAAAAAAGCGAAAAGTCCATAAAATCTTTGTCTGACTGCCACAATCCCAACTACTTTTTTCCTGCTTTACAAATTAGTCTCTCACTGATGAAAATATTGAGTATCAAGGAACGAAACTTGTTGAGGGCCTAGTCTAAGGAAAATACATCGCATATGGATTGTCCCGAAATTTTTCATTTACAGATATAAAACTAAATCATAACGAATGTATTGTAGAAAATCCCTAAAATATTTTGTCTAGAATATAAAAATGGATAAAATATGACTTTAAGAATCTGTGAATTGAATTCTAAAGAACTCTTTAATAAAGGAGTTTAAAAAGGTAATAAATGTCCGCTTCAAATCAGTAAATCTTGAACATTCCTTTCATAATTTGTCAAAATAAGTCGATAGTTAAATCGTTTTCCAAACGGTTTACTGGATTTCCTTGCACTTCTGAGGCTATTCTTTGTTCTTTGTTAATTTCTGAGTAATTTATCTTTGTTGTTATTAAAGTAGCATACTCCTAAAATAGGATGAATAAGTTATATTCTAAAAAACAATGGATTTTCTAATTATTATTGTCTATTTATATCAGTTGTAAAATAGCATATCAAAACTATATTTATATAAGTACAGTTACAACAATGCGATTACTATAACATAATTAAATAGAAACAGTTATTCATTATTTTTAGTTGTTAGAAATGTCATTATTATTTGAAAATGGGTAGAATAATAATAATAATTGTAATAATAATAATAGTAATAATGATATTAAAATTATGATTATATAACATTTAAATCATAATTATACACTAATTACTTGTAATTAATTATCAAGGAAATAATTACATCAAATAATTAACATTGTTATCAAGATCGTGTTTAGTAATACTTCACAATATAGGCACTATAATAATAATAATAATAATAATAATAATAATAATAATAAGAAGAAGAAGAAGAAGAAGAAGAAGAAGAAAGGATATGAAGATTACAGGAAGGACTAAAGATCTATTCAAACCACTGATTTACAGAAAGGTGAAAGGTCCTGGAAATTTGAGACGTGTTTACTTGCTTGAGTTTGACAGTCGTGAGCGTGGAAATGGGGACTTGCATGACCGTAAGGACTCCAGCTGAGGAAAAGAAAGTGACCAACCCCAAACCCCCAAAAAACAAAGAACAAAACTTTACCCAAGAACTTGGAAAAGGTCAGAAGGTTAGGATTATGCTAATAGTTCGCTCATTTAGAACTGTGCTCCAAACACTAGGCTCGCGAATGGATAAATCAGATTCGATAAAAGAGTAGAGACTATCCATGAACCACAGTAGTTAGTCTGTGAAAATACCGAGGAAAGTGCTGAAGATTTAATCAGACTTACTATCACCCAGACTCTAATGATAACCACCAGATATCTATTACGAACATGAAAATAAGTGAAATAATAACAACAATAATACTCATAATGAAAGAAAATAACATTGACATGGTTGCGCTAAGGACATGTGAAAAGAAAAAATATCGATGTAAATAGCATTAGAACAAACACTTGTATTTGGTAGCATATACGAATCCCTATTATTTACATTTCATATCATAGTATTTTGAATCTAGGCAAGATACTGGAAGTCTACAGCGACTGGTTAAAATTATCCTACCAGATACCTCATCTTTATTATCCATTATAGTGGTTAAAAAAAATTAGTCTTACAAGCTCTCAAATACAGTTCAGAGAAAAAAACATAAGAATACAAATGTAACCAAAAACCTCATCACAGAAAAAAGTTTCGATAAGAAATGCAAAAATAAATATGACTGGGTAAAAACGATTATCTGTGAGAACTGTGCAAAGTGATGAAATTTGACAGTGCCAACCCATGGCAAATGTATAAAGCAATTTGGAAAACTCTTGTTTGGCGTAAAAAATGGATTTTATTTCAATTTGAGAAAAAAAAAATCCATCGTTTATATGACAAACATGAATCATGTTCTGTCTCACCAATAAAGATTTGGTTGAAATAAAATCCATTTTGCCAATGATGCTGTTTGATAGCGAAACATGTCAAAATAGTCTTTCCAAATTGTTAAACATGTTTACCATTACATCGGGTATACTTGCCGCAGTTTTAACCAACATTCAATAAACAAACTCGAAAATCCGACAGAATACGAGAATATAAAAGAAATGAAATTGGAAAAAATCAGAAAACCTGGGAAATTTTTAGGAGCTTGGAACTGAATAAATTGTGGAAAATCAAAGGTGACAATCGTAACCATCATTTTCGGTTTACTTTGAAATTTTCCGAAGGTCCTGACGACAATGATTGAAGAATAGGAAAAAAATTAAACCATCCTGGCGATAACATTATTAAAATCAGCTAGAAGGTAGTACAATGTTGCGATAATGAGGTGACTTGTTGTAACTTGACTTCGAACGAGTTACAAGAGAGCACGAATGTGAAATCGTAAAGATTACAAATTATTATTATTATTATCATTATTATTATTATTATTATTATTATTATTATTATTAATCTACTTAAATAAGAAAGAAGACATTTTGAGAGCAGATTTAATTGGATAAATAGAGATAAATATTTCTTAATTACAGTAAAAGGAATGATGTTAATTCTTAGAGCCGGGCATTTTTGTTTAGAATATTCTTGAAGGACCAACGAATTTATAAGTGAACTTTAAAATAATTAGAACGTCTTATGGATTCAGTACTAATTACAGTTAAACATTAATTACTGGTACACTTTTTTTTTTATTCATTTTCCTAATTACTTTTTGTTACTTTCTTTTTTAAATCTCGAACAGACACAGTGAAAGATTTTCTTCCTCAGACTCATTATAATTATAATTTTTGTTGTTGTTGTTGGGATTTTAGTCTAACAAAAGGTGTGGAGAGGATTTTAGCTTTTACAAAGAAAAATGAATATGAATTAAAATATTGTAGAGGATATTAATGAAATAGTAATTGCATCGCAAAAAACAAAATTAAAACTGGAAAAAAATTAAAATCTAAACCGGGAGATAATTACCATTTAAATTTCGATTAAAAAGTTGATGATAATAATAATAATAATATAATAATAATAATAATAATAATAATAATAATAATATCTGAATCTTGAGCGAAAACTTAAAAAAAAAGTGAAATATGAAAATGACGGGAGTACCTATAATTATAGAATTACTTGGAAAGCTTTCAAACCGACTGGGAGAATTGTACAAAACCGAGAAAGAGCCAAACAACACAGTACTGCTAAAATCGGCAAAATCCCTAAATTAAAGAATGCTAGGGATTTGATTGCTACTTGACTCTCAGCGAGTGCCACACTTAGTTCGAAACGAAATAATCATAATAATAATAAGAAGAAGAAGAAGGAGAAGAAGAACTAATGATGTAATATTAAAAAACGTATAACGGTGTCTACATCCGTTTTTTCTTATTAGGTAAGTATGAAACGGAATTTAACTCTGAAAAACGATATATATGGTATGTCTGTAGTACAAGTAGCATCTATTAAATTGCAAAGATAACAAGATAGTAGTGGTAGTAGCAGTAGTAGTAGTAGTAAGAGCAGCAGTAGTAGTAGTATTAATAGTAATAGTAGTAGTAGTAGTGGGTAATGGACTAACCATGCAGAATTAGTGGAGGGGGCGAGCTGAATATTATTAATAGATGCATTTTACAGCCTACCCTTTTCAGCGACACTTGAAGGACATTTTGAAGCTCGGTGCCTATGATTGCGAATTTAATCATGGTATTCGAATTTATTCCGAACTGTGGACACGGAATGAAGATGCCACTCCCCGGAGCACCCATCAAACGGGGCTGCCGTCGGAGTCTGTTTGGGGCTGTTTGCTGTTGTTCCGAACCTCCTTCCTTGTCCGAGAGCTCCAGATCGGAAAACAAGGGGTCATTGTTGTAAATGACTTTATCATATTCGTCCATGTGGACAATTGAGGTAGAATTTCCCCCTTCAGGTTCGGGTCGACGGCTGCTGGACCTTTTTGATTTATGTTCTTTTTCGTCTCCATCTTTGTGTCTAGAGCTTTTCTTTTTCTTCTTTTCTTTCTTGCCGTCTTTTCCTTCTTTGTCCTTGTCTTTGTCTTTCTTCTTTTTCTTTTTCTTCTTCTCCTCCTTGGCCGGCGACAGTCCGCAGTCAACCTCCTGAGAAGCCATAGGCGACCCTGTCAACCCACCGTCGGATTCCTGGGTACACTGAGACTCCTGGGACAGGTGCAAGGAGTCTGTTGGGTACAAATCCTGATCGGATGGACTTTTGTCCACCATTGTGATTCCAGTAATGGCCTGTTGCGTCTCTGCGAGGACGGAGCCGCCTACATTTTGACCCTAAAATCAAATCACACTGGAAAAGGAGTGATTAATGTCTTTTACTGTTGGTTATTGAAAGTTAAAACAGTAGTCAAACTCTTGTTCAACAAGTTATAAAAAAAACGCAGTAGAAGTAAAAGTTTCTATAACTTGTAGTTGTTAATTACAAAGCGTTATTTATAAAGTTTTTTTTTTCTTTCTTTCTTTCTTTCTTTTTTGTATTTTTCTTTTTTCTTTGTTTTCTTTATATTTTTATATATTCGTTTTTTTTGTTGTTTTTTTTTCTTTTAGTTTTTAGTCGTTTTTTTTTTTTTTTTTTTTTTTTTTTTAGGTTAAAATTCGCTCCTTTTCTTGGAGCAGTCTCTCTTTTGTTTTTGTTTTTTTTTTCTTTTTACTATTTTTTTTTAGAAGTCAATCATTTTTTTTTGTTTTTCAGCATATAAAAAAAAGAGAAAATCGTCAAGTCCAAAAAAGAAGAAAAGTGAATTGTTGAAAAAAAATTTTTTTAAAGAAGGAAAGAAACAAAAGAATAAATAATAATAATAATAATGATAATAATAATAATAATGATAATAATAATAATAATAATGTCTATGCGTGAGAGAAAGAGAGAAAGAAAGAGAAAAAGAGAGAGAGACGTGGAGGGGCGCCCAGCGCTACCAGCAAAGCCTCGTTCCCGTATCCTCACGGCTTTTTTCGTTCGCTGGCAACATTCCACACGTAGCATTCCATATATGGTGCGATGACGTCATTCCCCCCCACAGTGAATCATGCGGTCCCACCCGTCTTTACTTACCTACCTATCTATATGATATGATCGCTGCAATTTTATTTACTTGCCTTACAAGGCGTGATATGAGTTAGAGGAAAAAAAACAAAAAACAAACAAACAAAAAAGCAGAAAGAAAGAAACGAACAAGGTAGGAACGTTTTCGATCAAATGGTGAAAAAAACATGAAAACATTTTTCAACAAAAAAAGTTTTCTTCAAAATGTCTCACTTTGAAAGAGCAAAAGATGTTGGCTCTTTTTCCTAGCAGAATTTTAGAAATATTCCTAAAAAAAACGAACTTTTTTTTTCTTATTTTGAAGTTAGTTGTATAAATCTTTCTTCATTAATATCGATTTTTTAAAAACTTTTGTTGAAAAAAAAAGATCTCATCTAGTGAAAGAAAGAAAGAAAAAAAAACGGAAAAGAAAACAAAATTAAAAAATACAAACAATTTAAATGTCAAAAGTGTCTTTGTGCCTTGTACCACTGACTGAAGGTGTTTGTTAGTCTTTTTTTTTTATCTTTATTTTATTACTTTTCAAGATTCAAAAAGAAAAAAAGTTTACAAAATAAATATTATCTGAAGATAGATAGATAGATAGATAGATAGATAGATAGATAGATAGCGTTGGTGGAGGGCGTGTAGTTCCGGAGTTTTCATAAGGTGAAATTGTTTGAATTAAGAGGGAGAACTGTGCCTATCTTTCTCTGAAGTTATAAAGCGCTAATGTTAAGGTGGGTATGTATCAAAGAGAGAAAGAAAAGTGATAGAGAAAGAGGGGGTTATTGGTAAAATGAAACCAAAAGAAAAAAAGGGATGGAGGCTCGTAGTATTAATAGGAGAGAGAGAGAGAGAGAGAGAGAGTTAGTGACATATAGAGGGTGTGGCGCTTCATTTGCTGAGTGAAAGCAGGAGAAAGAAAAACATTTTGAGCGAGAGTAAGTTATCAAAATGGGAGTGGAAAAAGTTTAAAAGATAGAATGGATTTTATTCCGCATGTTCTGTTTGGGAAAAGAGAGATGGGTAGGTAATACGTTGTGAACTGATAAAAGAAGGAAGGGGATCAAGAAAAAAGGTAAAAAAAAAAAAGTTTTTTTTTTCTTTTATATATATTTATATTATATATATATATATATATATATATATATAAAGAAACAAAATGAGAAACGTAGAAAAAAAAAGTTATAAGATGAAGGAGAAAGGGAAAAGGGGGACTTCAATCTTCCGCGAAAAGTTTTATTATAAATATTATTATTAAAGGTGAAACGGGTGACGAAATAATATTTTTGTTATTGTTAAAGTTCAAGTACGAAGTCCAGCGGATATGAACTACTTTGTAAAGTTGCATTAAATTTGGTCCCGACTATGTGTGTGTGTGTGTGTGTGTGTGTGTGTGCGCGTGTGTGTGTACGCGCGCACGCGCAATGAGTAAGAAGCGAGTGTATGCGAAGAACTTGACGGACACTTATATTACTTTTCTTTCTCCTTCTTTCTTTCTCGCAAGGATATATTCTCTTTCTATATATGTTGTTTAGTTTCTGCATTTA
>CAHIKZ030005545.1:597500-680000 GCA_903632075.3 Acanthosepion pharaonis
ATATATATATATATATATATATATATATATATATATATATATATATATATATATATATATATTGGTGACTTATAAAAGTCGAAAGCACTCAGAGAATTATCATATATATATATAAGTGTGTGTGGTGGGGCATCGATTACTCAGTAATAGAAAAAATTCGACGGTATAATAAGTTATGCTAATATTTTATTTCATCCTATCCTTCGAAGAAATGGCGGCGACTTTACCTTCGTGCATCTGTTTTTCTCAGTCAAATTTGCCAGTTAGTGATGGACGCCTCATCTCCTCCAGGACCACCACCACCACCATCACCAGACGCACATAACTAAATCGCTTTAATAAAAATGGAGTGACATGACTGAAGTTGTAGTTCTCTAAATAAACTTTTAAATGTCAGTTTTTGTTTTGCGTTTGGCCGCAACATAATTCGACATTCTTTTCAAAAAGTCTCTAGCTTTCTCTCATATATATATATATATATATATATATATATATATATTAGCGTGTGTGTGTGCGTACATGTGTGAGAGAGTGAGTGAGAGAGAAACTGACAGACAGAAAGAGAGGGAGACTTGAAAGATATGATAAAATGATTGATATGAATATGCGAACAAAGTAAGGTGGAATATATGAAAAACATATGACAGAGAGAGGAGGAGGGAGGTGGAAGAACAGTATATAGCTCTGAGAACATTCATATACTCACGCACACAGACACACACATATACATATATATATATATATATATATATATATATATATTGTGTATTTAGGCAGAAATCCTTCTATACAAGTTTCGCTAAAGACGACTGACAAGGTACTGTGATTAATAAAAAGCTTAATCATTGTGAGTTGTCTTTAATGAAAACTTGTAAAACTTGTATATATATATATATATATATATATATATATATATAGGGAGAGAGAGGAAGAGATAAATATAGATACTTTTAACGTTTTGTTCCTAAAATTTAAAATCCAAAATTCTTATTTCTTTCTCTGTTTTTCTGTTCTCTTTCTCACTGTAACTCCCTCTTTCTCCTTCTTCTCTTTCTCTCTGGCTACCCCTTTCTCTCCTTTCTATCTATCTCTTTTTATCTACCTCTTTCTCTCCTTTCTATCTTCTCTTTCTCTTTCTCTAGCTCTTTCTCTCTATCTTCTCTTTCGCTCTATTCTCTTCTGTCTCCACCACCAAAAAAAATAAACAAATCCCAAAAGCAGCAATAAACATCAAACCATCTGAAGCAAATGACTGAACATCAGCCAGCCTCAGTACTAGCCTGATTTGTCAGATTTTTTTTTTAAATATCTATTTTCATTTATTTTTTAATTGCTACTTTTCTTTCTATCCTCTTATCACTTCTATGAGTAGACAGGTTCTCCTATCGCCTGGTTCCTTTTAAACAGGAATGGATGTTTATCTCTTAGGATTGAGTTTCCGGTTCTTTCTCCTAGTCTTTCACTCCCAGTAAACTACTTGCGTCTTAGTGGCCTTATCACCTTGCTTGGGATGAAATTGTTAGATTCCGTGCTAATAGAAATATATATTTGAAAAACAAGGTGGATAAAATAACTAAAGGTTTATTTTAAAAACCAGTACAATAAGAATAAAGGTAACAGTTATGCACAAGGTCATCGCAAGTCAATCCAGTAGTGAGTGCTACTATTGGAAGGTCAGTAGTTCTCGCGTAAGTCTGAGTCGTACTCAAAAAATCCCAGCTAGGCAATATTTACAAGCCTCATCACGAGGTCCGGGTTCCTCTCTGCAGAAGGCAGAGAGTTCTACAAGAGCTGAGAGCTGAGTAACAGATCCGAGCTAGTATATTTACTAACCGCCCCACGTGATCAGATGTGGCACAGGGCTGAATTTAATGTGGGGTATCCGAGCCCGTAGGCTCAGCCAAAAATTCCCGAATAGCTGTTTCCCGAGACGAGACTCTGCCCATCGACAGTCTTGTCTGGGGATCCTCTTTGCCTCTAGGCTTAGAGATTGACCAGCACAGCAGGAACAGATCCCAGCTAGGCTCGATAGTCCGTTGACTTACAGATACTTATAGGTAGTTACTACCTATAGTGTAGTCACTCATGGGGGTGACAGGTTATTCCATTACATCAGAAATGATCAGAGAAAATATATAAGACTATTATAAAATATGTAACCTAAGCCATGATAGGAAATTCAAGTCATTCATTACCGCGTGCCAACACTAATTTTAAATTCCTTCTTTTTTTATTATGTGAGGCTCTCTGTGCCAATATTTAGTCCCTTGAGAGAGAAAAAAATTGTTTCAGTGCAGCAGAGAGCAATTTCTTTTATTGGTTTGATGCGATTAACAAATTTGGTGAGTTCGATGTAGATGCCAATTCAATGCCTACACAAACATCAAAATCATTTTTCCAATATTTCAGTTTAAATACCTAAAAGATTACGTTTGAAATTAACATATCAACTGAGTTATCGAAACGATTAAATTATTTCTAAAAATCTGTCCTGCCTTAATCGAATGATATATATATATATATATATATATATATATATATATATATATATATATATATATTCTCCTCCTCCATCTCTCTCACCTTCCCTTCATTCTCTTTCCTTCCCTCTCCACTATGCCCAATCTTACCCACTTAAATGCATATTTCAGCTTGGAAACCTGACTAGTCATGACAAATTCATCACAAACCGAGAGCAGGAGACAGCTGAAATTTCTTGGGAACGTAATGAGGAAAAAGGGCTTGAAAAATCTAATACTCACAGGACAGATTGAAGGCAATTGGGACAGAAGTAAGCAACGCATAACATAAGCTTGGCTAAAAGGATGGCGGGACAAGGTTGAGGAAAAATAACAAAAAGACCAAATCTATTAACAGCTACAAAGGACGAGAAATTGTGGAGAGCCATGATCACCCACGGCCTGGAGGGACACGGCACATAATGAAGAAGATTTAAAATGTAATAATTAGAAGGGAAGTTAACTCTCGTCACCGACCTTCAGTTTATAGAATGTAGGATGGTTTTTAGAGATATTTTAATAGGGGAAAATACGTCTTAAAAGCATTAAAATAAGGTATGTCCTGTATTTGAAGAGGAAAAATAGTAGTCTTTAAAAATGTTTTTTAATATGCAAATGGACAAAATGGATATGAATTAAAAGCTAGATACTATAACATTTCCTTTTCTTTTAACTTGTTTGAATTCGAGCTTCATCTCACAATAATTTTCTTTTACCATTACTATTATCATTGACCTAAATCAAATGGAGTGATGTAAAGCTTTTCTAGTGACTTCAAACATTAAGGATTTAACATTGAGAATTTCCACACTGTTGGTATTTCTTATAATTTCGAGATATAATTGAACTGTCAATGACATTTATCATGTCCTTCCAAGTCTGGCGCACGTCCACAGTCGAGATATACCAATTAAAGATAGCAATCTTCAGTCGTTTTTCTATATTAGTAGCCCTATCAAAACATCGGGGATCTGTCGAGAACTAACGCTTCCGACGGGATTTGAACTTAAAACTCTCAATGGCACCAGTCAGCTGTTTGGAAATTTTGTTTGTCCCATTTGAAAGATAAACATTTTGTCCTTCAAAGACAAAAGAGTGTCGTTTAAAATAAATGGACTTATGGTATCAGCTGCAGTAAAAACACAACATGACTCAGTTCTGTGGTTGATAGCAACCCTCGTCTTGTTGGTGCGTAGAACTGTGGGGGATAGAGAGGTAGAACAAGGGACAGAGGTCTTTGTTTCAAATATCCTGACAGCTTTTAATCACGCGAAAAGATAGAGGAGAAGGGCCCGAACGTGAACACTTGCTGGTTGCTTTTTATGTACGTTCCCAAGTCAACTCTACATCATCAGCTGGTGACATGTTCTTAGTTGGTCACATGATTCGTGACGTGTCTATCTTCATTTAATCACACCCACGATAACTATTATGATAGACTTGTATTATTGAATATATTAAAATTATTTTAGCTACAAAAAGATACAAATAAAAGAATTAAAAATAAAAACACGAATAAAAGAAACATCACATGTCGATGTTAAAGTCGAAAACTGAAAAAAATGACAGATTATCAAAAAGTACGTAGAGTTACGGTGACGACATAATGGCGACTGGTTTATGAAAGTTGAGTGTTGAGAAAGGTGAAATAAGACAAAACTTATCTTTTTGGGGGTGGAATTGTGTAAATCAGAAAGTAACTTTTGGAAAGAATTTTGGAAAATCATAAAAAATAAAAACTCACCTCAGCAACACGTTTCTCAGAGGCTTCCAAGTTGGTGTTAGCCGCAGTAAGTTGTTCGTTCGCATTGTCGAAGTCATTCTCCAAATTGGCATACTTCTTTTGCAATGTGGAAAGGTCCTCCTCGATCTGCAGGGAAAAAAGATGATAGAATGTTCAAGAATTATTCTTGAAAGCATTTTAAGGCTACAAAAATAAAGATGAATTGTGATGGAGGTTGAGTTTGATTGGGAGAATGAGAAAAAAAGAAGTACAAACACAAGATATTTAAGCATTTTAGATCCAGTTCCATTCGAAGACATTGAATTTTGTTCATTTATTGGGACAATTTTATTGATATTTTATATCTATCTATTTATCTATCTATCTATCTCTTATATAATCTCAGAAAAATATATTCACGTCCTTATTTTTTGTATATCTATCTAATATACATATATATATACAAAAACGTGTGCCCACGTTTAAATGTATGGATATCGACCTATTTCTATATCTATCTACAGTAATAATATATATAGTTATGTCTGCTATTGTTACAGTACAATCTTCGTTTCATAGTAAGTGCATTGAAAAGGCAGGATATTATGCACAAAAATGCAAAGTGATTGTGTAAAATATATTTTGTTTTTACTATTAGGCGACGATTTGATTTTTACAGAGCTCGCTACAGACAGTTTCATAGGAACATGAGATTTTCAGGTAAAAATATTAAATTTATATATATATATATATATATATATATATATATATATATATATATATATATATATATGAACAGAGCTGTATATTGAATGTCATTTTCACGCCTTGAGCGATCATTAAAGCATCTGAAAGCTTCTGACGAGTGGACTAAACAATTAGAATAAGAGTTATATATATATATATATATATATATATATATATATATATATATATATGAATAAAAGAGACAAAAAGTAAAAACTATGCTTAGTCGCCTGAGTGACATTATCAAGTCTAAGTATAGTTTTTTTATTCTTATCTGTTTTTATGCACTTTGTTTCTTCTACAGCTATATTTCATCTGAGAATATTTACACACACACATATATATATATATATATATATATATATATATATATATATATATATATGTATGTATGTATGTATGTATACATATGTAAATATGCCGAAATATAAAACAGTTTTATACATGTTTTCTTTTTTATTTCTCACCTTATCCAACTTCGTTTCATATATATTTTGAATATTCATTTAACAAGTAACATTTCCTTACTTCTTCAAATATTCATAGAAAATTTCAAACTCCCATTTTTGAAACTTGTGAGCTGTAAGATTCCAAAATCTCTGAAATTTGCGCAAATCCCCTCATCATTCTTGGTATTAAGTATTCTGGTTTGGTTCCTTGTATTTCCATAGACAAGCAAAATGAGTTCCAGGTAAAATCCTTTCTATTGATCATCCGTTGTACGTTTTTTTTAAGAAACTCCTTAAAAAGATTCTTCGGGGTTAATCCGAGCTGAACCAGGAATGAAAGAGGGTTTGATTATGGAAGAATTCAATTTAAATCAACAAATTTTAATTATTTACTTTCTTCAATCACTTTGTGATATACATTATAAAATTATATTTATTAATATTTAGTTAATATTTTTCTTTTTGTTTTGTTTTGGATTATTTGATAGACTTCTATTCTATTCTATATACATTTTTTTCTTATTGCGTCCATTTTTGAATAAACATTATTCAGTCTCCATGACAGACGAGTTCCAGATATGTGGGACGCAAGGTTGAATCTTGTCTGAGACTATTTCTACTTTGTTAACAATAGAAAAACCTTAACGCTATGATTTAAATAATTTAACAAACGATAAAAGAAAGATAGGTCTGTCTGTCTATCTATCTATCTATCTATCTATCTATCTATCTAATTCTGCTTATGATCTATCTAATTCTGCTCGTGATCTCTCTATCTATCTATTTATCTATCTAATTCTGCTCGTGATCTATCTATCTATCTATCTATGTATCTATGTATCTATGTATCTATCTATCTATCTATCTAATTCTGCTCGTGATCTATCTATCTATCTATCTATATCTATCTATCTAATTCATGATCTATCTATATCTATCTATCTATCTATCTAATTCTCTCATCTATCTATCTATCTATCTAATTCTGCTCATGATCTATCTATCTATCTATCTATCTATCTAATTCTGCTCATGATCTATCTATCTATCTAATTCTAATTCTGATCTCATGATCTATCTAATTCTATCATGATCTATCTATCTATCTATATCTATCTAATTCTGATCTATCTATCTATCTATCTATCTATCTATCTATCTATCTATCTATCTATCTATCTAATTCTGCTCATGATCTATCTATCTATCTATCTATCTATCTAATTCTGCTCATGATCTATCTATCTATCTATCTATCTATCTAATTCTGCTCATGATCTATCTATCTATCTATCTATCTATCTAATTCTGCTCATGATCTATCTATCTATCTATCTATCTATCTATCTATCTATCTATCTATCTATCTATCTATCTATCTAATTCTGCTCATGATCTATCTATCTATCTATCTATCTATCCATCTATCAGTTCACAACTGTGTCTTGGTCTTTTCATTCAACGCTAGAGGAAGTATGAATCGTTATATATAAAAGAACATCTTCATTTCTGTAAGCAAATTCTTTTGAAGTTTTCAAGAGTATCCCAAGTTCCCTAAGCACAAAGTCTCATAAATCAATGAAACTGTATTCACTAAGCTTGAACATTAAACCTGGTGGCATAAAGTACAGTTTTAACAATGTTTTCAATCACATGTCTCTGATACCATATGCATTTTGATAAAAAAAAAAGCCATGATTTTTTTGTTTTGTTTTTATTATTTCACAAGCTTTTAATCTCACATCTTTAAAAGAGAGAAATTGCACTTTTAAAGATGGTTTTCTCAAAACTTATGTACTCTTCGTATGAAAATGCTATAAAATAATTATATTTGTTCGCTATTTGCAATTTGTGGTTTTCATTGGCGATCAAGTGAAGTTTCTTCAATACTCTGGTATTCTGCACACTATTCCTTATTACTTATACATCGAGTGTTCCTACCAATAGAAAGTAAGTGACATGAATGTCCCCAATACTCTAACATTCTACTTCGTATCCTAGATTTTTTCAACAATGCCGTCGTCTTTATTATTTCCCTAATTTTCTGTTCCAAGTTTTTTTCCAGGCTTTTTGGGATAGTTTCCAGTGTTCTGATAACAACCAGGACGACTGTCATGTTCATATTAAGATCAGGTTAGGTGAAGAGATATTCGTTACAACTATTTGCTGTTTGTATTCCATTCAGTAATGTCATTGTTTTGTATCGTTTTATTGACATTCACTGAAGTCATTGCCTCGTTTTATTGACACACACCCTGACAATGTTAAATATGAGGATAATAGCTTCCATCTGTTACTATTTTGGAAGATATGGTAGTTACGGGGAAGTGGTTCACACAAGTATTCCGTCTCCCTCGCTTTCTTTTTGGACAACCATCATGGCAATGGAAGAGAGCGCATAGATAAGTCATGCATTTCTCAAGAATATTGGCACAAAAGAAAAATAAACAAATTCGGCCAAAACTCGATTGCCCCTCACACGCATATGTGTGTGTGTGTGGGTGCACGCGTAGCGTAACGGTTGTCAGCACAAAAAGTGGAATTGATATTTCGAGTTCAAAATCTAGGTGGGATCGTTGCATTTGCCTCTGCACAAATACTCTTCCAATATTACCAGTTAGTATATTCTCACTCACCCCAATCAGGAGTTAATAACAGGTTAGAATAGGTTCCCTAACTTTGGTTGGCAACCAGACTAGTAGAAGGGTAACTTAGAATCCAGAACGGGTTGGATAGCAACTCTACCCCGTAAAAACGATCGTATTTATCAGAAAACCCACCTCGTTGAAAACCAAGCACAAGGCCTTTTTAAACATAGATCTCCCACACGTACATGCGACCAGAGGCCCAATCGATTCCAGCCTCTTAGGCACTCCACTTTTATGGGGGACGCTTCAAATGACCCTACCCATCTCTCCTCTCTCTCTCTCCTCTCTCTCTCTCTCTCTAAGTATTCCCTGAAGGTTTGCCCTCTCGGGTTGAAAATAATAATTGTAATCCCACATAAACCCTTGTATTCTTGTGCCGTATTAAACTAAAATCACTAAATAAAAACGACGTCCTACCATAGAACAATGCTTAGGAGCTAATCTCGCAGACTATTACTATGTTTCTGAGTGCGATCCTCATTGGGTACCTCAGACTTATTGCCGTGTATATGGCGAAGATAAAGTAGGCGCTTCTGTATGAAATCTAATCTCACAAGCCATTGGCGCTATAAAGAATTTGCTCCGCACCAGGTGTGAAACTAAGCATTCCTCCAGCAAATACCTGTTTGTAGTATTTAACACTATTTTTTTTATTGTGTATGTAGATATTTTATTAAAGAGTCTACAAAGTTGGACGCGAGTTCGAACCCTGCCGGAGAGCATAATTTTTTTTATTAAGATTTCTTGAGTGGACAGACCGATAAAATAATACACACTGAAGGGGAAAAAAAACAAAAAAACGGGGCGTCTATTTCAAACACAGCTATCCACTAAAAAATAAGGTTCGAAATAATAAAAGAGTTTACTTTACAGAAATCAAGTAGTCCTTGACTATTTTATAGAAGTCAAATTTTATTTTTATTTGTTTTGAATTAACAATTCACAGGCGACTAAAAATAAGATTTGAATTCATTTCTGTTTTATTGTAAATTTAAATAAGTTTCTAATATCTAATATACATCATGGTAATATATGATGCTAACTTGCTGTCAGTCGATCACTAACGGTAGGTAATAGGTATAGCAATTGGGTCGAGCTATCAGTGCTTTTTGCTCAGGGTGTTCCATAAGTGGTCATGCTATATTTGTACCAGTGATATTTCGCATCTCACAGTCTACAAGCAACATCCCTTCTGCGAAAGCTATCAGGTATCAAATTACATTGCACAAAAAACCCTTAAGAATTTGTATTTACAAAAGTTTAATATTAAATTATTTGGACAATTATTATTATTATTTTTTCTTCTAGTTCAAACATTTTAGCCTTATTTTTTTACGGTCTTATTTAGGAATTTGTCATATTCGACAATTTTCAGGGAATTTTGAACTGCAATTCAAATAACAGGGTAATTAAGTTACATATACAGAATGACTAAAAAGTAACTCCCTATTTTATATATGATGGACTCTCTCATCTAAATATATTTTTACAAGACGTGGAAGTCCATCATACAAGAAATAAGGAGTTACTTTTTTTCAATCACCATGTATATATATATAATAATTAAATAATGGTAAACTTTTAAAATAAATAGGTAAGAATCTAACCTAATTTATCATCTAACCGTTAGATTACAGAGATAAGTAAGTTTAGCTTAGTTTGGTGTAACGCTACTGTGACACTGAGTGAGGGTCGAGCTGAATACAGCAGCAATATTTTTCAGTACCAGAAGCAGAGGATAACGAGCTTATTTTGCAGACCAATATTACTGTAGTGAGTTCGATTCTCGACCTTGTGCCAGACTAGAACACGTTTAGTAAAGACCTATAGTCTGCGTAAGTACTTATATATACTTTGATTTAATAGGTAGATTAAGTGTCTCTGTCTCTGTATCGATCTCTCTCTCTCTTACAAAAACATGAGAACTCTTATGTAGCGATGGAATCATATTTTTAAAAAATAATTATAATTTAGGCTCTACTTATGTATTGAGTGCTGTTTTAAAAATAAAAACAAAAATACTAAAGAACTTTGGATTTTTAACCTAACGATTCTTTCCTATTTTCTATATATGCACACACACACACACACACACACAAACATATATATATATATATATATATATATATATATATATATATATATATATATATATATATATATATATATATATTTTTTTAAAGCGTAGCTTACATGTGGAACAAGGCCAAAAGTATGGGGCACCCAGTGAGGATCAAACTCAGGATCCAGTCGTAATTGAGTCAGCGATACAATCTTGCTTAACCATTACGCCACGTCGAGGTGCCCCCCTCTCGCCTTTTCTCTCTATATATTGCATAATTAAATATGCAATAAGTAAACCAAATATATCAATAAAATCTATATATGAGTAAAAGCTGAAAAAAGTTCTCTGTCCGACCAAGACGGCCTTACAAAAAATTTATGATGTTTGGGCATTTGATCCGAACTCTCAACACCCCTTCGTACACACACACACACACACACACATATATATATATATATATATATATATATTATATATATATATATATATATATATCATATTTATTCATAGTGTTGTATTTTATGCTTATTAATTAGGAATGATTAAAGAAAGTCTTAAATTTTCTCAATTTAGAATTTTTATTGCATTAAAGACTATAGTTTGTATCATTACATCGTTAATTTTTCGGATATCTAACGCGTGAATTTGCGCAACCTTTTTTAACAATAAATTAGGCATCTAGCTATCAATATACAATGAACCTATTTAATGAGAGATAAAATCGTTTTGTTTTTTTGTTCTAAAAACATACAAACATTTTATAAATTTCTAATAAATGCAAGAAAAGATACTTGTTTCGAACAAGGCCAAATTAAGGAACACACACAAAAAAAAAAAAATCTCCAGTGAACATTTGATCGCACAGTCATTTGTTTTTATTATCCTCCATTGAAATCTAGAATTGCCGGTGGAACTTATATGACATTCATATCTATGACTTTCTTGGTGATTTGAATCAATGTGTATTTCTCGCTGGTATCAGAGGTTGGAGTTCGAAACCAAATAAAGAAAAAAAATCCTCAAGCATTGATTTTCAAGGTAAGCAGCCAGGCAAGCGTTGTTCTCATTTTTAAAGAATGGCTCAGCGCAATCTTCCTGCCTTACATGTGACCTTGTAAGTTAGTCTTAATAATATCAAAACCCTATTGTGTGATATATCAATGCAAGTATATGCCGATTTTTAAGGGCAGTTAGGAGATTGCTTGATTTTATCAAGTTATCAAAACTGAATTTCTTTTTGTTTATTTTTTAAAATTCTGCTAAAACAATTTTTACGATACACTCGGATGAAGATATCCAAAATTAGTTAATGTCATACTCATTTTTACACCAGCCACCCTCAGCAAACGAAAAAAAAAAAAAAAAAAGAAGAAAATACATGGAGAAAGACAATCCGATTCCAGAATAACCCAAGGGTAAATCTAGATATTTGATAGATTTAGGTGGGCCATTTTTGTCTGTTTTTTTTTTTTTTTTTTTGTTTCATACAACTATTTTTTTTTGTTTCATACAACTATTTTTTTTTGCACAGTTTAGTCTCGCACAAGGCCACAAATATTAAGCAACTCATTAGATTCGAACCCACTACAAAGGTAGGGAAATATTTTTACAAAAATACTTTAGCGTCTGGCGCCAAATATACAAGTATTTATAAAACTGGCACAAGGTCACTTGTACGGAGCACTCAGTGAGGTTTGAACATACAACAGATTTCATATGTGAAACTATTTTTTTTAATCACTACTCCACAGCGAGGTGACCAAAAAGTTACAGATAGTTACTTAGGTCATCTTACAAGTACACGGGTTTAGGGCACCCAGTGAGTCTGGTACAAGGCCACGGGTTTAGGGCACCCAGTGAGGATCGAATTAACTCTAGTAGTGATGGTTTTTACGGTACTGACTTGTTAAACGTTAATCCGCAGCGAAGCGCTCATTTTTCTCTTTGATATATCCAGAAAAATGTAACCGGCTGTTAACTTTGGCATTTCGCCATCTTAATACACGGTTCCAACTTGAGAGCCGGTAAGAAAAGAACGAGTAAAGCAAACGATTGTAAGATGATGATGGAAAAGAAAATGAGGAAAAAAGAAAAATGATGCTGGACCAGTCTTACCTTGTTTTTAGCATCCTCTAAATCCCTTAGGGACTGTTCGGTTTGTTCGGCCTTATCAGTGGCCACCTCCTTCTCCATTTTCATGGCCAACATCTTTTTCTTGATGGCATCCATGGTTCTTGTTTGGTGTTATACAGCGACCTAACAGAGAGAATCACAAAATAAAAACCGATAGGTTTTTTGTTGTTGTAAGAAGAGTTTAGAGTTTAGAGAACTCTTTCACAACTGCAGACGAGAGCTGCGCTCGTTACGAGAAGCGGCAGAGCGAACTGAGGGCTTAGAAGACTGAGCAAAGTTATCCGTATGCTCTTTCTGCCAAATAATTCCAAGAGGAGATACTGTAGGAATGCGTCTTTCGACCAATCAGAAGCCGGCTCTTATGGCTCTTTGAGCTTCACGATGCGGATGGGACGCTGAATCGCGATAGTGTTACCTCCTTGTTTGGCAACGCTTTCGGGACAACCGGTGGCGGGGATGGGGGCAAGGAGTGGAGAGGGTGGGCGACAGCAGCAAAGATGCGTGATGTGAGGTGCCCAGGTAGGAGGGAGTGTGTCTGTGTGTATGGTTTTGGTGGTGGTTGGGGAAAAACGGTTGGAGTAGTGAGTAGAGGTTGGGGGCCTAACTGTATAGAAGGCAAAGAGATCGGGATTCGGGGGAGTCACTTAAGAAAGAGGGAGAGAGAGATAAAGAGAGAGAGAGAGAGAGAAGGAAAGGGGTTGTAAGCTGAAAGAAAAGATGTATTCGTCAAGACTGAATTAAAAAGAACCAACTTTCTTGCTTTTTCACTCGCTCTTTTGGCAAATGTTCCCCACCCGCTTGCCGACCACATTTCTTAACCCATCTCAGCACCAAGTCTCGGCCATTCTTTGTTGCAAGTACGTATTGAAGAAGAGTGTAAAAAAGTGATGAATTTACTTGGACTGAAACAGAATTAAAAGCGAAAAACTTTGCTTTACATCTTTCATCCAGAAATCGGTTTTGATTAATAGAAACCAGCCTACTGATAGATAGATAGATAGATAGATAGATGCCTCATCATGGTCTAATTGTTAGCATGCAGGTCAATTGTAGTCAGTTCGATACTCACTAAGTGTCTCATACTTGTTGCTTTTTTAAGTAAATAGAGTTAATCGCCTTCAAAGGGAGTATAAAGGTTAAAAATCTAGCCTGGTTGGCCATTATTATTATGTGGTGAGCACAATCCTTGCTAAATGTCCAGTTCTGGTAAACCTGAGCTAAACAGAAAATCACAACATTAACATCGGTTCAATAGTTTGATTGTTTTACGCTTCTGATCCCAATTGAAATTTATTTACTGTTTTTCTCTTGTTTCACTGAACATTACTATTCGAAAAAAATCTATATTTTACAATCACGTTTGCACAAATTCTACTGGAAAAGGCATGAATCATTCTCTTCTTCCCCCATTTCTTTTAAGACAGCTATGGAATAGACAGGAAGATAAACTAGTCGCGATGTATGGGTGACCAGTCGCAGAGAAGAAAAAAAAAACCCTGAAGAATGCAACGGGAAACTATTGAACTATTTTTTCCCAAGAAGGGTTGGCAATTAATAATAATAATAATAATAATAATAATAATAATAATAATAATAATAATAAGTAATCTGTGAAGAGACATGATCGTTTACGCCCTAAACGGACATCGTATTTTAAAATATTGAAAAATTTGGTATTCTAATTCGTAGAAACAAGTACAGAAATTGGTCAATATATGCAATCTGTAATACCTGCCCATCTATCTATCTATCTATCTTCAAAAATTTAAATGCAACGTCAATCTCCTTAAATTCTGTCTTCTTGAATCCTGTTCGTTTATTGTTCTTTTTGCTTACTTCTGACTAAAGTTTTCTCATTCGCTTTCAATCACTACAATCTCCTGCGCCCTAGTGCCATTATCGCTTACTGAATGTTAGAGAGAGGACAGTAAAAGAGCAAGAATTAAGATAACAGGAGATAACGATTGACCTTTACTAGGGGTGGCCAAACCGCGGCTCACGAGCCCCATATGTCTCAAGCGAGCCCCATGCGGCTCTTTAACCTTTGATATGCTGCTCGTAGAAATATGTTGCCTGAGGCCCTTTTATCATCACAGTTAATATAAATGGTAGCTCCCCGTAGTTCATTACCGTATTAAATAAGCTCAATATAGTTAAATAATCATCAGTCAAGATTTTAAAAACAACTGTATATATATATATATATATATATATATATATATATATATATATATATATATATATATATATATATATATAGGGTGCGATGGATAAACTGTCGTCTAAATTACGCAAAAATGAAAATAATATTGACATCTCATTTTAACAGATATATTTACAAAAATTACACAAAAATATCTTGAAATACTAAAGAGTTCATTTATTCAATAAAATCACCATTGGCTTCAGCCACGGCCTCCAGACTACTTCGGAATCTCCTGCAACTCCTCTGGGCGGTGTCCTATTTTATGTTGGTGAATGCTGCCATAATCCATGCCTTCAGTTCATCTTTGATGTTTCAAGGAGTTTTGTTGGTCTCTCGCTGAACTGCACACCACACATAATAATCAAGGGGGTTGCAGTTTGGGGAGTTAGGTGGTCAAATGTAAGGGGTGATGTGGTCGTAGAAATTGTTTGATAGCCATGACTAGCTGTTCCTTCGTGAGTGGCATGCTGCAGAGTCTTGTTGCCAGACATAAGATCTTCCAGTAGCCACCCTCTTGACCCAGGCAGAGCTACCTCCTCTAGGCACTTGCTGTAGGCCTCCGTGTTGAGTCTTATGCCCTGTGTGAAGATGAATGGAGGCATAATGTCGCCATCACTAATGATTACTCCAAACACCTTCATAATCACCATTAGACTCATCCAACTCTTTCCGAATCCTCTGCAGTGTGCTCAGATTGACACCCAAATACACTGAAAATATTTAATTTTACGGCGCGAATTCCAAGCAGTACAGCATGCCGTTAAATCATGGTGCATTTTTCTCACAGACAGCTCCCAACCTAGTATACTGTGCAGTCGACAAAATAAAAAACAAACAAACAAGACGTATGCGCGAAAGTAAAATATAAAAATGGCGATAATTTACACATCGCACCCTGTATATGTATATCTATCTACCTATCTATACAAAATTTATCATATATATATATATATATATATATATATATATATATATATATATATATATATATATATATATATATAATATTGTACAGTAATTGTCATCTTTGATAATGGCTTATGTAAGCCGAAAGTTTAGATTGGATTAAAAATATGGATCAATATCCACATCGACTAAGTTGCTCGTGAAAACAAATGAGTTTAAATATATTATGTTTTAACATATATTAATACCCTTGTGTATTTGCTTTTTGCATATGATACAATATTTATAGTATGCCTTTATTTTATTTAAGTATCTTAATATGTAATTCAAATTAAGGTAATTAAACACAAGAGAATAGATTTAGACCAGAATGATAATGACTTGTTGCTCGTACATGAATAGAATGTATATACTAATATATATTATTATTTTTTTCTTCGTTTAATGATAATGTAATTAAGCTTATCAGACGTTATGAAAAGAATTTACATAAAATAAATAGACAACACTTTTCTATATTATTTAATGAAACATGTATGAATATATATATATATATATATATATATATATATATATATATATATATATATATATATATATACATACATATATATATATATATATATGTATGTATGTATATATATATATATATATGTATATATATATACATACATGCATATATATATATGTATGTGTATATATATCTAACTATCTATATGTATGTATATATATATGCATGTATGTATGTATATATATATGTATGTATGTATATATATATATGTGTGTGTGTGTGTGTGTGTGTGTGTGTGTGTGTGTGTGTGTGTGTGTGTGTGTGTGTGTGTACATGAGGATGAACCATGAAGGGATTCAAGATAAATTTTGATGCTTGGTCGTTTGGTCAGATTTTGGGGAACAAAGACTAAATCTTTTCACCTCCCCGCCACACTCTCTCTCTCTCTCTCTCTCTCTCTCTCTCTCTCGCAGTCACACACACAGACCCTGTCATTCACTCGCATACACACTCTTACACACGCACACACGCAAACATGCATGCGTATATATACATACATATATGACCATTTAGGAACACCAGATGCTAAAAGTGGCTTGTATCCTTATGTCACACTAAGCAGCGAATAAATAATGTCTTGATGCTGAAAAGAACCAGTTCTCGCCTGATCATCGAAGTTAACCAATTTCAGAACTACGCTAAATGGATGACAGCTTAGGAATTCCAAAGACTGTAAGAATTTTGTGGCCTTTTGTCAGACATAGCAAAGTTTAGTAAACAACTGAAGCACCATTTCTTTCGTCATATGACTATTGTTTTTTATTGAAATATTTTATATTTTTTTCTCTCTTTTTATTCACTTTTCTTTATTCTGTCTTTGCTTTCCGTCTCATATTTCACGACTCCGTTCCTGTTCTACCTTGTTTTTTTTATTACCATTCTTTCTTTCTTGCTTGCTTATCAACTTTCTTTCTTTCTTATCAAGTCAGTCAGTCTTTCTTTCTGTCTTTCTTTCTTTCTATTTTTATCTTCTCTCCCGTTCTTATCGACTCAACCCTGTCCTCCCATTCTGCTTCTCTTGCCTCCACCCACGCCGACAGAACCACCATTTTCTGCTTTACTTGAGCCTCCCGAACCCAACCGACGCTAACTTCTGCTACATCCTAGGCAACGTCTCTTAAGTGAATCTTCAGCTCTCCTATTCTACGTCACCGAAACCTACTCAGCTCCGCGGCCCAACTTTGACTTCCACCCACATAGATTCGAAAGAACGCATTACTTACTACTCGGTACTTTCCTCATCGACGAAGTTGCTCGTGAAAACAAATGAGTTTAAATATATTAATACCCGTGTGTATTTGCTTTTTGCATATGATACAATATTTATAGTATGCCTTTATTTTATTTAAGTATCTTAATATGTAATTCAAATTAAGGTAATTAAACACAAGAGAATAGATTTAGACCAGAATGATAATGACTTGTTGCTCGTACATGAATAGAATGTATATACTAATATATATTATATTTTTTTATTATATATAAATATTATGTATAGGGTCCTTCGATATGGTGTAATGAATAGCCAACTTGGCTCGATGGAGCAATTACGACTGAGTAGTGAGTTCGATTCTCACTGGGTCCCCACATAATTACGGCTTTGTCTTATTTGTGACCTACTCTTAGGAAATAGTTTTGGGCCCTCCGACGTGATGTAATGTTTTGCAAGCATGTCTTGCTAGATCAACTACGGCTGAATACTGAGATCGATACTATGTCCATCATAGTTTCGGCCTTGTGCCATATATATGGTTTGGTAGAAAATCATTATAAATATTATATATGATTGTAGTTGGATATATATGATAAAACGTATATTGTTACATTCAATTGATTTTTTTTTTGCTTATGAATTTTATTGATTCGTTTGGTTTTTTATGGCTTATCAACCTTTTGTAGGTTATTTGAAGCTAGCAAATGTTTTTGAATTGTAAGAATTGTTTTGGGGATAATAATGATTGATACAAGCCCTACTAATTAGTCTATAGCTGCGGGTAAAGAGCTGAATTCGTTCATTTTTCAAGGCTATTTGCGTGTAATTAAATATAACGAACCTAATTTGAATCGGAAATCGTTTCGCCGATTTCCCATACCGAGCCGTTATCCATTACACCACTCGCATATCCAGGTTTAGAGCACTTGGTATAACGATGTAGTCACCCATCTAAGTACTGACCAGGCCCGACTTTGCTTAACTTTGTTGATTGTACGAGAACCGCTTTTTAACGTAAGGACATTTGCTCATGAAGTAAATGAATTTTATAGATTCTATTTTACAATATATTACTCCATATTCATATATTTTATTATATATTAATATATACTATATTAATTATATATTGAAATAGATTTATATCAACTTTTGTGTATATATATATATATATATATATATATATATATATATATATATATATATATATATAAGTTAATATATTTTATATATATATATATTTATATATAATATATATAATATATATATATATATATATATATATATATATATATATATATATATATATATATATATATATATATATATATATATATTATTCATACATGTTTCATTAAATAATACATATAATATATAACATTATCATTAGACGAAGAAAGAAAATCACAATATTGATCCATATTTTTTAATCCAATCTAAGCTTTCGGTTTACATAAGCCATTATCAAAGATGACAATTACTGTACAATATATTAAGCAATACCCGGACAAGAATGTGATGATAGTCTGTTTCTCTTTACATGGACGATTTCCAAGCAACGATAAACACTTGTATATAAGACGCTGGAAGCGAATATCGCACCGCAGCTCATGACCACACGAGAGTGAATTCAAGAAGTATGGGAAGCCGTTGGCTTCTGTTACCAATTATAGACATTTAAGGATATTTGTGGAGATTTCATAGTTTATTTTGTTTAGGTTAGTTTTACATATATGGTGTATCAAATATACTTTTACAAAATTGACGGGGGTCCTGACACTAAAACAAAGTAAAATCTCAATATAAACAGAAATCCAGAAGGCCATCATTGTATCTCAACACAGTAACTCATAACAAATTTCCATAATATCCTCCACTTGCTGCCACACACGCATGCCCCCGTCGGATCACTGACTGGCGGACCCTTCCAAATACTCTCACACGTTGTCGAATGGTTTCACAGACCCCTATAACACATTGATGAAGCGTCTCTGCATTATTAACGCCTTCTACATAAACTAATAGATAAAAAACAAAGGATCGAGGCCGGGGGTACGTGCAGGCCATAGAATCCCCTACCTATCCATCTTTAATGGTAGATGTCAGCCAGTGCATTGAGAACAATGTGACTAAAATGTGCTGGAGCTCCATCATGCATAAATTACATGTGTCTTCGTATAAGCAAAGGTGCATCCTCTAGCAAGTTTGGAAGTGTGTTCGAAATAAAGTCCCTGTAGAGAGCTCCTGTAAGATGTGCCTGGGAGAACATATGAAACTACCAAAGAGTCATCTACAATTCCAGCCGACATTTTAATTGTAAACTGATGCTGGCATTACGAACCACTCACAAATGTTCCTTGTGTAAGTTTGTTTACAAATGGTGCCTCATCTGTAAACAAGACTGAAGAGACAAATAACAGATCAGTAGTTTGTGCAAAAAAAAAAAAAAAGTCATCGGCAATAGTTCTCCGGTGGTGATTGATCAGAGAGTGAAAGACAGTGGTGTTGAGCGGTCTTTGACTGCGCGTGCCTTCTGTCGAACTCTCTGCGTTAGCAGAGAGGAACCCGGACGAGGCTTTGCAGAAGGGCGGGGTTTCGTCCGGGGAGGTAGACAGGGCCTGAACCCGTCTAGGCGGGTTCAAAGGCTATATTTTTGGCCGAGCCTACGGGCTCGGGATACCCACATTAAAACCGGCCTTGTGTCATATTCGGTCCTCGTGGGTGGAACGATAAATACTCAGAGAGTGAAAGACCCTGCACATTTTGTAAAAGATACAGGAGCTGCACTTGATGTACTCTCCATTCGGTACTATGAGATGTACGACATGCTAGGGTTATTTGACGTGTGCTGATACCTAGATTCTCCTCGACAGCCTGCAGAATATGTTCTTCGTGGTCAGGCGTAAGTGGTCAGGCGTAAGAGCGGATTTCGGTCTTTCTCGATCCATAATTTGTGAGATCCTGTCGCAGCAACACGAGGATAAACAGTAGCAAAGGTTGGATGATTCAGTTGCCTCCGCTCTAGAAATGCAATCTGTGTACAGCCTTGCGTCCATTACCATTCTGCCTGCTCACGATACGAATATCCTGCCATGTTTAAACGGAACGCTTCTCAGTTAACTCACTACTACACACCTTAAACGTTGAAGACAGACGAGCCAGAAATGACAAATGCTAACTAGTTGATTTGGCACCACACCACCATATACCATAAACTTTCTTTAAACTTTCTTCAACGCAATGACTAACGATTTGAGGACATATGTTTATATGGACTTTTGCCCTTGTTATGGTGTGAGGAACCCGCTCCCTAAGTTTGTAAAAGTATTTTTTGATACACCCTGTATACACACACACACACACACACACACACATATATATATATATATATATATATATGGTGCGATGAATAAATTGTACAGACATCTCCTTTAACAGATATATTTACCAAAATTACACAAAAATGTCTTGAAATAATAAAAAGTAAATTAATTCAATATAATCGCCATGTACGCATGCATGTTTGTGTGTGTGTGTGTGCGCGCGCGCGCGTGTCTGACAGAGAGAGAGAGAGAGAGAGTGGGGTGAAAAGTTTTAGGCTTCACTCCCGAAAATCTGACCAAAAGACAAGCATCAATTCAATGTAAAAATTTATAAAGAAAATAATGAAAGTACTTCGTCATAGAATTCGAATTATTTAAGAATTTAACTCCCACTGATTTATGCGGCGTAACGGTCGTAGAATGTAAAAACGACCTGAGAGTGAAGATAAAAAATCAAATAACAAGATAAAAAGTGAACTCGTCAAAATTTAATAATAACCTAAAAAAAAGTCTTAATTTAAAGATTTTGGACAAATTAAGACTATTATATCTACTAATAATAGGTGGAAGCAAGTAAGGCGTGGCGAAAATCGAATGAGAAAAGGGTGTGGCTAAATGAATAAATTTGTGATTATATGAATACATTTATATTAGGTCTACTCATAGACCCTAATGATAAGACATTTCTCTTAGGAGCTATTTCCTTGTTCTAATTTCACGCGACATAATTCAACAGTGAGGACATACTCGGCCGAGGAGTTTGTGTTGAAACGTAAGAATAATATGAAGAAAACTGAGCATTTATCATAGAGTTTCATTTCGGAAGTATTTTTATTTGTGATATTTTAGACTATCTACAGCATATATATATATATATATATATATATATATATATATATATATATATATATATATGCATCTTTCATTGAAAACGGTCGACAAGGAAGATTTACTTAATCTTTTATAGAGTTTTTCCAGCATTCTAACATTTTCCCGTTTTTTCAGGGGTTAAAGAATTTAGAAATTGAACATAGTTATAATCATTCCGAGTGCTTTCGGTTAGTTCTCTAGCCATTATTAAGGACGTTGTTTTGGATAGTGAATTTCTCTGTGTTGGATTCTACATAGTATTTTTGCTGTATAGAGTAAGTGAGGCGGGAGATGTATGCTTTTTTTTTTGCAGTCGTGCGCGGCCGGTTGATCTGGACATCACACACACACACACACACACACACACACACACACACACATATATATATATATATATATATATATATATATATATATATATATATATATTACAAGGTGGAAAGGTTTTCATGCGACGCGTTACGTTCTTTAGAATTTCATCGGTCGAAATGAGTCACACGAAAACTTTTTCCACTTTGTCATACTTCTTTCCTTTAAAATTGTTAAAATTATATATATATATATATATATATATATATATATATATATATATAATTATTTTTTTAAATATGATTCCTTCGCTACATAAGAGTTTTCATGTTTCAAAAACGAGAGTCGAAAACATCAATATAATTATTAAAATTAAATTGAGTTAAAGTATCAAGCACTGTTTCAAAGCTCTACTTCTGTATGGAGCACTGTTTTTTAAAAATAAAAACAAAAATACTAAAGAACTCCGGATCATTTACCTAACGTGTTCTTTCCTATTTTTCTACATATATATATATATATATATATATATATATATATATATATAAGTCGACATTAAGGGCAACACCACTGCTTTCAGAATCTCCAGAATCTTCTGTCACAAGGTGTTTTATTGGTCTCTCGCTCAACTGCACCCCACACATAATAATAAAGGGGTTTGAAGTTTGAGGAGATGGGTGCACAGATATAAACGCTGATCTGGTCGCAGAATATGACTGGCTTCTCCTGCTTGTGTGGCATGGTTGCCAGGTATAAGGCCTTCCAGCAGCCACCCTCTTGACCCAGGGCAACGCTACCCCCTCAAAGCTTCCATGTTATGTCTGAGGCCCTGTCGCAAGATAAATGCAGGCATAATGTCGCGATAACAAACATTTTGAACTTCGCCTCCAACATCTAATTGAGATAAGAGCAAGGACTAAACAGCAGTTATTGCGACGAGCAGCCTTGTCTCGTAGCTTACAATCTGAGGTGTTGTCAGTAAAACTGTTGCGCAAACGGAAGTGTCATATTCCACATAAAAATCTATCTACTAATCTATAAGCTGGTGGGCACTCATACGTCGAAACCGACGGGGAGATATATATATATATATATATATTAAATAGACAAAAACCCATTCTTTAAAGGATCCTTTTACGACCAACACTTCAGAAAAAGAAAACGTTAGTACCTTCTGGTACAAACAGAAATGAAACAAACAGTAAGGAGGGATGTAAGTAAAATCTTTACTATTTTATCCTTACTAGGAAGCTATACACTTTGGTTTATTGCCTTAATTCTTGTTTTAGTAATAAATTTCAATTTTAGTCGTCATTTAACCCTCCTGTATATACTTTGATTTCGTTGTGCTAATTTGTTTCATTTTGTTTATCTAAGAAGGTACCAATGTATTCTTCTGAAGAAGTGTTGGTTGAAAGTCTTAAAAGCCTTTAAAGAATGCCTTTTCGTATATTTAAGGCAACATACATTTTCTGTGGTGTCAATCGTTTGTTTATATATATATATATATATATATATATATATATATATATATATATATATGAAAGTGGACACTGGTGTCAAGTCAACACAGATTGGGAACAGGTTGTTTCAACGTAAACTTCAAGTCATACAGCATACATTATAATATAATATGTATATACATAATTATATTTTTATCATATATATATATATATATATATGTGTGTGTGTGTGTGTGTGTGTGTGTGCGTGTGTGAGCATTTCTAAAGAATTAATATATTTTTAGTGGAAACAGGTATTTGGAATCGAAACCCCGTTTTTTAGTGTGTATTACGTCTATTATCTGCGTACCCAAGAAAACGTTACAAAGAAAATGTACTCCTCGGCGTTCCTCTTTGTAGGAAAAGGCACCATTTGATCCTGCGTAGAATTACGAGTATCCACTAAACACTAGCATCAACTAGAAATAACGTTTGACTATATATATATATATATATATATATATATATATATATATATATATATATATATATATATATATATATATATATATATATATATATATATATCTTAGTGAGCCAGAAACTACTTACCTAGGTTTCACCTGACCAGGTCGCCCTGAAGATCCATTTAGGTGAAACCCAGGTTGGTATTTTCTGGCTCACTAGGATTTTTTTATACTCTGCTGTTAGTGTATTGAACATTTTACGTCTTTTCTTATTTTACTCGATTTTGTTTTTTTCTTTTGGCAAGGCATTGCAGTGTTGGGCGATTCTTTCTTGACCAACTCGGATGTTTTTAGTCTTTTCTTTTTTTTTTTCAAAATTTTTTTCCCCAGGTACTAGTTTGCTTAAATATATTTTTATTTGCTAATTGTACCATCCGTTTTTTCTACCAGCCGAGTATAGGTATTAATATAAACATAATATATATATATATATATATATATATATATATATATATATATATTATATAATATAAAACAGACCACTTTGAAGTTCCATGTAATAAATTATTTCATCACAGCCCATTTAAAGGGCTCTGGATCATCAGACTTTACTTCAAAGGTTGAAATATATATATATATATATATATATATATATATATATATATATATATATATATTAGGCTGTTACATATAATCCTTCGTTTTTTTTCTGGTCTTCCGAGAATAATCTTGAAGAAAAATCTTTCGTAACATTTTTTGCTTCTTAGTAACTCTGGTTGTCCTGGGAAACTGTTGTCTAACGTTATTGAATTTTTTCAGATTAGGCACCACTTTGAAATGGAATGCCAAATATACAAGAATGAGCACGTTCGACATCTTCTGTTTGCTTTTAATGAAGGTCATAAAGCTGCCGAATTTGCCTGAGACATTTGTGCTGTATACGGAGATGAAATTCTTCAAAACAACCAAACGGCCAATGCTAAGCTGTATGTTGAAAAATATTCCATCTGAAGGTGTTGGATACGCTGTTCATCAGGTCCAGGCGGCCCGCTCTTTGTAAACAAAGAGACTGTTTGCTTGGGCTTGCTGTGCTGTGTCTCTAGCATCTTTGGTGTTATAACTTTTATTATTATATTTTTCCCTGTCCATTCATTCACGTAATCCGTGACAGATTTTCTTCTCATAATTTGTTTCCCCGTTTATGGTTCTGACGAGAGGGGACGAAACCGGTCGACTTGTGTTTGTGTTTTTGTTTTAAAATTTATCATAGCCTATAAAAAAAAAAAATCTTGCCTTTAATGCCATAATATATATATATATATATATATATATATATATATATATATATATATATATATATATATTAAACTTCTACTTTTTATATTTCGCCGATGTAACGGCGTCATCAGGAAAATGATTTTATTTCAAAAGAACAAAATGTACGTTAGTAATACAAAATGTGACTCACGTTAAGTGACTGGATGTTTCATCATTATTCTAACTGACAACGTTTCACCCGTTGTGCCCTCAGGGAATTCTGAAGTGAACCCTATATTTAATCTATGGGAGTAGACTGTTCTAGTTTTTTTTTATTTTTTTATTATTATTATATATCTCGTGTTGTTCGGTTATTGCTCGTCCGTTTCCATTGAGTGCAAGTACACACTGTCCGATTCAGGGACAATGGCGTAGTGTATAAAAGCGTCGATTTGTGAATTTAGTGACATAGTGTTTGTGGGTTCAATCCCAGGTTTGAAAAATTTGTACTTGCCCTCAATGGAAATGGACGAGCAATAACCGAGCAGTAATTTTTCAAGGTGTTATCTAGTGTTACCTACTTACGGGGAGTAGTAGGTACTTAACTGCCTCATGCGTAATAGCCGCAGCTATTTATAGTCTTCGTGACTTCATATGTAAATGAGTCACCTCACAATGTTTACTTATCCCATATTGTTTCTGAACGAATTCATTAAGAATGGAGGATAACTTGAAATAGTCGTTTATTAATCGAAAGATATTATAGATAATGACACTTTCAATGTATCTTAACCCTAGTGAATTATATATATATATATATATATATTTTATTAAAACAACATTTTTCCAGGTTAGAATTGTCGTCATGAAGGTTTCGATGGCAAACAAGGGCATTGTGTTTTTTTTTTTGTTTTTTTTTTAATCATTTTATCCCAAGAAAGTCGATAACGTCATTAAGGCTCAAGGGGGTTAGTAGTGGGGGGGGGGAGAAAATGAGAAGACGTTAGTAAGGAGAAAGAATAATAAAAGAACAGATTTCAGGAAGGTAAAAGATTGAGGTTGCATTTAATTTTTTTTTAAGATTGTAGGTAGCAGGGGAGCACAAAACCGGAAGAGAGTTCCACAGACGAGAAGTGCGAGTAAATAAACTATTGGAATAGAGATCACGACTTAAATCTAGCTATTTCAACAATAAAACGACGAGGCCTAGTCGCCAATCTAGTAGTACACTTACAAGGTATCAAGGAGGGGAGCTTCCATGAAAATATTTATAGAAAAGGCAGAGGGAAGCTACTTGACAGGGGCAGAAAAATGACTGATGTCGAGGTCCCAGGTCAACATCAATAACAATACAGATTGTTTTTTTTTTTTTCGAGAATATCAAGCACCAAGAACACCAGACCAGATAGGACAGCAATATTCAATGCACGGACGAATGGTAGATTTATATATATATGTAAGAAGGATTCATAAACTGTCTGGTACAGCACAGTGAACTAACTTTCCTAACAACAGACCGAGCAGGTGATTCAATATAATCACTCCACTTCATGCCAGTGGAAAACGTGAGACCAAGTTGGCGCAATGGGTTGCTCTCTTGGAGGTTATCATCAGGTAAGATGATGGAAAGCAAGAATGGTTCTCTATGGTGTTGAACTTCTGTAACTCCTTGATTCTGTTGTCGCCAGACCTTACTTCACACTTTGGGCTATCCTTATTGCTACCAAGCAGCAATTCTACACATGACACAGTGGATAAAGGCGTTGGTTAGATCAAGTGACAGACCCAAAGAAGGTGAGTTCAATTCCTGGTTAAGGCAGTGGAGAACTTTCAGAGTGAAAATTAGCAGGAGATAACTGATAACTGACATCCATCAAACATGGCACGTGGAACTAGAGCAGTCTACCCCAGTGATCGAAATTCCAACCACCTGAAGAAGGCCGGAGCGTACAACGGCCGAAACGTTGTGACAAATATGGCGACAAAGATGAGGACAATAGTCCGACTAATGTAAATACTGTACATAATACCTCATCTCAGAAATATAGACAGAATTCTATATTCATATAGAGAATATTTAGACCTTTATTTTCGCTTTCCTTTACCATCTTGTCTTCGGGTTCTTGCAGTATTACCAGCTATTAATACACACTTATTTTTTTAAGGAATATTGTGAATAATGGCTTCGTGGATGGATAAACGGTAAAGAGTGGCAGGCTTGCTTCTTTCTTTTCTTTTTTTTTACAGAAGGATCCACTATGTACAAAGTCCGGGGGCCACACGAGGTAGAAGGTTACGTTAAAGGGTAGTTTATATGAATAGGAGGGGAAGATAACGGTTAATTTAAATTGTAGTGATCAGGGAAACATCCTCTTGGGAGTCTGTTTCACAGAGCAGTGGTTCGCGGGAAGAAGTTGTGTGAGGGGAAATTACCTTTCGCCGATGGAATACGGAGGGAATGTGGGTGATTTGTCACTATGTAAGTGGCATGGCGGGTCTTTCGTTCCTTAATAATGTTTCACTTTTTCTTATTGTTTCACACTCAGTGATTTCTTGTGTCTTAGAGGATTTACTATCTTGTATGGGGTGATTTCGATTAAAAAAAATTAGTAGTTAGATAAAAACGAATGTGCAATAAAAATAGGAATGAATAAGAGAGAGCGAGTGTGGAGAGATAGGGAGAGGGCTAGACCGAATATCCAAGCAAATAATCTGAATAACTGCAGAGACATGAGATAATGGATAATCTTTGTTGTCAACACCTATGAAAATTTCCACGGATTCAGTAGAGTTTCATTATTTATTTTGACGTGAAACTTTTTTTATTTCTTTACATTTTTATTGTTTTTCTTATCAGAAAGTTTAGGTCGTTACACTCTACGACCGGAACATGAATCAGAAATAAAGAAATAATCTCCGACAAGGGGTTAACTGATGAGTGGCTAAAAAGAAAATAGATCATGGGCTGTAAGTCGAATTGTAGGAGACTAATTCTTCCATTTTGATTCTATCAGCTTCATTTAATGGCTGCCATGTTTAATAGCCAGAGCGTTGTGGTCAAAAGCAACAACAAAAACAGTAGTGTAACTAGAAAGGGTCGGTGCGCCCTAGGCGAGACTTTCATGGGGGCGTCACTTTTGAGTCTGGTGTAAAAGTCTGTATAAGCTGTACTGATATAAAAATGGTTTTAATGTGGGGACGCTACTCAAATTTGAAGGATTTTTCGATTTCGAGTAACTTAAACTATGGCATATTTATGTAAGTGACTGCTATCTTGACCGAACAATAAACATTATCCAGTTATGTATCCAGGGCTGTTTCATCATTGTTGACATAGTGAAATCTGGGCTTTCTTTTAATGTCACAGCACCACTGTTTGTAGGAGACAAACCTTGGTTGTTATGATAAAAATTTTAGTTATTTTCCTACACAAAAATTTGCGAGTATCTATTGCTCTGTTTTTCGCTGTTGGGGCCTGTTAACATATATATATATATATATATATATATATATATATATATATATATATATATATATGTATGTATGTGTGTGTGTGTGTGAGGGAGTCACTGTGCAATATGTTGTAATTTTTGTGGGAAGTCGGGGGAGTGGAGTCAAACTCAAGGGCATCCTGGGCGTCACACGCTCTAGCTAGGCCAGTGTACAAATATATATATATATATATATATATATATATATATATATATATATATATATATATATATATATATACCAGGTGTTACAGCAAAATTGTCCAAACTGTGTAACCGCAAAATTGTCCAATTGTTAGATTAAGCACTGAACCGTTGTATCTTACGAATTATTAAAGATATCTTACGGGAATTTTCTGTGTTTTTTTTTTGTTTGTTTTTTAACACTATTGAACCCTACTTTGTGCAATAAGAATGTATAATTACATAAACTAAAATGACATGTTCATCATTAATCAATCATATCAAAGAATTGGGATGTTATGAAATATTGAAATAAAGTTTAAATATATATATATATATATATATATATATATATATATATTATTCCAGGATCATTTTCCAACTTATTCATGATGATCTTTGCCCTCTCTAACCTTTTAACTTTCTGTTCTGATGTAACAAGACGCCTCACAGATTTGAGTAGCGTAGCCATTAAGTCAGAATTGGAAACACGAGTAAAATGATGCACACTAAAATTATTTTTCATGATTTTCACAGGGCAAACGAAAATTACGGACATATTTAAAAGGAGTTCCCAATTAAAAAAAAAAAAAGAACTCCTTTCCTTTCAGATTGGATTCTGTAAAAAGTCGTCTTTCCAAATACGGTTTATATTTACTGCTCAAGTATTCTGACATTATCATCGGATCAGTTTAAAGCGTCCGATTGATTAGGAAATTGTGAAAACAAGATGAAATATGAATAAAGACAAATGGAAAATGTTTCTTTACCGACGCGTTTCGTTCGCTTGTGGACTTTATCAAGGCAAATGTAAGGATTTATTTTGCAATTGGTATTTATAAACAAAAGCAAAAAATATCGTTAGTTTTTCAAACTTTTTAAATTTAAGAACGCGCATAAATATTATACTAGCAAACTGTAAAAGTCAAGGTAAACTATGGAAGATGCTAAGATGAAATATGTAATGCGGCTTCATTCATTTGGCATTCCAACATTGTGACTGAAAACCAATCAAATCTGGTGATATCGTAAGATATTGCCGGGGTACGTTGTGTTAGTGGTAATGCTTAGTTTGGTCCCGAAAATATGCTTGATCTTAGGGTCATCATCAGATGATATTTGTGGGGATTGTATAATTGTTAAAATAATATAAAAAAAAGAAAAACAAAAGACAATAAGATAAAAGAAATACAAAAAAATTTTAAAAATGAAGAATCTCCCAGGATGCTCGCTGACAGGAAGAATAAATGGCGCATGCGCGAATAGAGGGGCTTCCTGACTCCAAAGACAAACAAGAAGAAGCGTTCTCTTTTCTCCTGAACTTTCAACAAGTAAACACGTGTTTTTTTTTTGCTTGGGGAGGTATTTCCTTTCAACAGACTGTTGTTACCCTGTAATAAAGTTCTTAAATCCATTTCCAATGTCTCTGCCTCCTTCTTCTCTTTGTACCTTTTATTACAGAAACAGCAAGAATTCAACATGGATTTGGAGTTTGAACAGAATCACCCCAAAGAATAAAACTCCAAATATTTACGGCACAGCTGCTTTTTTGTTGTTGTTGTTGTTTTTTTTTGTTGTTTTTCCCCAGCAACATTTATATGAAATTATATTTATAGTAATCATTATAAAATGAAATTATGAAGAAGTGTTGAAAAATTCTTGGCCCGACCAGGAAGTGTGTGTGTGTGCGTGTGTGTGTGTGTGTGTGTGTGTGTGTGTGTGTGTGTGTGTGTGTGTGTGAGCTTAAAAGAAATAGTTGTTTGGACGTGTTTCACAGATATAATGTAGATATTTACGATGTGTCCAATTTAGTCGTACCTATGACAATACCAGCGTTTACCTATATCACCTTCAGAGCGTAGACGATCATGACTCTCCCTAACGTCCAGTCTTTTGTTGCTCTAATTAACATTACCATCACTCTTTGTCATTGTTCTGCTATCCATTCATACAAACTTGTTAAGGGATCATGGCTCTCCACAACTTTCTATCTTTTGTTGCTTTAAGTAATTTTTGAATCTTTACCATCACTGTTGTTCTGTTATCTATTCATACAAACTCGTTAAGGGATCATGGCTCTCCACAACTTTCTATCTTTTGTTGCTTTAAGTAATTTTTGAATCTTTACCATCACTCTTTGTCATTGTTCGGTTATCCATTCATACAAACTCGTTAAGGGATCATGGCTCTCCACAACTTCCTATTTTTTGTTGCTCAATTAATTTTTGAATCTCTACCATCATTCTTTGCCGTTGTTCCGCTATCCATTTACACATTTTTTTAAATTTCCACCCTGCTTTTCCTGCCTTCAGTGTGTCCTGTGTGTGTTTGATTCTCCAGGCCTTCATTTCTCATTGCATGATCCAGAAATGGCAGCTCATTTTTTTTTTCTGAATTTAAGTATAAGTGTCCTTTTATTTCATATTTTCAATAAACATTCTCGTTATTCACAGGTTCTGTTCATAGTATTTTTAGCATTCGTTAATAGTTAATATAAGTTAAAATAATTAATAGTATATAAATAATAATAATAATTAATAAATTGATAGTTAATAGTTTATCTCTTGTTTCATCTGTGAAGAGACTGCTTAACAGTCGCTACCATATTGACGATTTGTTTTATTACATAAAAATGCAGCACACTTTTCTTTTCTAATTTGAGTGGAACAAAGGACAGAACAGTATCCTACATCAATAGAGCACCCAGAAAATTAGAATTACTAGTCCACCCATAACAGTATGGAATCATTACTAGAGACCCAGAACAGTATCCATTACTACACCCATAACAGTATCCTACATCACTAGAGTACCCATAACAGTATCCCATCAGAACAGTACCCATAACATCATTACACTAGAGCACCCAGAACAGTATCCTACATCATTACTAGTCCACCCAGAACAGTATCCCACATCATTACTAGAGCACCCAGAACAGTATCCCACATCATTACTAGAGCACCCATAACAGTTACATCATTACTAGAGCACCCAGAACAGTATCCTACATCATTACTAGAGCACCCATAACAGTATCCTACATCATTACTAGAGTACCCATAACAGTTTCCTACATAATTACTAGAGCACCCATAACAGTATCCTACATCATTACTAGTCCACCCAGAACAGTATCCTACATCATTACTAGAGCACCCAGAACAGTATCCTACATCATTACTAGAGCACCCATAACAGTATCCCCATACTAGAGTACCCATAACAGTCATAATTACTAGAGCACCCATAACAGTATCCTACATCATTACTAGTCCACCCAGAACAGTATCCTACATCATTACTAGAGCACCCAGAACAGTATCCTACATCATAATTAGAGCACCCATAACAGTATCCTACATCATTACTAGTCCACCCAGAACAGTATCCTACATCATTACTAGAGCACCCAGAACAGTATCCTACATCATTACTAGAGCACCCAGAACAGTATCCTACATCATTATTAGAGATAACAGTATCCTACATCATTACTAGTCCACCCAGAACAGTATCCTACATCATTACTAGAGCACCCAGAACAGTATCCTACATCATTACTAGAGCACCCAGAACAGTATCCTACACATTATTAGAGCACCCATAACAGTATCCTACATCACTAGTCCACCCAGAACAGTATCCTACATCATTACTAGTCCACCCAGAACAGTATACATCATCATTACTAGAGCACCCAGAACAGTATCCTACATCATTACTAGAGCACCCATAACAGTATCCTACATCATTACTAGAGTACCCATAACAGTATCCTACATAATTACTAGAGCACCCATAACAGTATCCAACATCATTACTAGTCCACCCAGAACAGTATCCCACATCATTACTAGAGCACCCAGAACAGTATCCTACATCATTACTAGAGCACCCATAAGTATCCTACATCATTACTAGAGTACCCATAACAGTATCCTACATAATTACTAGAGCACCCATAACAGTATCCTACATCATTACTAGTCCACCCAGAACAGTATCCACATCATCCTAGAGCACCCAGAACAGTATCCGACATCATTACTAGAGCACCCAGAACAGTATCCTACATCATTATTAGAGCACCCATAACAGTATCCTACATCATTACTAGAGTACCCATAACAGTATCCTACATAATTACTAGAGCACCCATAACAGTATCCTACATCATTACTAGTCCACCCAGAACAGTATCCTACATCATTACTAGAGGACCCAGAACAGTATCCTACATCATTACTAGAGCACCCAGAACAGAACAGTATCCTACATCATTACTAGTCCACCCAGAACAGTATCCTACATCATTACTTACCCAGAACAGTATCCCACATCATTACTAGTCCACCCATAACAGTATCCTACATCATTATTACTAGTATCCTACATCATTACTAGTCCACCCAGAACAGTATCCTACATCATTACTAGAGCACCCAGAACAGTATCCTACATCATTACTAGTCCACCCAGAACAGTATCCTACATCATTATTAGAGCACCCATAACAGTATCCTACATCATTACTAGAGTACCCATAACAGTATCCTACATAATTACTAGAGCACCCATAACAGTATCCTACATCATTACTAGTCCACCCAGAACAGTATCCTACATCATTACTAGAGCACCCAGAACAGTATCCTACATCATTACTAGAGCACCCATAACAGTATCCTACATCATTACTAGAGTACCCATAACAGTTTCCTACATAATTACTAGAGCACCCATAACAGTATCCTACATCATTACTAGTCCACCCAGAACAGTATCCTACATCATTACTAGAGCACCCAGAACAGTATCCTACATCATTACTAGAGCACCCATAACAGTATCCTACATCATTACTAGAGTACCCATAACAGTATCCTACATAATTACTAGAGCACCCATAACAGTATCCTACATCATTACTAGTCCACCCAGAACAGTATCCTACATCATTACTATAGAGCACCCAGAACAGTATCCTACATCAATAACAGTATCCTACATCATTACTAGTCCACAGAACAGTATCCTACATCATTACTAGAGCACCCAGAACAGTATCCTACATCATTACTAGAGCACCCAGAACAGTATCCTACACATCATTAGAGCACCCATAACAGTATCCTACAGCACCCAGAACAGTATCCTACATCATTACTAGAGCACCCAGAACAGTATCCTACATCATTACTAGAGCACCCAGAACAGTATCCTACATCATTATTAGAGCACCCATAACAGTATCCTACATCATTACTAGTCCACCCAGAACAGTATCCTACATCATTACTAGTCCACCCAGAACAGTATCCTACATCATTACTAGAGCACCCAGAACAGTATCCTACATCATCACCCATAACAGTATCCTACATCATTAGAGTACCCATAACAGTATCCCATAATTACTAGAGAACAGTATCCTACATCATTACTAGTCCACCCAGAACAGTATCCTACATCATTACTAGAGCACCCAGAACAGTATCCTACATCATTACTAGAGCACCCATAACAGTATCCTACATCATTACTAGAGTACCCATAACAGTATCCTACATAATTACTAGAGCACCCATAACAGTATCCTACATCATTACTAGTCCACCCAGAACAGTATCCTACATCATTACTAGAGCACCCAGAACAGTAGACATCATTACTAGAGCACCCATAACAGTATCCTACATCATTATTAGAGCACCCATAACAGTATCCTACATCATTACTAGAGTACCCATAACAGTATCCTACATAATTATCCTACATCATTACTAGTCCACCCAGAACAGTATCCCTACATCATTACTAGAGCACCCAGAACAGTATCCTACATCATTACTAGAGCACCCAGAACAGTATCCTACATCATTATTAGAGCACCCATAACAGTATCCTACATCATTACTAGTCCACCAGAACAGTATCCTACATCATTACTAGAGCACCCAGAACAGTATCCTACATCATTACTAGAGCACCCAGAACAGTATCCTACATCATTAGAGCACCCATAACAGTATCCTACATCATTACTAGTCCACCCAGAACAGTATCCTACATCATTACTAGAGCACCCAGAACAGTATCCTACATCATTACTAGAGCACCCAGAACAGTATCCTACATCATTATTAGAGCACCCACACCCATAACAGTATCCTACATCATTACTAGTCCACCTAGAACAGTATCCTACAGAACAGTCCACCCAGAACAGTATCCTACATCATTACTAGAGCACTCATAACAGTATCCTACATCATTACTAGAGTACCCATAACAGTATCCTACATCACCCATAACAGTATCCTACATCATTACTAGTCCACCCAGAACAGTATCCTACATCATTACTAGTCCACCCAGAACAGTATCTACCATTACTAGAGCACCCATAACATATAGAGTACCCATAACAGTATCCTACATCATTACTAGAGTACCCATAACAGTATCCTACATAATTACTAGAGCACCCATAACAGTATCCTACATCATTACTAGTCCACCCAGAACAGTATCCTACATCATTACTAGAGCACCCAGAACAGTATCCTACATCATTACTAGAGCACCCATAACAGTATCCTACATCATTATAGAGTACCCACAACAGTATTACTAGAGCACCCATAACAGTATCCTACATCATTACTAGTCCACCCAGAACAGTATCCTACATCATTACTAGAGCACCCAGAACAGTATCCTACATCATTACTAGAGCACCCAGAACAGTATCCTACATCATTATTAGAGCACCCATAACAGTATCCTACATCATTACTAGTCCACCCAGAACAGTATCCTACATCATTACTAGAGCACCCAGAACAGTATCCTACATCATTACTAGAGCACCCAGAACAGTATCCTACATCATTACTAGAGTACCCATAACAGTATCCTACATCATTACTATAGCACCCAGAACAAAGACAAACAACAACATGGAGAATTGTAGATCATTAGAAGAATTTAGATTACTTAGACAAAAATAATCGGTAAAAATAGTGAAGAGAGTGCTCGAACTGTAAGAATACATGCTGACATTTGATTGTCAGCAAGAACCACAATAAAAAAAGAAAGAGAAAACTAACCTGGAATCTGAACGAAAAGTAATAATGTTGTTTACTGTTTATAAAGATTGCAAAGTGAATCTCTCAAAGGGGAAGCTAGCAAACATATGTTTCAACAAAAATGTGTTTCCAACTCGCTGTATGCTGTGTGGCTCTATTAAAAGCAGTTTCCATAACGACGAGAAATGTAGATGAGTGGTAAGCGCAAAGTGGATTTACTAAGCGAGATTTAATTTTGGCAGAGAGATTACAGGCCCAGGGCACCCAGTGAGACTCAAGCTTATTTATTACAAAGGTCAAGCGGACTACTTCGCTATTCTCCCAAGACAAGGCGCCCTTGAACGAAGTGGTTGCCGGGATGGTTTAAGCAGAGAAGATAACTAAAAGACAGACTTACTGGAAGGAAGTATACACGGTTGTTACGATTCTCTTTCTCCTGCAAAAAAACAAAAAACAACAAAAAAACAACAAAAAATAAGGCACGAAGAAAGAAATAGTTTCTTTTTACTCTCTCTATCTCTCACTCTTTCTTTTTTGCTTTCTTTTTACCTTCCTTTCTCTACCCTCACCCATACACACACTTTTTTTCTTTCTCTCTTCATTTGTTTACTTTTTCTCCCTTTTTTCTAGCAGATGCCACAAAGGAGTAGTTAAGATGTCGAGGGACGAGGGAACAGATATATATATATATATATATGGAAATCGGCTCTGCTTTTTAGGCCCATTCGAGTTAGGCACGGGCAGATCGACACATCTGACACGCCAAACGCCGACGATTTTAACCGAAATTTTAGAATCTTACCATTCTGACGCTGATAAGCGAAAGAAAAAGTATTTTCTACAAGAAAGGGCCAGGCTGTTCTGCCTGGACAAATTTCTGTGTTCTCATTGCGGACGTGATGGCATCAGATTCTGATATCTGTATTTTATGCTGAAGACTTTCTTGAATTCAGAAATATATTGTATATTATTTTGTTACCGATTGGTGGCTCAACAATTTTTCTCTCCGTGTCTCTTTCCTTCATTTAATCACTATCTATCTATCTATCAATCTATCTATCTATCTATCTGCCTATCTATCTATCTCACTCTCTCTCTCTCTATATATATATATACCTATTTATCTGTCTTTTCCTCCTTTCTTTCTTTTCATTCTTTCTTTATTTCTTTCTTAGTATATCCATGATCTATCTACTCCTCTTTCTCTCATATATATATATATATATATATATATATATATATATATATATATATATATATATATATATACCTAGAGTTTTTTTTATCAAGAACAATATTGGGAAAGAATATAGGACAAAGTAAAAAAAAATAACTTTTCCTCCTTTAAGATTTCATCGGACTAAATTTATGTTATTTGTTATGTTTATATATATATATATATATATATATATATATATATATATATATATATATATATATATATATATATTGCGTATTGAGGCATTTCATTATTCAAACATATTGTTAAGTATAACAGACAACGAATGTCTGCTATCTGAGCCGTTCTAATAATAAAAAATAATACAAATGTTGCATAATTTTTGGCTTTTATTTTCTCCCAAAATTAAAATTAATATACTGTAAAAGACATTCGTTGTCTGTTATATTTAACAGTATATGTTTGAAAATAATATATATATATATATATATATATATATATATATATGTCTGTGTGTGTGTGTATAGTTTTCTTTTCTTTTCTTTCTGTTTGTTCAGATCTATCTACCTATCTATCTATCTCAATATTTCTTTGATTTTTTTTTAGTTATTTCACCCCATCAAAGCATTAAAACCACTAGTGATGTTAAAGAATATGACAAAGACTAAAAGACTATTATTAAGGAGAGAGGATAATAAAAGAATAAGAATTCAGCAGACCGAAAATAATGATTGGCAAAAAATTTTGAACAATTTCAGGAAATTGAAGAGTGCGATAGAAGAAGATCTATCTAATGTATCTAATCTACTTCTTTTCTCTCTTTCTTTTTCAATATATATATATATATATATATATATATATATATTCATCTGGTTATCAATAAATAAACGGTAAAAATTTATGTCTTAAACCGTATATCTTATTTTTGCTTTACAAGGACATGTTATAACTTTTTGGAATCAAGATGTATCAGAATTAAAATATATAGGTTTTAAAGTGCTTTTTAAGAACGGAACTCAGTTGAAGTTCCACGGAGTTTCTTATTTGAAGAACTCTATTTCCAGCATGAATTTCTGTCTCAGCCAGTTCATGATCTATTTGTCTATTAATGATTAAAATGGCTTCGAGCGAATAAAAACTGTAGGTTTCACCGAACACCATATATCGAACCTATATATAATCACAAACAAAGAATTCTAGCAAATGGTAAAATTCACATCACTCGAGAACTTTCAGCAATAGCAACAACCAAAATGGGTAGCACATGTAACTCAAAGATAGAATAATTACATAATCAAGATGTTAATGTTCCATACTATCTCAAACAAAAGGTTAGGATAGAAACTGACATCAATACCGGAAAGATAACAGCTACTGGATTTGTCAAACCTATTTTCCGGGAAAAATTGTTTTCAAAGAAAGATTTTGTGAATTTTCAACAGACGGTAGCATTGGATGCTCAATCAATAGTGTTTTATAAAGAAACGAATAATATTACCATTAAATCTATCTATCTATCTATCTATCTTGTTCTGTTCATTTTCTATCAAAATCAAAAGATTACAAAAAATCCCAAATATTTGTAATGAATTTTATAAATATATATATATATATATATATATATATGTATGTTGTATGTATATATATATATATATATATATATGTATATATAAATATATATATATATATATATATATATATATATATATGACATTTTATTATGTTTAACGTTGTTATTTTTATAGATACAAGTATTTAAGCAAATGCTCTGTTTATGATAAACAGTATTAAATAACATTTACCGGCCTGAATGTCCGAGAAATTTTCATAGAAAATATTCGTTCTTTGACAGGATTCGAACCTGCATCCTATACGGAACCGTCATATAATACCAAAATGTCTTTAATAAATAAATTGTCGGACCTTGTCCATTTCTTAATATATGACGTCATTTGTTTACATTCGATACGCCAGAGCAGTTATGAATGTACGAGATTCATGGAAAATTGGAGTTTATAAGCAGTAAATTCGACCTTGTCTACCGAACGTTTCTTTGTAGCCTAGCGGTAAGGCACGTCAGCGTATATGACGGTTCCGTATAGGATGCAGGTTCGAATCCTGTCAAAGAACGAATATTTTCTATGAAAATTTCTCGGACATTCAGGCCGGTAAATGTTATTTAATACTGTTTATCATAAACAGAGCATTTGCTTAAATACTTGTATCTATAAAATAACAACGTTAAACATAATAAAATGTCTTTAATAAATAAATTGTCGGACCTTGTCCATTTCTTAATATATATATATATATAAAAGTGGACATTGTTTTAAACGCAATCGTCAGGCTTGACAACTGCGTTTAGCATGATACAGACTGTCGCCACTGGGTGTTGACTTCCATGTCCACTTTTATATTTGCATACGCTCTATCTCTTACATTGAGCACTTTAACCCATAAATATACCATACCTTCAAACTATATTTTATCACACACACACACACACACACATACACACACACACACACACACACACATATATATATATATATATATAGAGAGAGAGAGAGAGAGAGAGAGAGGGGGGAGAAAGAAAAAATTAGATAAAATTTGGCTTTGTGCTACATCGGGGTATGAGAGTGTAGAGAATTAACGTAAAACGTAACCCTTTTATAAATATCTATGCATTTGAATTTGATTTGCGCGCACATATGCACTCACAAAGAGAGAGGTAGAGAGAGAGAGAGAGAGAGAGAGAGGTAGTAAGAGAGAGGGTTCGTATTACTTCTTGTTGAGATTCCGAGCTCTTGACTGGTTTCACTAATTATCAAAAAAAGAAAAAATTATATACACCACAGTTCAAAAGTTTGCGGCTACTCCTTGCAATTTTTTAAATTATCCCCAAAATTCGTTGTTTTGTATTTTAAATAAGAGAAAATTATTATACCTGGTTAAAAAAAAAATGAGACATGACTTTTTTATTAGAAATTTTACTATGACAAAAAGGCAAAAAGTATTTTATGATTAAAGTTTGCTCTCATCACAAGATCCTCCCTTAGTCTTCATTACTGCAGCACAATTTTTTTTGCCTTCGTTGCAAAATGTTCTCAAAGTATAAGTTTGATAATTAATTCCGTTCTTTTTCAATGTCTCTAAGTTTTCTTTTCATTTTTTTTTTTTTTTCACTCTTCTGTCAAGTTTATCCCATGCTAAATCTGGAGATGGCTTCAAATATTTGAACTGTAGTGTGTAGATAATTATATAGAACTTACTTATTTCAACAATAAAATGATGCGACATAATTCCTAATCTAGTACAGTATTTAAATTCGTGATACGGAGAGAGAGAGAGAAAGAGAGAGAGAGAGAGAGAGAGAGGCTGAGCTCAAATTTAATCCAAAAACATTCGAGGCACAAAGCGTCATCGAAGTTTCACGCTATAAAGTGACCCTTGGAACTGTCTGATCAGTAAATTTCCCATTGGTTCTAACCTATAGAGGTGCCTCGTTGTGGGATGATAATTGGCAGGCGGGCTTTGCAGGCCAGTACTATTGTACAGTAAATTCGATTCTTCTTGGGTATCACACACTTACGAAAATGAACGCTTCCTTTGACGCCATCTTAAGTAGTTCCTCTTCATCACAGCAATCAGAGCAAACAGGTTCATTTGGCGTTATGCAGTGAACACGTGCATGTTTTACTGAGCTATATGGTGTTAGGAGTAAGATTAAAGCCTGGCCTTACGTATTAACACTTGTGGTTTTTGTCTAAAGTAAAATAATCGTAATAGATAAACATAAAATAATTCAAGCCCAAATGTTTGCACGATTGCACCTATCAATGACCTGATAATTTTAAACTTTAGAGCCCTAGTCTCTACGTAATTTTACTTAATGTTTAAGGCCATATATCGTAGTGATTGATACTCATGTAAGTAATCGCACAAAGTGGACAGATACAATCTTTTCTATTGTTGTTTATGGCAGACAATTTATAATCTCCACTCTTCACTACACTAAATTAAACTACCAGTAAACCTAGTTTATTTTTCTTTTCATACCATTTACTTGAAAACAGTTTTTTGCAATAATGTTAACCTAATACAAGACCCAAGAGCCACTCGAAGTGAGTGGTTCCAGAGTAAGAAGTAAGAAGCAGAGTTTATGAGGATAAGTGGGGAAGATAAAGGGTAACCAAAAACTTGAACAGGTTAAGAATATACTGATAGGGGAAGCATCCTCTTGGGAGTCGGTTCCACAAAGCAGCGGTTCGTGGATAGAAATCATTCGAGTGGGACTTACATCTCACAAATGGAATCAGGGTGGTTCGTTAATCGTGGAACTAAGGAATATAGTATATCTACACACTTTCCATGAAAATAGCGATACTGCAGCGAGAGACTGGCAACGTTTCATCTGTGGGAAACTGGTGGAAGTGCGAAAAATAATTCATCGCCCAGAAGGCCGCGTAAACGGTTTTGGACTCGAAAGAGAAGATTGAGTACACAATAAGTAATTTTGATGTCGTGATGGAAACAAAACTTTAAGTATTTAATTATTCTTTTTAAAAATTCTTAAATGTTTCTGCTGCCACATATTCATCACTTACAAGGCCGCTTATGCGGTTTTGGACTGTATAATGACTAGAAAGTGAAGACTAAGCAGCTACTGTCCCTAAATGGTAGCAGTATTCCATTTTCGACCTGATCTGGCTCTTGCAAAAGGAGAAGGAGTCAGGTACTTACTGAAGCGATACAGGGAACGGACCCTTTTCCCAACATCTTTAGCGATGGATCATATGTTACGAGTTTTGCTGGAATTCTGGACTGTGGTTCAGTGTCAATAGGCGTTCGAGGCACACGGCTTCCTTGGGAGAATACCCGTTCACAGTTGTAAACAAAAATTCATGGTCCACTCCCCACAAGGTTTCATGCAAAAATTGTGAGGCATCGTTGAAAAAGGTTGTTTTTTTTTTTTTTAAATAATAATTAAATATTTAAAGTTTTATTTCCATTTCGATATAAATTGTAAGACGGTAAAAGAAGTAAAAGGTATCAAAAGAAAAAGAAACTAAGTTTAATGTTAGTTTAGTGATACAAGTCTTACTAATTAACCCATAGCTAAGGGAGAAGAGGTGGATTCATACCTTTCCCAAGGGTATTTGTGCGTAGGTGACTATAACGAACCCAGCGGGAATTAGAACTCGGCTCTCCGATTAACAATTCCGAGCCATTATCCATTACTTAATCCGCACATCCAATCTTACAGCACTTGGTCACACGCCGGGGTACTGAGCAGACTCAACGTTGCTTAACTTCGGTAATCCTACGGGAACCGGTGTTTCAACCTGATACGACCGTAAGACTCTGTGGGAAGATTTAACACTGTCTGGAAAATCCAGAAATTTAATAGGAACGACATAATAACCTACCAAGATCAATGGCGCCTTAGTTCTCTTCAAAATTCACCCTTTGGGATTTTATACATTTATCAGAGTGTTCTTTTCACTTTAGTCTGGAGAATTCTCGTTCTTTTTAATCTTACCCGGAGTTTGAAATCTCCTCTTTTTCAACAATAATTTTCTTCTTCATGTTGCATCTCTTCAAGACATAAGAGATTATGGCTCTCCACAACTTCCTATCTTGTATGGCTCTTACCAATTTTCTACTTTTGTTACTCCTGCCCCGTTCAGCCATCCATTTACAAACTCCTCAAATAAGTGGCTCGCTGCCCGCAATATACCCCGCGTGGGTTCAGTTTTCCAAGACCTCTATATGCGTCTAAGGAATTTCAGCTGCCTTTTTCTGATTCTAAGTTTTCTTTCTGTTGCCATTTTCTTTAAGACTTCCTTGTTGTTTACTTGCTCCATCCATGGAATTTTCAGTATCCTCGTGTAGAACCACATTTTTTTATGCCTTTAGTTTTTTTATAGTATTTTTTTTTATTCATACATTTACCATAAGTATTATTACGTAAGTGAATGTAATGAACTCGAATGGAATTCGAACTCGGCTCTCTGATGCCTCAATCCGAGCTGCTATCCATTACTCCACCGTGCCTCCATGCACAATGCTGATAATTACGGTGAATGAATTCAAAGAAAACCCAATAACAATTCATAATTTAAATGACATCCCCGCTTGTTATTGTACTCGTTTTAGTTAAGACGATAAACTACGTCCAAGGCCGCTGATCAGGAGGTTTTTTTAGGGGCGTGGAACCACCTCTTAATTTCTGTTGTTCTTAAGTCCGCCCTGACCTGGGGTGGCGGCACCTGTTAGTGCCCCAGCTATGGGCAAATAGTTAATCCTCAAACTGGGGTCAAAACACTATGAAAGTGTAAAAATAGGTTTTAAAGAAATTATTACCAGCGATACATTATTTCCAGCAAGACATTTAAAAACAAACAAAAAAACAAAATTTACCAGCGATATATTTTTGGAGAAAAAAATATATTTTTGAAGGAAAAAATATTACCAGCAATACATTTTTTGAAAAAAAATATTACCAGCAATAAAAATTTTGTCTGCGTTAAATAACACATTGAGGGTAATATGCCGTAGAACAAACTAAACTAAACCAAACCAAATTATTATTGTACTAGATTAGTCCGCCTCCAATACGCAATTGCATTCAACCAAATGAAAAGTAAAGGGAGGTATAGTAAAAATAGTTCAGATTCGATTGTTTAGTGAGATCCGTGGTATATTTGTCAAAATATTGGGATGAGATTGCGTCAACATCTTAGTCAGGCTTATTTCATTAATCAACTTTTAGTCAAGCTGTTCGCCAGGAAAGTGTGCCCGGGAAATGTTAGTCACCACCCACCAACCAAAGGCAGTAAACCGCCTGCATAAGTATAGAAGAATGAATTCAGTAAAATATATTAAAAATAGAAAGGGGTGTAAAACAAGGTTGTGTCTTCTCACTGGATTCAACCTATACAGTGAGGCGATTCTGATAAATTTAGGTGCTACCAGGATTCATTATTGGCGGCCACAATCTTAACAACATAAGATATGCAGATGACATAGTGTTGATAGCAGACACAGAAAGGAAACTACAGAAGGTAGTGAAGGAAAGCGAGAAGAAAGGACTAAACATCAATTGCATGAGCACAAAATGCATGGCTCGACATGCAAATTAAAAATTGGAAATACCTAAATTAAACAAGGACAACAGTTTAAATATCTAGGGAGTGTTTTTACAGAGGACAGGAAACGTGTCACTAAAATCCGAAGGTGCATTGGGATAGCGAAAGACGTCTCTCAAAAGCTAAGCAAAATATTAAGAAGCGGGAAAATTTCGCTAGAAACAAAGAAAAGAGTACTTAAAAGTTATATAATATCAGTTCTATTATATGGCAGTGAATGATGGAGAACCTCACAGATGAAGAAGAGACTTGAAACTGTAGAAATGTAGTTCTACAGAAGGATGCTGAGAATACCATGGACTGAACATGTGAGCAACGACGACGTTTTGGAGAAAATTGAAACAAAAATGACACTTATAAAAAAGAGATAGTTGAAATTTCTAGGGGACATTATGAGGAAAGTGGGCTTGGAAATTTTGGTACTCACAGGACAGATTGAAAGCAGGAGGGACTGAAGACAACAGCGTATAATCAACGCAGCGAGCTTGTTTAAATAGATGGTGCTACCGGTTCTAGGAGAGATCACAAAAAGCCAAAATTTATTAATAGCTACAAAGGGCAGGAGATTGTGGAGAGACACGACACAAAGAAGAAGAAGAAGAAGAAGAAGAAGAAGAAGAAGAAGAAGAAGAAGAAGAAGAAGAAGCCTTGATATAGAAAAGCTGTGTTATGTTTATATGATAAAAATTCTGGGCACCAAAAGATAAATTTCACTCGTCTGTTTTACAAATGTTTATTAAGGCTTAAATATGTCTTACAAGTGGTTTCAATATAGATTAAAGAGGGTTTTTTTTTGTTTGTTTGTTTGTTTGTTTTTCTGTCTGGTGGGGGGTGTCTTCTTTTAGAAACGTCCCAAGCACTTTAAGGGGAGTTCTAAAAGGCTGCATTGATAAATAGGACTTTTAAAGACAAATGGGCGCTCACACAAACAAAACAATACAATTATGCATCACGTCATTCTTTGTCTTCACGAATAGAACAAGGTCAGGAAATAAAACTATGATCTGTTTCAAATTACCAAAAAAAGAAAGAAAAAAAAAAGATGGTAATCTCTATCTATAAAAGGCAGGATGTGTGTGTGTGTGTGTGTGTGTGTGTGTGTGTGTGTGTGTGTGTGTGTGTGTGTGTGTGTGTGTGTGTGTAACGAATGCACGGCCGCAATTTTCGACGGATTTGCACCAAAATTAACATGCACATACTCCAAGTTAGCAGGAGAGCCAAGACCGACTTTGCGTTTCCCAACTCCCATAGATAATGGAAATAATCGATTTTTTCATGCTTCTACGGCAGTTTTCATGTAGTTTGTGGCCATTTTGTACTGGCCAGAGTGAGAGCCTACAGCTGGCTGCCACGAATAGACAGGAAGATTCTATTGGCCAGCGTGAGAGCCAACAGCTAACTGACCCGAATGTTAACTAGCAGGCTAGCATGCAAAAAAATATCGATAGCTGCATTCGTCACAAGTGTGAAAATTTAAATCTGCATGGCACTTTACTCCAATTGGCTCATTCGCTTGCTTAAACTCAACATTGATTCTGATTCCGCAGAATTGGGTTGGGTGTGAAAAAGTATTTGTTGTTAACATTCTTTTTTCATTCAGTTTTTCCAGTTACGAGTCCTTTTTTAAAGCTGATCGTTTTGTGTTCATTTTGTTTAGTTCTTTTTTTGTAACAGATTTAATGTTTAGTATAGAGCTTAAAAAAATTCGCAGTGTGAGATAGGCATAGAAGTAAGGCATGTAACAACATCAGCACGGCAAAGGGCACTCCTTTGAACACAAGGAAGGGCAAAAATATTTTAAGTCAAGTAATAGCGATTGCTGTATGAGTCGTACGATTTTTGAATCAAGCACGGGCAACGCCGGGCCATGCTGCTATATATATATATATATATATATATATATATATATATATATATATATATATATTATATTTGACATATAATAAACCCCCTTTATCCGCAGATGATATTTACCAAGCCCTTCAGTGAACACTCGAAAGCGCGGATAGTACCGAACTTTATATATACTATACTTTTTTCCACGTATAAATTTGACATAGTAAATGCTTAACAGCAATCTTCTTTTATGTACTATGTCCTTTCTTGTCACAGGCGATTATGTCTCTCGACAATATCCTGTTATTTGAAACTTTTGAATCTTTACTACCCATTTTGATCTAGTTCTTTTATCCATTCATTCAAACTCAAGTAGATTACTCGCTGTTTCCTCTGCTTCTCATGCCCTTCATATACCCGTGAGTATTAAATTCTACAAACCTTTTTCTCATTATGTGTCAGCTAATTATCATATCTTTCGCATATAAAGTATTTCAAATTTTTTAAGTAGCTCTCTGTGCCAAATTTTGTAATCAATGAAACAGAGGAATGGGTCTTTCTGGATTTCCATTGTTTGCTCTGATAGCATTTTGATTATGAGAATAGCATTCCTTGTTCCAGTGTTTTAAACAAAGTTACACTCTTCTTGATCTGTTTCATATGCAGCTTGCTTCACCAGCATCACTATGAAGATTGATCTATAGAGGTCTTCCGGTATTTCGCCGTTGTCATATATTTTATAAACCATTTCGATAACCTTATCAATCACGAAATATCAGCATTTCTTACAATCGTATCTAGTTCTACAGCTTTGTCCCTTTTCATCTTGTCCAGTGTTTACCTAACCTCAGATTTTAATAGGATTCTTTCTTCCATGTTTTTATGTATTTCAACTGGTGTGTTGTTAGAGAATCGTAGGTGTGTCGCGAAATTTTTTAAAGGTCATGAATTAAATTACTTTCGAAAGTACAATAAGGTTAAGTTAAGTATCATACGTTATACACGTTAGGGAGATCATGTCTCTTTCGATCCGTGACTGACTAGAACGAAGATTTTCCGGCAGTAGGTTTCCATTCCTTTCTGCGGTAGACTAGTTGCCAACCAAGGCTAGAGAATCCTGCTTGTCCTGCTATTCAACCTATAGCTGGAACGAGAAGAGATGGATTCAAGCCTTTCGCATTTGCGCTTAAGTGAATGTAAAGGATTCGACTGGAATTCGAACTCGGTTCTCCGATTTCTCATTCCGAACCGATATGCATTACACCACAGCGCACACCAACAATAAGTGTACATATCAAAATTAAACACCCTTTGAACTGATTATACAAGCATATCATTGCTATAATAAAAAAAGTATACATAATATATAAAATGAGCAGGGGTCCGAAAAGAGATCGTGTGACCCGTGCAAAGATGGTGAGTTTAGGGCACCTTGAATGATTAGCAAGCTTGTCTCGTTAGAATAATTAAGACTGAGTAGTGAGTTCGATCCTCACTGAGGGCATCATACTGTCGGCCTTGTGCTACATCTAATCTACGCTTAGAAAATCATTTGGGCGCTTCTACATGGTGCAATGGTTAGTAAGCTTGTCTCACTAGATCAAATAAAACTGAATTGTGTGTTCGATCCTCACCGGGTATCCCATACTTTCGGCATTGTGCCACATCTAAGCTACGTGTAGAAAGTCACCATATATGGCGTGATTTGACAAAGACTTGCCGAAGAACACCGATATATGTCGAAATCATCCAAAACTCATGTCGGGAATAACCCATACAATCTAATTAATAAGCATAAAATATATAATACAACGCTATTAATAAGCATGATCTATATATTTATATAGGTGTACGAAGGGTTGCTGGAGAGTTCGGACCAAATGACCAAACATTATAGATTATTGGTAAAGCCGTCTTGCCGGAAAGAGAATTTTTCAGCTTTTCCTCATATATAGATTTTATGGATATATCAGCTCTATTTATTGCATATTTAATTATCAGACACATATATATAGAAATAGAGCGAAAGGAGACACTTCTACATGGTGTAATGGTTAGCAAGGTTGTTTCGCTAGAACCTTTACGACTAAATAATGAATTCGAGCCTTACTGAATGCCGTACAATTTCGGCCTTGTGCCATATCTAAGCTACGCTTAGAAAGTCACCATAGATGGCGCGATTTGACAAGGACTTGCCGATGAACACCGATATATGTCGAAATCATCCAAAGCTGATTTCGAGAATGGCTCAGCAAATCCTCATTGTGCACGTATTGAATTGTGCTCGAAGATGTAGTGAGGACGTGTAGTTCGTATTGAACGTATTTTTTTTAATTTTATTGCATACGTTCAATTAAATTGGATAAGTTTTTAATTAATAAACAAAAATTAGAAGACGGCACACAGAAGATATTCTTAAAAAACCGTCAAGATCAGATAACTCATTAAATGTTAAATTATAATAAACAGAAAAATAAAAGTTTTAAGAATTTTAATTTTCTTTATAAAAATCTTTTTATTACAAATTATAATAAATTGGTTTGCTTATAGTAATAAATAAGTCATAAAAATTATACTCTATTTTTTTCTACTTTTCTTTGATCATTATAATTTAAACGTACCGCAAAAGTTTAACTGCAGATTCAACTGTGCCATGGAAGAACTTTCTCTTCGTTCCATATTTGTAGTATTTTTCTTTTTTCTATTATGGATGTCCTATAAACTAATAGAACAATTATAACAATACACCGATAATAAAAGTTATGTGAGAGATAAAAGATTCGTTTTTAGAAATCACGACATACGATATTTTTTCTGTCCTTATTAAGTCACGAACTTTCATCTTTCCATTTAAAGGAAGCATTTTGTGTCTTATCGTTGACATTTTCGAGTTGCCAGTTTTACAATATTTGTGCTTTTTTATTATTATTATTATTATTATTATTATTATTATTATTATTATTATTATTTCCTTAGATTTCTGATGTATACTCATTTCTTTCCGGGTCCCGACCTAAGATCAGAAATGGCATCATGACATTTTACACTGAACACTTTTGAAAAAAATTCACACATATTTTACATAGATAAAGGCCTTCGTAAGTTGTGGGCTGTACATGTGAGAATGATTTTTGTACTTCTTTAAGGCGTGGGATACCAGGAATCCCTTCAATGAGTTTATTGGAATCTTTTCCAATCAATCCGAGGGCTCCAACTCCAACTGGAATTGTTGATGTTCTCATGTGCCACATTTTTGAGATTTCGATTTCAAGGTCCTTGTATTTTGATAGATTTAAAGATCTTCAAACATACATTACAGTCTGCAAGGACCACCATATCAATAAGAAGTCACATTTTGTCTTTGCAGTCTCTAATCACAATGTCTCGGCGATTAGCTTTGATTGTTCTGTCTCTGTGTATTGTAAAGTCCCATAAAATTGTTACAGGTCCTATGTTCATAACCGGATATGAGTGGAGTTCATACCAATTTCTTGCAGTTTCCTTTCCGTAAAAGTTGCAGATTTTTCCAGGGTAGATATTGACCCACACTGTCAGGCCGAGTTTTATATTCAGTGGCTAATACAATTTTTAAGTATGTGTGCTTGGTAATTTCTAGTTAGCAAGCATTGGTTCTTTGCAGCAAGAATAAAAGCTTCAGTTTCAGCTTTTAACCCTGCACTACGTAGCCACTGATGTGTCCGGGGTTCTTCTACGTCAGCTTGTTTGGTATGGTAGAATATTGACCATGAAGTTGTTTATCTTGCCATCGTTTCTATATCTGGTCTGTTGCATTTGACTTTGCTTTCATTTTTAAATATTTTGCAACTACAGTCGTTGTATTATGCTTTGCTTGCATTTCTTTACCTACTCGAAACGCCATTTTGAACTTGTTGACTTTCTTTATTACTAAATAAACTTTCTTAATACTTTCATGTTCTTTGATATATATCACTATCCAGTCTTCTGTAGTTTCCAGATATCTTTGAAGCCCAATCGTTGTAGTTTTGTAAGACAGTTCTGGTTGAACTAATCATCGGATTACTTCGGATCTAGGCACATACAGACGATCAACATCAGCCTTGGGATAATGCATGTTCAGTAGGTGTTACCGCTCTTTCTAGAATTGATGGGGGCTTCCATACTTGCCTTTTGTTTGAAGTAATGTGGAACGTCAACATCTTGATTATGCCATTATTTTCACTTTCAGTTACATATCCATTTTAACTGTAGCTGCTCTGGAAAGTCCTCAAGCTTTCTGTTATATAGTACAATTCAATGTTTGAAGAATTATGGTACTCGCTAAGTACTACAGCCTTCAGTCGCTTGAAATCATTTTCAAACATTCATCTGAGAAAATGATTGTATACAGCTGAGAGTTTAAAGATTTCTAAACGGTTTGGCGCCATGCATGGGATCCATATGAAAGCCTCGATCTGACGAGGCTATTTAAGAACACGCCTCGAGTTACGTTAATCTTGTCTCCTTTTGCCTCCTCTCTTTAGCAAAGCTAATGTACTTTTAAACCCAAATGTAGAAAGTTCATGAAGTCATTATTTCTACGATTGACTACGGTTAACGGAAAGTGAAGAAAACAAAATCCGCTGATAAGGAAATCCAGGGTATATAATAACTTCTTGGCGTAGATGATTATGTACTAAGTATATCTTAATTTTGAAACAAAACCTCAAAAACCAGGTACAAGGATCGAACTCACTACACAGCTGTAATACTCCACTAGACGGACTCACTAAAAATTACTTGATGCGCTCACCTTTCTTGTGTATATACAACGCAGGGCTTTGGGCACCTTGGGCGGTGTACTGGTTAGCAAGCTTGTCTCGCTAGAACAATTACGACTGAGTAATGAGTTCGATCCTCACTGGGTGTCTCATACTTTCGGCCTTGTGCCACAACTAAGCTACGCTTAGAAAAGCACTATGCAACCCATGGCTAGAGTTTGAATCTTAATAACTGCGAATACTGATTTCACCTCTGATCTCACCTCTACATTCACTACTCTTTTGCACTGAATTATATATATATATATATATATGTGTGTGTGTGTGTGTGTGTGTGCGTGTGTGAGGGTGTGTTTGTGTGCATACGCACATACATATATATACGTATACATATGTACGTATATATATATATATATGTGCGTGTGTGTATACGCACAATCATTTATATATATATATATATATGTGTGTGTGTGTGTGTGTGTACACGCACAAGAATTTATATATGTGTGCGTGTATGTATACGCAACGCATAAATATCTGTAAAAATATGTGTGTATGTGCATACGCACAAGTATCTATATATATATATACGCACAAACATTTATGTGTGCGTGCATATATATATATTATATATTTTTATATGTGTGTATCCGCACAAAGATTTATATATATATATATATATATATATATATATATACACATCCACATATATGTGTGTGTTTATATATATATATATATATATATATATATATATATATATATATATATACACACACATATATATATATATATATATATATACATACATATATATATATATATATAAATGTCTGTACGTATGTGTGTATTTCTACAAACAAGTTTACACTAGCAACAGGCAGATGGTATCGTTTATGATGGCGCCTGCGACCAAAAGTTGGCGAGGCCGACCCAAAATACACGTTTTTGAAAAGAGAAATGTAATGATACCAAAATGCGTAAGAAAATACACAATTATAATACATGATAGTTTAGAAAACTTCTTTTTTGAGATGTTTCGCCGATGTATTAACATCATTAGAGAAATAGATTTTATTTTAAAAAAACAACATTAAGGAGACAAAACGTGACTCAGGTTAAGTATATAAACGCTTAGTTCTTTTATTATTTCAATTGTATCGTTTCAGAAATGATATTTTAACTCATTTCAAACAAGCTTTTAATCATTTATTTTGTTGCCCAAATTGTTCCAGTACCAATTTAGAAACATTTTTGATTTGTTTGTTTGACGGCATATCGACTCCTTATGTGTCATTTAATGCCATAATTTAATTTTCTTGTGAGCTTTGAAGTATTAAAAATATGGTATATGTCATTCTGCTTTCACAGTTGAATACATGGTACAGTGCTGTTAGATAAAAGTGACTCACCTTATCCTTTGAATTTATCTCAACTTTCGTTTCATCGGAGAAGAGAACATTCTTCCAGTCTCCTACGGTGAAATATTTGTAATAGCGAGCCCATTGAAGTCTCTTGACTTTGTTGGCTTTGCTTATTAGCGGCTTAAACCTTCGTGTACAAGATTTGTAGCCTTGTTCTAACAAGATTTGTAACCTTGTTCTGACGGACTGTTGAAGAGTAAAGACTAACACCTTGCTTTTCGCTTCCGGCTGCAATTTCTTGGCTAGTTATAGTCCTATTCTTCGCAACTTCTTGATTACCCTGCCAGTTCTATTATCAATCCTTTTCTTTCATCCCCTTTCTCGGAGCAGGAGTGGCATCATTATGTGCCTTAAGCACTCGAGAGACAGTTGATTGCAAGGTTATAGCAATTTCTCTCGTAGACTTGCCTGCTTTTGAGAGGGCAATAATAGATGCCTTAAGTGCTTCTGATGAGTGTTTGTACCCTTTCATCTGGTTAGTGAATTGAGTGGCTATTTCAAGCTGTTTTTATACTGTATCAGGCTTTCTGGAATATTCTGGAATAGTCTAGATTTAATTTAAGCTGTTCTAGAATTGTCTAGAATATTGTTCTGTGTGTATTGTAAAATAGTTTTCAATATTTTGTCAAACGTTCTTTAAATTTACCAGTTTAATCATTAAAATGCGATATCTGAGTCACTTTTTTGCACAAGATTTTTTCTTGAATCTCATTTATATCCAAATTTATAATTATCAATAGAATACCTTAGGGTGAATAAACTTTTTTCCTAGGTGGTAGGGAAGTGGTCTTTATATTAGTAAGATTAAAAATTATTTTAACCCCAAAAACAATAGACAAAAAAATATTTTTAGTAAAATAATCTGGTGAGACACTTTTATCGAACAGCACTGTAGATGATACTCAGCTTTTGTGTAGACATAATTACTAGAGGCTGTGATATGTACGCTTTCTGTTGTAGTTTTGTTGAAGCTATATGTTGGAACACAGTTTGATTTCTTCTAGAACATAATATGAACAAATGGCATGAAAGAGTCCTTTCATATTGGTTGTTTGAAAAGTTAAGACAAAGTCTTTTCTCACAGACGTGACGTGGCTTCCCTCTGTCTTTTCTACAAATATTTTAATGGCAACTGCTCTGACTAGCTACTTTCACTGGTAACACAACTGCATGAATTTAAGCGTTGCTTCTAGGTTGGCATCTCGGTCCCACCCTTTTACTGCCTCTTCTACTCCAACAGCTTCTTCTCGCGCACTTCCCGCCAATGGAACTCCCTTCTTCCTACTTGCTTCCTTGGTAGTTATAATCTTCAAATATTCAAATGTAATGTCAATCGACATCTTCTGATGCCTTGATCCTGATCCCCGTCCTTCTCTATATCTTTTTTCTCAAACACCCCTCTTTACTCTTGCTCTCACTCTCTGGCACTTGCGTGCTAGTGGCACTCCCACCTTGCTTGGGGTGAAATGTTTATATATATATATATATATATATATATATATATATATATATATATACGCACACACACACATACAGTGACGAGCAAAAGAATTGAGCTACCAATGTATAATATCAATTTGATTAATTTTTACTAAGGAGCTGTAAGTTTTCGATAATTTGTTCAGTGGTAGTGTCTGTGGTCATTCAGGTTTATAATTCAAGTTGTCATATTCACGTTGACGCAGTACGAGAGGAGATTTGATTTAATTTGTTTGTTTGACGACATATAAACAACTTATGGGTCATTTAATGCCGAAATTTAATTTTCTTGGTAGTTTGGAATTCATAAAAATACTCAGCTTTAGTGGATATACATGTTGGCGTGGACATAATTACTAGAGGCGGTTATTGGTGTAGTTTATGCTGTAGTTGAAGTTATATTTAGGAATCCAGTTTGGTGTCTTTAAGAAAATGTAGGAAATTATGTGGATTAATGACATGAAAGATTTCTTTCATGTTGGTTGTTTGCTTGGTTAATTGGCTTGTTGTTTGGTTAGCTGATTTTGTTTAGCGGCATATCAACACCTCCATGGGTCATTCAATGCCGAAATATAATTACTTTGAACAATTTTATGTCTTCAACTCAATATATTTTGAATGCAATTTTATGCCTTATACTACAGATAAAATATATTGCTGGTCATTTTGCCATAAATATATTGTTGGTTAGTCTACTATACAATTGTATTGCTGGTCATTTTGCTTTTAAATTGTATAGTTGATAATATTTTTAATTTGCTTACGAAGTCGGCCTGATTCCAAAATGGTATGAAATGTTGGGTTACAGCCTCTAGGAGTAAAATTGAAAAGTGTCACACAGTGACACACTGACATTCGCTTTTATTACATAGATGTTATGTTACATAGAGGATACTCAGCTTTTGTACACATGCATGTTTGTGTGGACATAATTACTAGAGGCGGTGATTGGTGTGTTTTATGCTGTAGTTTAGTTGAAGTTATATTTAAGAATCCAGTTTGGTGTCTTTAAGAAAGTGTAGGAAATTATGTGGATTAATGACATGAAAGAATTCTTTCATGTTGGTTGGTTGTTTGGTTGATTTTGTTTAGCAGCATATCAGCATCTATGGGTTATTTAATGCTGAAATCTAAACGCAATTTTATTCTTTCAACTACAGATATTTTGGACATAATTTGATACTTTCAGAGTACATGTATGCTTAATAAATTTTGTAGATAATAAAATGTATGGTTGATAATTTTACTATAAAAATATGCTGTTGATTTTTGTTTTGGGGCTAACTATTTATTCATAGCTGGGACCCTAACAGGTACTAACACCCCGGATCAATAATTAAGAGGTTGTTCCACGCTCCTCAAAGCCTCCAATCTCCTGATTAGAAGCCTTACTGCTAGATTTACTTTATCGTTTATCGATGATTTTTCTAGTTTTTTTAGCGATGGATTAATATATATATATATATATATATATATATATATATATATATATATATATATGCGTGTGTGTGCGTATCCAAATAAAGAGAAAAGAACAGTCAGATTAATAATCCACAGTTCTTTAGCATTTATTTTTTAAAAAGTGCTCGATACAAAGTAGAGCATAATATTATATTAATATTTAATATTTATATATATATATATATATATATATATATATATATATATATATATATATATATATATATATGTATTATATATGTATATAATCCATTATATATCATATAATCCATTAGAAATATATTTATAATTCATTGTTAATAAAAACTAGATAAATGGATTTTATATATATATATATATATATATATATATATATATATATATATATTCTCGGTATCACCCCAAGCAAGGCAGTAATGCCATTAAGACACATAGAATTACAGGGTGTGGAGGAATTAGGGACAGAATCATTAAAAATGAGAGGAAAGAGAAAAGAGTAATGAGGTAGATAGCGATTGACATTGCATTTAAAATTTTTGCAGATTAAAGTTGGCTGGAAAGCATAGAGTCAGAAGGAATAACCACAAGCGAAAAGTGCGAGAAAAGAAACTGTTAGCATAAAACTTACGGCTACATCTAGCCAGCTCAGCTATAAATTGATGAGATCTCGACGCCAGTCTAGTGCTGCGCTTAAATTCATGAAGTCTAGGTACCATAATGTAGAGCTCATCCGAACAATTACTATGAAAGTATTTATAGAAAAGGCACGGAGAGGCAAGGTTACGACGGTGGGTAAGTGACCGAAGCCGAGCCACCAGGACCAATAATATTGCTGATTCTTCTTTGGATCTTATCAAGGAGCTCCAGGTAAATAGAAGGGGTACCAGACTATATATGGCAGTAATATTCTAAGTATGGACGAATAGTAGATTTATAGATATGCGTTGTGGTAAACCCTCTTACAGCATAATGAACTCTTCCTTCTCTCATAAATACAAACTGTGAGAGTCGGACGGGAGCGCAGAGTGGGAAATGGAGTGGAGTTGTAGACGCAGTGCTAATCTACTTATTACTAACACTATTGTTTTGTATATATCTTCAATAAACTTTTTTCAACCGACCTTCGTCTTCCGTGTCTTTCTTTCTGGCCCCTAAACAGGCCACAACAATATGTAAGATAGATTCTGGAGAGAAAATTGTCACGCACGATACAGTGGACCGATTTTCTTTGCAGCTGACCTAGCAATGGATTCAAAATAGTCTTTCCACTTCGTGTCAGCTGAGAGCGTTAGCCTAAGAAGGCGTAACGAGTCACTTTCCTAGAGCTTAGCGTTGGGTTTCTGATTACTAGAGAGAAGTTTAGTTTTGGTTAAAATTAAGAAGCCATTTTGTCCCAGTTAACGACGGCCTTGGGGTCGTTTTAGACATCAGCTACCATTTTCACCTCGTCAGACTGATAAGCCTTACTTATCGAGTCATGAGTAAATTGTTGAGTCATCGGCGCAGATATCAAGTAAAGAGCTGATGTCATCAGGAAGGTCATTAATTAGTATATATAATCCATCGTAAAAAAAATAAACTAGAAAAATTGTCGGCCGATTCCAAGGCGCCAGAAAGTACCTGATTCCTCCTCTCATAGTTTATCTTTAAGAGTCAGATTAGACTAAAACATGAAGTAATTCTGTCCTGTTTGAGATTCTCGATTCTCACTTGAGAGAATTCAAAATCATTTATGCTGTCTTTTGAGAGAAATCTTCCTTTCTACTCTAACTTTTGCCCACAAATGCTATTTCCAATGCAAATGTTCAGATGAGCACCATTCTTCACTTCCACCAGTTTAAATGTTACAGATAGGTCACACCACATCCACGGAATCGGATCACACTCATTTCCTCCGTGCTGCAAAGGTAAGGAGAAAGTTCCACTTAGGCAGCTTCCCAAAGAACTATGTGGAACAGACTCCAACGTTGATGCTTCCTTGGACACTAAAATCTTGAAGTTAAGAGTCAATCGTTTTCTATTCTCATAATTTTTAGTTCATACCACTTCCTCTTTCATTCATATCATAGACCTCATTATAATTTTAACAGTAACGCTCAACCTAGAGTGACTATGGAGCCTTGTATTGGGTGCGTTTTAGTATTAAAAACATGGTTGATGCTCCTGTACATTCCATTGTACAGGACTCAGAAATACGCAGAAGTGAATTGTTTAAATTAATGATGCATAGTCCTCTTCTGAAATCTTCTGTTGATTAAGAGTCAATCTGGATTTTTTATGGAACATAATCAAACGAAAATTATGTTTATTCAGTTTTGCTTTGATACAACAACAACAAAAGTATCTAAAAATTCTAACAATTGATATTAAATTGAAAATGAGATCGATTCAATTCGATTAAGTCGATTAATGCTGAGCTAAAATTTTAAATTTAAAAACTCGATTACTGCGGTAAAACATTCTTCAGTTTAACCATAATTGAAAATTGATTTATTCATAGTTACCGATGTACACATTAGCCGCACTAATCGGGGAACAATATTAACAAAGAGAACGATGGTAAAATGCCGATTTATACAAACAGCCGTTATTTTGTTTCAGCCTAATTCTAATAAAGACACAGGGAGGCATGGGTTTATTTGGTGTGGAAGGAAAACTTTATTTAAGCGGGAAGAGGTAATTAAGTTGACTGGAAACTATGGAACTGGAAGGGAGCCGCCAGATCAGGACCGTAAATGATAGATCTCAACGCCAGTCTAATTCTTCTTAAATTTTACCATAATGAAGAGCTCATCCGAACTCTAGATAAATAGTAGGAGCACCGGACCATTTTATGTGATAAATATAGATAGATAGATGTGATAGATAGATAGATAGATAGATAGATAGATAGATAGATAGATAAAGAATTAAAGAAAGAAAAAAGAAGGAAGGAAAAGCAGAAAGAAAGAAATATAACGAAGAACAAAAAAAAAGAAATGGAAAGTAAAAAAAGCAAAAGAAAGATAGAAATGAATAGCAAAAATTAAAAATGACATGAGGAACCTGCACGAAGTACAGCCGTTAGATGAGATTAAATGTTAGTCTGATATATGACTAATTTATAAATGCACACACCTTCCTTACTTTTTTTCTGCTTTTTTCTTCTCTTTCAACACCTTTGTCTTTCTTTTCTAACGCATCCATCTAATGTTGATTACTGTTGCTTTTTTTACGTTCGTTCCCTAATGTTCTCATTTCTTTCTTTTTCTTCTTTTTTTTCTCTTTACTTTATTCTTTCTTTCCTTTTTTCTTTCTTTCATTTTTTTTTTTTTTTTCTTTCTTTCTTTCTTTCTGTTCGCCATTTCTTGCTTTTTTTTTTCATTCCAGTCTTCCTTTCTTCCTGTATTGTTTTTCATTTTTACTTTTGGCTTTCTGTCTATGTTCGATGGATATATAAGAAATAAATTAAAAGCAAAGCAAAGCAAAAGACAAAAGAAAAAAGTCAAAGAAAGAAGTGAAGAACAGAAGATATATAAAGAAAGAAATAAAAAAAACCCAAAAAGGACACAAACAAGGAATGAATAACAAAAAACAGAAAGAAAAAAAAGAAAGAACAAATTACTAAGAAAGAAAGAAAGAAAGAAAGAAAGAAAGAAAGAAAGAAAGAAAGAAAGGCTTATATTACGAAACGAAAGTAAAAAAAAAGAAGATAAAAAATCAACGTTAGGAGGAAACGTTGGAAGAAAGGAATTGAAACGGAAACGATGAAAAAAAAAAGAAGAAAACAGCAGAAAAGCCGAGGAAGCTGTGCCTTTATTAAATAAGTCATAAGCCAGACTAGCATTTAGTTTCATCTTACAGGTGTACTTCGTGCAAGTATCCATTTTGTCCCGACCGATTCTAAGAATTTCGACCGATTGCTAGCACATCTGTTCAACGTGATACCAAAACCGTTGAGATAGAACAAGAATTGGGGACATTAATTTCTGTTCTCTCCATTCTTTGATAAATCAATGTCTGTAACTATTTCGCGATAACAAAGAAGGAAATCAAAAATTCCTTCCGAATTAAACCTAGAAATCATTCCTATAATGTAGACATTTATTAGAGTTACTTCAATATAAAAAAGCAGGACGTTGCATAATTGTTCCTAATTTATTACGTTGCACAACCACTTCAGAATCTTATGTGAATGAGATGAACAGAAAAACGAGAACAGTCTAGCCCTGCAGATTAAGTAAAGGGTTCAGTTCAGAATTTCACTGTAGGTTATTCAGATAGATATACACCTGAGGAAGGCATAACGGCCGAAACGTTGTGATAACAACAACAAAGATGAGGACAAACGTTCAAATATAAATAATGTAAATAATGATAACTCCTCATCCCAGAAATTTATACGATAACCCTAGACCTGAGCAGTGGAAGGAGAACAGTCTATCCCTGCAGATTTAATAAAAAATTCAATTCAGAATTCTCTGTAGGTTACTCAGATCGATATATATCAGAGGAAGGCCGGGTAGCATAACGGTCGAAACGTTGTCGTAACAACAACATATTCCAAATGTAAATAGTGTAAATAATGAGAGTAGAGATTGAACATCCTGGTAATAAGCTATCATTTTGTTGCCTTCTTACAGAAAGCAGTCTACAGGGTGCGTCAGGTATTTGAGAACACGTCATATCAACTTTAACTATGAACCTTCTTTCTTTTCTTTGTTTTTTTTTTCATCGCCGCAATGGCAGCTTTGACGTCTTTCATGTCACCAGCTACTTAAGAAAATAGACATTTTTAGGAACATCAAGATCGTCCAGCGTTTCATCAATGAGAAACCCGGACAATCAAAGATGATCATAACCAAACAAATCCATGTAGCGCCGGTCAACAATCAGATGGGCGGTGCAGGAAGACGTCAGATAAAATTTCTACGCTATGAGGAGATGGCAGTTCACGTCCAATATTACCCGGGAGAACAGTGTGATCTGATCTAAGCGTTTGCTAATCAAAGTCAACAAATTTTCCTGATCATGATATCCTTTAACATTTGATCTCCTAGCCCCTCTTGATTTAAACACTATGGACTGTCTGGGATGTCGCTAAGATGGAAACAAGCAAACATGTCCACAATATCAAAAACTCACTGAATACTGCTATCGAGGACGCCATGGCTAATATGAATAAAGAATACCTGTTCAACTCAGGTAATCGTTTTAGAAGCAGCATCGAGGCCGTAATCGAACCTGATGACGGCTGTATTGAATAGACTTATATTTTGTGTATCCATGTAATAATTAAGTGTACTAGATTCTCTGAAATATATACCGTTTTCTTTGCTAAATAATAAAATTACCGCAATTCAAAATGTTTTTAAATATCGATAGCGGAATGACGTATGACATAAAAGTGTGCACGAAGCAGAGGTGTATCATCGAATTCCTCCATGAAAAAAAAAATACAAGTTTTGATATTCATCGACGATTGCTGAGTGCTTATGGAGATTAAATAGTGGATGTGAGCACAGTTATTAGGTGGGTAATGTACATTTGCAGTGGCAACAGTGATATGTGTGACTCAAACCACGTTGCGGGGGACACTGTACAGCCTCCGAAATGAAGAATATCTATCTATCTAAACCAATTCATTATCTATCTATCTATCTATCTATCTATCTATCTATCTCAACTTGTTCATTATCTAACGATCTATCTATCTATCTATCTATCTATCTCGAACTTTTCACTATCCTTGAAAATGAATGTAACAACATTCGAAAGTTCTCTGGCAAAATACTATAAACGAAAAATAAATATGATCTTCGCAAATTTACCGCTAACACAAAACAACTAATTCGGACATTTGAAAAAATTATTAAAACTTTGTTAAACAGGACATGTCGATATTATTCACCCAAACATGTTTGAAAAAATATATAAGGAGAGAATAAGAGTGAGGGGGAGAGAGCACAAGTGAGGGAGTGATAGAGAGAAAGAGAGAAGGGGAGGCAGAAATAAAGAAAGAGTGAGAGCCCGCGAAAGGAATATTGGAGTAGTGACACATGGACAGTCACCATGTAGAGTATATTTCGATGAATATATTGTCTCCCTATCTTATATAGTGACCTCTCTTGAATTGAAAACAACAACAACACACAAATATATATATATATATATATATATATATATATATATATATATATATATTATGAGGAACGAGAAGACTTACCTCCTGCAAAGCGAATTTGCATGGCGTGTCAGGTCACCGCACCCTTGAAAGGATAGCAGCCAGAACACGGTGCTCCATTCAAGAAGCTGTATATTGGTACAACGTCACACCCAAAGACGATGTAACACCATCAACTGCGCCAGCCAACGGAATATATACATACAGACAGAGGATAAAGAGGATAGACCAAATAATGCCAAACTTTCCGAAGAATACCAAAGAACCATCAAAAATTGGTGATCTCGTATGGGTCAAGCCCCCCAATGGACGTTGTACCACTAAATTTAGTAGCGGACAAGTTGATGGAGTTATTAGCTCCCAAAGAGTCCGGGTCAATGGCGTGCCACACCATGTGAAAAACCTTCTCCCGGAACACGAGTTAAGCGCCTCAAAAGAGCATCACAGCGAAGATACGTCGTCTGATAGTGATTCGGAGACAACAATGTTTTGCACAATGCAGTCAGATGGTCTGCCCCCTGCATCAGAGAGTACAGATTCGGATGACGAGGAAGGTCGTGATGATACCGGAAATGTCATGGACCCACAGAACATAGATGTGGCAGTACTGCCACCGGAAGCATCCCTTTCACCTTTACGAAGGAGTGTTCATTGAAGGCGTTCTCCCCCACCCTGTTATCTATGTGATCATGAGATCAGGGGGAGTGTGAGGGGCGAGAAGACTTACCTCCCGCAAAGCGAATTTGTGTGGCGTGTCAGATCCCGTTGAAAGATCGCGACCGGCATTAAGAGCGAACTGAATTATCCATATATATATATATATATATATATATATATTGGGTATATTTTGGCATATTTTCATAATGCCTCATTAAATAATTTAGAAAAGTTTTGTTTACTTATTTTTAATATGATCCTCTCGTATTAACGGACAAGTTTCTTAATATATTTATTAAAGGAAGTAAGAAAATTACCATGTTGATGCATATTCATTGTATTCCAAGTACTTTTTGACATGAGCACAATGTCGTCATCAAGGTCTTTTTTCCTAATATATATATATATATATATATATATATATATATATATATATATATATATATATATATATATGTATTAGTAGAAATAAGTAGGTATAAGAAACTACACTCGTTCGGAAAACCTTCGGTGTCTTGATTTGCAAACAATCAAACCAATACCAAAGGGAAAAAAGTATAAAAAAAAAAAGAAAGAACCAAGAACATGTACGTTAGCCGAAAGTAATCGTCTACATCATGACCTGCATCATGGTCTGCATCATAGCCTGCATCATGGCTTGCATCATGGCCTACATCATGACCTGAATCATGGCCTACATCATGGCCTACATCATGACCTGCATCATGACCTGCATCATGGTCTGCATCATGGCCTACATCATGGCCTACATCATGACCTGCATCATCGCCTGCATCATCGCCTACGCCCAAAGAAAAAACCCTGAGAACACGAGTAAGCAAAATAACTAAATAAAGTGCTCAATACAGTAAGTAGAGCAGACCTAGCTAAACCTAGAGAGCCATACAAACATACCAAGGTTTCAGCTAAGTGGATCGTCAGAGAAGGCTGGCTAACTAACTATATATGTGTGTGTGTGTGTGTGTGTGTGTGTGTGTGTGTGTGTGTGTGTGTGTGTGTGTGTATCTGTGTGTGTTCATACAGTTACTGCTATGGAAACTGAATGACTGTTCCAACAAGGCCTTCATCAATGATAACCCTGGGTCCAGGTGTAGTTTCGATGCTTAAACATCATTATCGCTAACCCAGGGCACCCGAGTAATATTTTACGATATCACCATGCTCTGTTTGTTCCCCATCAACGTTTGGGTGTGTCAGAACTTTGGAGATGTAACCTCTACCCAATCATAAAGCCTTATACCATAATATTCTTCGATTTGTTTAACTTGTTTAAAACTTTCAGTAGTATTAAAATTGCTAAAAAAAAAAGCGAGAATATATGTGATTATTATTTAGTGTATAAGGTTGGTGTGTGCATGCGCGTAGCGAACAAGATTTCTGTGTATACAAATTTGCATACAGGCACCACTTTTGTTTATATCAGTATGCAAGTCATGTTTTTAAATGAGAAATGTATTGAGTGAATGAATGCATGGATGTGTGTATTTGTGTAACTTGTTTGTTGATCGTCTGCTTGTATAGATATAGAAAAACGTGTTTATATTTGTTTTGGTATGTATATTAGTCGGCGCATGCGCACTTCTTTGACATATTTATTCATAATTCCTTCAGAAATAGTATGTCTCACATGTGCCCCGCCAGAAATCTCTCAACTAATGACTCATTGCCAAGGGCTAATCGTCTAGTATCAAGCTAAATATTTTTTATGAATTTACATATTTTTTTTAACCGACATTCTCGGATAGAAAAAAATAATCTGAAACTTCAAATTATACACTTATTATACAATTATTTTATTCTCGTTGCAAATACGGAAGAGGTGTTGCTTCGAATACGTTTGAGATATGAAATTAATAGAGAAAGCAAATGAATTAAACCTTCTTTAAATCAATATAAAATTGTCTAATACCAATTTAAGAAATTGTAAAATAAAACACAAACATATATTTCGCCATTTTTTATTTAATAGTCTTGTGTATCAAATAAAACTGCCGCCATGATTAAATTATTTTCCTTCAATTCTACGCCTGTTTATTTAATAAGCACGCTTTTTTTATCTATTTTGTTTTAATAATTTCTATTAAAATGTAAAATTATTATTTAATTCCAGCTCAACGTTTTTTCGAACCACCAGGAAAAAAGATAGGTTGAACAAATGTATTGAAATAGCAGGAATATACAAAGTAAAAGTGTGATTAGTCAGCAGATAGAAGTGTCCGTCCAAACTGTCAGGTTACACTGCGTCTCGACTGCCTCCCGTAGGAAGTCTCGCAAGTTAGTATTTATGAAGGAGGAAGAGTGCATTCCCATATAGGTAGGTCACCATAATAGTATGAATCCTCATCTTCTACTCCCCCCCTCAGCTATGGGTAAATAGCAAGACAGACCGGGTTCTATAGCCTTGGATGGCAACTAGTCTACCACAGAAAGAAATGGCAACCAACTGCGGGAGAAGAAATCTGCCTCGTCAGTCATGTATCGAAAGATACATGATCGCCTAAGCGTGTGTCACGCATGGCATATAACTGACTGATATTTCTCTAACTTGTCCTTTACCAAAGTAATTTGGTTTTCGTTTTCATGAATGAAGACCTTTTGAAGCAGATGAAGTTAGAGCGTGGTGCGGATGCAAAGAGATCGATGACTTTGGCAAAAAGAAACGAACATGTGAACTGATTTACAAATAGATTTTAAATATACCGTTATTTGTAGGTTATATTATTTTCTCAGATTTCTCTCGTAAACAATAACGGTCATTCCTGCAGTTTAGCCGCCAGGGTATTACAAATGGTGGGGGAACATCATGCCTGAAGCGCGCCCTGTTGGTAGAAATGCATTTGCTCACATTAAGATTAGTAAAAGTAAAGCTCCATTGTCCCACTCACCGCCTTGGCGATTGGCCTACATCATGGCCTGCATCATGGCCTGCATCATGGCCTACATCATGGCTTGCATCATGGCCTACATCATGACCTGCATCATGGCCTGCATCATGGCCTACATCATGGCCTGCATCATGGCCTACATCATGGCCTGCATCATGGCCTACGTCATGGCATGCATCATGGCCTGCATCATGGCCTACATCATGGCCTGCATTATGGCATGCATCATGGCCTGCATCATGGCCTGCATCATGGCCTGCATCATGGACTGCATGGCCTAGTTTTCAAATTACACTTCGCCACATAGAAAGATATTAGAGCAATTAGAGATAGCGTGCATATGCAGGTAAGCAAATAATTATTTATTTAATTTATGGTGTCAACAAAACAGCCCTCAATGTAGTTAAACATAGCTATAAAGCTATAACTGCCCATAAACTTAAACCTTTTTTCTTTACACAATATCCATCCATCGGTAAACATATACCATATAAAAATATGTACCATATAAGCTTAAATTATGCACCATTTTTCCCGATATCTCCCCACGAACACTCTATATTTTAAATTTATACCTCAATAGTATATTAAGCTTATAATATCTTTGAACTTTGAATCTGTATACAATTTAGCGTTCACCCCATGAGACCCGGTATTTAAAAAAAAATAAAACTGTATTACGTGGTTTATTTACCATTTGTGCCTGACGAGTTGGGAAACAATGAAATTCAGAGTTGCACGATAAGTGTAGGTATACGTATATATATATATATATATATATATATATATATATATATATATATATATATATATGGTGGGGGTAGAAATCTCTCTTTAATGCTTCTTATGTTACATAAGGAAACATTTGGACAATAGCAAAAACTCATTGTCCAGAAAGGAAAACACTTGAACAGAAGTATTTTGTCAATCTTGTTTCATAAAATATTTATGTATGGATATTGCAGATATGTGCATCGGGACATCTGAACGAGTCAATACGCTTTAAAGGAAAAAATAGAACATGACTTTATTGTGATACTCTTCGTGGCCGAGCAATAAAAGCACGCTGGACCAAACGGTGCTTCTTCCTTCAAAGAAGGACGTAGGTTCGAATTCTTCGTACATTTTCTTTGTTAGTGCGTGTTTATGTGTACGTGTGTGTGTGCTGTCCACTCAGGGAAACATGTGGCAATTGTTCCTCAACCACTCGAGCGTTTTGGCTCATCTATCTAGAAGTTTGAAAAACACCTGAAGGCCTCGGGAGACACATGCGTGTCCATAGAAGTTGAGGACCTCTTTATTTTAATGACCCCTCATTTGTCGCCCAAGACGAGCGACGCCATTATACTTGTGTGTGTAGGGTGTATCTAGTAAGCAATTTTTAATTGCTTACTATCATGTTGCATTTATGCTAGCTCCCGCGGAGGGCTCTTGATTGAGCTTTCAACACAGTAGGTAGGGAGGAGTAGATGTGATAGGTAATAATAAACTACAGAAGAAGTCAAAATTGTTCGCTGCATCCAAATATTGCATTAGTATCTAAACTCACCTTTTAAAAGTTCAACTATAATTCTTCTGCCGCCACTTAATTTAAAGACAATTTGATGTACTTACTTCCTTACTTCCCGTACAAACAATTATTTTTATTTCATGGGCAACTTTTGCAGGGTTTCTCAATTAATTTAGACTATTGCCAGATTTATTCCCAAGTTATAAAAATTGTTATCGGACAAAAAAATCGTCGCAAAAAATAACGTAAAAAAATCGCCGATAACAATCGGAGTAATGGAAACTTGAGAATCCAAAATTTCAAGATTTAATTTGATCACGAAGTCGGTCTAATTCCAAAATGGTATGATATGTTGGGTTACGGCATCTGGGAGTAAAATAAAAAAAAGTCTGACAGTGACACACTGACATTCACATTTATTATATAGAAGAAGAAGATGAACTATTGAAAGTTAGAGAGTCGTGTTCCTTTAAGTGAAAAAGTATGACAAGGTGGCACACTGACATCCGCATTTATTATATAGATGGAAAAAAACAAAATGGAAAAATGTGCGCACGAACGGGAGACGCTGAGAATTTTTTAAATATTTTTTTTTTAAATATGTGTTTCGGATATATAATCTAGCTGATTTCATTTAGATTCTTATTCTTTATGGCTCCATCTGTTACTAAATATCCCACATTGTGATAATAGAAGATCTGCCAAAAATGGTGAAATATTATAAGCTGACGCAAATTTACTGTGGATGATCTAGCGATCAAAGCACTTTCTAAATATCTTCATCTTAGTCCTTATTCCATCTCATATATATATATATATATATATATATATATATATATATATATATATATAGAGAGAGAGAGAGAGAGAGAAAGAAGGAGGGATGGAGATAGCGGGGAGAGCATGAATTACGATCATTTTATGCAAACTCTGTGAACTTTAAAACAAGAATGTCCTACTTGACCTCTGAGAAAGCGGCGTCTATTTAAAAACAAAATATATCAGCCGGATTTCATGTGTTTATTTTGTTTCGAGTTTGACGTTACCATAACTGAAGACAAAACATCTCCAGCGATAAAAGAAACCATTCTGCCTTCGTCTAGAATGCGCATAGACGCGCCATGTAATTCACAAATAAACACACACGTACACCAACAGATATACATGTATGTCCCTATACCAAAAACAAAAATGCATGGATAAATTTACATTCAAATTTTGATAAACACATGTCCATGAAAATATAAGTATTGGGTTTTTGTAAATGATTTAAAACTCGATTTTTGTAGATAAATCTTAGAAGCTTTATTAAAGTTCAAACAGCATCTGTGTGTGTGTGTGTGTGTGTGTGTGTGTGTGTGTGTGTGTGTGTGTGTGTGTGTGTGCACTAATATTTATTAATAATTATTTTTCCCCGGTAAGTAAAAAAATTACATTATTTTGATTAAAATCATAGTCATATAAAAATGTAAATTCAGAACTGATCTCCTCTTTACTCTGATAAAAAAAGTTTTTTTTTTATCTCGTTGTTCACCCAATAAATGGCCCAAGAGCCACTCAAGATAGAGGGTTAATGGACGAGGTTGTTTTAAGAGAGAAAGAAAGAAGTGCATATTATGGAGATATAGGACAGACCCCAGACATGAAGAGGTTAAGATTGTAGTGTTTTATGAGCACTCCTTTTCTTGTCCACGATAAACCGGATTCCAAGATTCTAATCTACTGAATAATTACGACTGAATAGTGAGTTCGATCCTCACTGGGTGCCCCTTACTTTCAGCCTTGTGCCACATTTGAGCTACGCTTGGAAAATCACTACCTTGATTTGCTAGAGGAACGGTATCGAGCCACAAAGTCTTATATGTCTAGCGAAGACCCAAACAACAAATCATTTCAAACCTTGTCACGGGTACGTCAAGAACACCACTCCGAGAACATTTAATCTCTTCTTAGACTAGACATATATAAAAAAGCGGACCATTTAGAAATTCCTTACCACATTGTAGATGGATCTACTGAGTGTAAAGCTCTTGTTTTCCCTCTGGAGACCAGTGTACTGACAATGAGAGGACCTATGCTGATGACATAGGTGTTCATAAAAATGATCTTGAACAACTAATTTGTTTCGTTTTACGGTTTATTAACCTTTTGCAGATTATTTCAACCCGGAAAATATTTTTCGATCGTAAGAAATTTTTTTGGAGATAAAGATTTACCGTTACAAATTCTAACAATTAACTCATAGCTTGTAGAGGGAGAAGGCATGGGTTCATGCCTTTCCGAAGGGTATTTGCACATAAGTGACTATAACGAACCCGACTGGAAACTGGAACTCGGCTCTCCAATTTCTAATTCTGAACCTTTATCCGTTACACCGCTTGCATAGCTAAACTTACTGCACCTGGTATTTCCGAGCTGTCACCCATCAAGGTAGTGACCAGGGTAGACGTTGCTTAACTTCGGTAATCGTACGAGAACCGGTGTTCCAAAATGCCGCAAACGTTTCTAAGGGTTCAAAGAAGTAGAACCGAAGATAAACCATTCCAAAACTGAAATTATGACCTGGAATTGGAATACTTTGAATCCATTATTGTTATGGTCCGGTTCCTTGTACCATGGTGATAGTCCAAGGTCGAACCAATAAAGAAGAACTCGAACACGGATACGGAATAACACAGATATATTACAAACAGGAATATATACAGAGAAGTAGAAAGTGTTAGTACAAACAATCAGGTTTAGTAGGGAGAACAATGTAGTCTCGACCAGTATCACTATTCCAATGTCTTGTAGTAATTGTCTGAACGCGACTCTGTTTCGGACTGCCTCTGACTCGACTCTTGACTCGACTGACTGACTCGCTCGCTCTGACTGACAGACTCCTGACGGACCTCACTTCAGACTGAACTCCCTGCTTCCTCTTGAGGCGCAGTATTTATTACGTATGGAATAGTCCATTATGTTATTATGGGTAAGGTCCCATAACAACTATAAAAATTCAGAAGGTTGAATTAACACATTATAAGAACTTCAAATACATTGATATGTCGAGCATTTATAACAAAATTAATAAAGGAAATTGAACACAGGGCTAGTACTACTTTTGTCCAGTATCGCCAGATGCTCACAAAGCCAAAATATTAACCTGAGAACTCGAGTCATGTTTTAAATAGCCTCGTGAGATCTTCGTTAGAAACAGCAAAAAGAGTATTGGATTGTTATAGTTGCCTGCAAAAGGAACGGCCTAACATGCGAATTACAAATTGGGGATACCAAAATCAAACAAGTAAAACAATTTAAATATCTAGAAAGTGTTTTAACACAGGACGGAAAATGTGGCACTGAAATCCGAAGTTGCATTTGGGATAGCGAATGCCTTCCAAAAATTAAAAAAATGTATTAAGAAACGGGGTTAGATTTCGTTAGAAACAAAGAAAAGAGTACTTAACTGTTACGTAACACAAGTCCTCCAATATGGCAGTGAATGCTGGATTATCTGCTCACAGATGAAGAAGAAGATACTTGAAGCAACAGAAATATGGTTCTACAGAAGTATACTGAGAATACCATGGACCGAACATATGAGAAACGACAAAGTTTTAGAGAAAATCGAAACGTAAAGGACATATACACTTAAAATCGGAAAGAGATAGAATTTCTAGGGCATATCATGAGGAAAGAAAGCTTGGAAAATTTGATACTCACAGGACAGGTTGAAGGCAAGAGGCAAACAAAGCATAACCTACCGATCGAGCTTGAGTAAATGGATGGTAGAGCTGGGTTTAGGAGAGATAACAAAAAGACAAAATTTATTGATAACGACATAGAACAGGAAATTGTGGAGAGCTATGATCGCCAATGTCCTGAAGAACGTCGCGGTTGAGAAATGTCTCAACTACCAGTAATATACAACTTTTTTCTGAGATCATTTAATAATAATTACTGAAAGCGAATGAATTCTTTCGATCTTAAAAGAGAAAATCCCTCCCCTGACTGTATAGGCTGGCGCTGCATAATCCCCTAAAAATCTTTACCAAATGACAAAAAAAAAAACAAGCCATATTACTTGCAACAATAGCAACAACAAAAATGGACAACACGTGTAACTAGAAAGAAAAATACTGATATAATCAAGATGTTAACTTTCCGCAGTACCAAAACAAAAGTTTAGGAAGGAAACTCCCATCAATAATAGACAAACCAATAACAGTGGACTTGAGAAATCTTTTTCCTGAAAAACTTTTTTTTAAGATAAATATTATATAAGTCTTAACAGACCGTAACACTAACTACCTAATGAATGAATACCAGATGTTTCCTGTATGAAAACCTCTATTTTTCACTATTATCACAGATAAAAAAAAAATGAACCATTCCGTTTTGATTTGGAGGAAAGACGAAAGAAAAAAACTGCTATAGACGGTCTGTTTTTTGTGAGAAAAAAGCATACCTTAGAAGAAAGAAAGAAAGAAAGAGGAAGCGATAACGCTTACAGGCGCTTACCGTCTGCTTCAGTGAAATAGGGAACTTTTTAATCTTATCATCTGTACCCTGCGTTCATAATTATCATTGTTATTACAATATTTTGTTAAAGCTATTAAACTCAAATATTTAACGATGTAATACTGGAATTTTTACCGTTATTTTTTAGTCGTGTAAATCACAAAGAATCTTTTTACTCCTTAAATTAAAACTTATAACTTATCAGAAAATTCAACACATTCGCACACGTATGACACGGACGCGTACTGTCGAGAGCAGAACAAAATTTTAAACAGAATTTTAAATTTGTTGTTTACATTTTTCCATATACAATGGCGGCTCGATGAGTTGATGAGTGACGAAAAAAAGAATTAATGTTTTAAAAATGCCTAAAAGTTTATTTATATACGGAAAATATTTTTCTTTTAATTCGGATCAGCTTTAAACCATTATCTTTCAAATAGAACCGAAATTTAAGTTCAAAGAAGGCACTTAAAATATGTTTTCCGGGTTTTTTAGAAAGTTCGTAGCGCTACATAATTTATGAGGCAGCTTAGAATAAAGATGCAATGAATTTATCTAAATAAAGGATTATGTTAAAAAAAATTAAATAAATAAAAATAAACAAACAAAACACACTGGAAACTTTTGCATTACATAAAAGTGTATCTATTCATCTATCTATCTATAATAACATGCAGGGTTGTAGCAGAGACAAAGGCTTTTTTTAGGGGGAGGGTGATGCAAAAAATTTAGAATTTAGTCTTAAGCTTTGAAAGGCCGACAATATGGTTAGCGGTAAGAACATTTAAAATTTCCAGAGATAAGGATTTTAAGAGGAAGCAAATGTTTTGTTTTAATTTGAATTCTTTTCTATTTGTACATTTTTATTTTTATATTTTATTTTATTTTATTTTATTAGGTTCACCCCAATTCCAAATTAAAATGAAAACGCACCCACGCCATAAAGGAAAATTACCATCATCGTAAACCTTCATTGGGATTTTATGAAAGTTATATTCTTTCTTGCCTTTTATAGTTTTTTTTTTCTTTCTTTTATTTCTATCTTTATTGTATTTTGTTAAAATAAAACCCAGTAAAAATACTACAATTGCTAAAAAATTATAGGGAGCCAAGACACCGCCAGCTGCTATGGACCTGGTATGTTATTGCTTCTTAGACAAGATAATGGCATATCTGACATTAATTACCGATGTTAGAGAATGGTTAAAAGCCATTGATTTTTAATGCTGATATTCAAATCAGGCTCTCCAGAAGTGTAAGATTGGTGCAGCATAATCACCCTTATTTCAGTTTTATCATATACGAGACTAAACTGCTCTAACTAATAATGTACTATACCTTTTGTAGATGTATATATGATATCTCCCGGAAAGGGATATATTTGTTTGAAGTAGCAAAGTGGTTTTGGACTACTGTAACCGAGTAGGACAATCTAGCAGGTAACCGTAATGGACTGGTCCTCGTCGTAGTGGTAGGCAATAGGCGAAGACAATAGGCGGCGTCCTATACCTCCACATCAGTCTGTATTTATGGCTGACACCAGCCAAACATATTACTGTGAGGGGGAACCCAGGTGTATGCATATTCATTACATCAAGGACATTTAGGACAGCGTCACGTGAAATCTGCGGGTGGCCACGGATGATGAAAGACCGAAACCATCGGTGACTGACAAGGTTAGTAACCCCTCACCCCAAAGAACATGAAACATTGTTAGAAACAAGAACTTCTCAACTGTTATGCAATATCATTCCTCCTATATGGTAGCGAATGTTATGGGCACCTCGGCGTAGTGTAATGGTTAGCAAGCTTGTCTTGCTAGAACGATTACGACTGGGTAGTGAGTTCGATCCTCACTTGTTACCCCATACTTTCGGCGTTATGCCACATCTAAGCTACGCTTAGAAAATCATTAAGGGCACCCCGAGGCAGTGCAATGGTTAGGAAGCTTGTCTCGATAGAAAAATTACGACTGTGTAGTGAGTTTGATCCTCGCTGAGCGCCCCATACTTTCGGCCTTGTGCCACATCTAAGATACGCTTGGAAAATCACTATGGTAGCGAATGTTGAACAACTTCCTTATGCAAGAAGAGGATATTTGAGAAAACAGAAACGCTTAGACTAACAGGAAGGGTTTTAATAGAAGACGGAAAACGTGACACCCAAATCCGAAAGCGCATTGGAATAGCGAAAAATACCTTCTAAAATCTAAGCAAAGTATTAAGAAACAGGAAAATTTCGTTAGAAACAAAGAAAAGATTGCCAAACTGCTATATAATATCAATCCTCCCGCACTGAATCCTGGATAATTTACTCACAGATGAGGACACTTGAGACATGAGAGATGTGCTGAGAATATCAGGAACAGAAAATGTGGGCAAAGATGCTTTCCAAAAGCTAAGACGATTATTAAGAAACAGGAAAATTCCGTTCGAAACAAGGAAAATAGTGCAGAACTGCGGTGTAATGTCAATCCTCTTATATAACAGTGGGTGCTTGACAATTTTCTCACAGATGAAGATGAAGATTGACGAAACAAGTAAATAGTAAATGAGGGACTTTTAAAAAAACGTCTTTTATATTTAGTGTTTTTACTTTAATCTCATTTAAATTCAGCTGGAAAAATGTATTAACAATTTTCCGCTCGAACTAAGATTAAAGAAAGATACTAAACATTGACGAATTTTTAAAAGTCACTCATTTTGTTTTTTTCTTTAGTCACGAGAACCACCAGCTTAGGGAAAAAGTGCTAAAATTCATTATTTAAGCATATCCACAAATACACATACACACATTTCATTCTCTCGTTTCGGATCTGAAAGGAGGATTTAAATGGCGAAATGCATTATGGGATATATTTCTAAAGAAATCTATTTTCCTGAACATTACCAATTGTCAAAATTTGAAAACATTGTCGGAATTACATTTACTATCGACACGGAAAACACATGGATAAACAAAAAAATTATTTTACTTTCAACCTATTCTGAAGAATTATATGAGGATTTACCTTGGATCCATATTCAGAAAAGGTTAAATAAATTTCTTACTTTCGAGCCATTCTGATAAGGGGAAGAGCATTTGCCTTTAATTCGATACAAAAAAGCTGGGAAAATGCATTAACAACATTCGATTCGAACCGAGATTAAAGAAAAGACACTAGAATAAATATTAACGGCTTTTTTTTTAAAGTTCTTCATTTTCTACCTTGTTTAGTCATGAGAAACGCCAGCTTAGGAAAAAAAAGTGCTAAGACTCATTATTTAAGCATACACACAAATACACATACACATATTTCATTCTTTCATTTTCGGGTCTGAAGAAGCTTTAAATAGCGAAATGCATTATGGGATATGTGAGTGTGTGTATAGAGTAAGAAAGAGGGTGGAAGTGGAGAAAAGAAGAGAGAAGACAGGATAGAGGATAGGAGAAGAGAAGAAGAGGCGAAAAGAGAAAGAGAGAGACGTGAAAAAATGAGAAAAAAAAAGCAGAAAAGTAGAGAGGCGATGAGACGGAAGGAGAAGTGGAGAAATAGAGAAGAGAGAAGAAGAGAGGAGAGAAAATAAACGAAGAGAGAAAGGGAAGAGAAGCAAAGTGAGCAGAGGAGAGCAGGAAGAGAAAAGAAAAAAACGAGAAGGGACGGAGAAAGTCGAGAGGAGAAGGAGAAATAGAGATGAAGAGAGGCGAAAAAAGAAACGAAGAGAAGAGAGAGGGGGAAGAGAAGAGAGGGGGAAGAAAAGAGAGAGGGGGAAGAGAAGAGAGAGGGGGAAGAGAAGAGAAGAGAGAGGGGGGTGTAGAGAGGAAAAGGAAAGCGAGAATGAACGAAAGACAGGCACACAATTCACCGTTTGTTTATACTATTTTGTCATGACCTAGTTATATATAACCAATTTTATGTCGTACACCAAAATAGTAAACATCATTTTTTTTTTCTAGAATTAATCATTTGTCGCCATCTTTACTCTTCTCCCCTTCCGGATTTACAAATGAGACACGCCCCCCAAATTACCAAGTAAATAAAACCTTTGTTTTTCGAATAAAAACACATATTTTTTAAATTTTATCTTCAATACGTAATGTATCATTAGACGCGCTAGCTTTAAAATCTCCGCTTCAACAGGTCTATGAATTTAAATTATTCCTCGTGAATTCTTTGAGGAAAGTTTGGCACTGCAATAATGCAAATGAAACCATAATTTCCAAAACGAAACTGCTCTCTATTAATCGTCTTTCTACCTTCCATCAGCATGGCAGATGCTAACCTTGATGAGATTGACACATTTGGTATTCTCGAATTAACGTTTTCCGCTGAAATAAAGCGGATCATATTGAATCAATTGCTAAGTCTGTTGCTAGGAAATTTGCTCCACTGTATCGAGCTAGACTATTATTCTCGCCCGAATTTCTCTTACATATTTACAAATCTATTATTCATCCATACTTTGAATATTGCTGCCACATATGGTCTGATGCTCTTGCTATACATTTAGAGATCATGAATAAAATCCAAAGAAGAATCTGGAATTTTATTGGTCTTGATATGGCATCACTGTTTCCCTCTACTTTTTCCATAAATATTTTCATGTTAATTGTTCTGATGAATTTTCCGCTTTGCTACCTATACTTCATTAATTTAAGCTCAATACTAGATTTACGAGGAGGCACGTTGGAAGAACGGATGGCGGCTCGGTTTGAGAGATCGGAGAGCCGAGTTCGAATTCCAGTCGAATCCATTACACTCACTCACGTGCTAATACCCTTGGGAAAGGTATGAATCCTCTTCTTCTCCCCTTCTCCAGCTATGGGTAAATAGCAGGAGAGAGCGGTTTCTATAGCCTTGGATGGCAACTGGTCTACCTATGGCAAATGGCAACCTACTGCGGGAAAAATCTGCCTCGTCAGTCATTTATCGAAAGATATATGATCGCCTAAGCGATGGAAATAGAACTGACTGACTAGATTTACGACATCGTTTTACAGTTGAAGTGGCTATATGTAACTAAGTTCGATGCTAACAGTTTCTCGTTTGTGGAAGTCTCTTCCGGCTACTTGCTTACCAGTCAAGTTTGATCTTCAAAAATTTAAATGCAATGTCAATCGTTATCTTCTGTCTTAGTTCCTGTTCTTTGTTGTTCTCGCTCCTTAATAATATTTTCCTTTTCTTATATTCTTTCCCACTCAGTAGCGCCCCCCCCCCACCAGTCTTAGTGATTTTATTGCCATGATTGGGGTGAAATGATTTTTAAAAATTAGACTGCTTGGCAATTTTCTCGACAGGGTGATACTAAAAATACCAAAGATGGAACCCGTGTGCAACGTGGAAGTATTTATGGAAATGCGAATAAAAAGGAAATTTGAATTTTGAATCATAAATAGACAAGTGAAATTTTTGTTACGAATAACGATGAAAGAGAGTTTGGAAAATGGGATGAATTACAGGAGATATTGAAGACAAGCACTAAACTTCTCAGGCTTACATTCTCTGCAGACATGAAGCGGAAAGATTGTATTGTATCAATTGATAAGTCTGCAGCCAAAAAAGTTGGTTCACTTTCTCGTGCTAGACAATTTTTCTCGACAGAATCTATCTTACACATTTATAAGTCTACCATTCGTTCATGTATTGAATATTGACGCCAGATCTGGTCTGGTGCTTCTGCTATGTATTTAGAGATTCTTGCTAAAATACAAAGAAAAATCTGCAATGTTATTTGTCCTAACCTGGCATCTTAGTTTCAGTGTTCAAACATTTAAGTGCAGGGTCAATAGTTGTCTTTTGTCTTCTTAATTCTTGTTCTTTTATTGCTCTCATTTACTAGTATCTGCAACATTATTGGTCCTGATCTGGTATTTCGGCTTTCCCACCGACGTAACGGAGCTTCCATGTGCCTTTTTTAAATATTTTCACGGTAATTGTTCTGACGAGCTTTCCTCTATGGCAGCTAGATTTTATGAATTTAAGCACAGTACTATTAGATTGTCGGAAAGGTTTCATTATTCCACAGTTGAATTGGCTAGATATAACCGTAATTTCTATGCTAAGAGTTTCTTTTCTCGCACTTCTCGCTTGTGGATCTCTCTTCCGGCTTCTTGATTTCCAGTCTACTTTAATCTTCAAAAATTTAAATGTAGTGTCAGTCATTATCTTCTGTCTTCTTAATTCCTGTTCTTTTATTGTTCTCTTTCCTTAATAAACTTTTTTTATCTCATAATTCTTGTATTTTAGTGGCTTTATTTACTTGTCTGGGGTGAAATGATAAAAAAGAGGGTTTGTCTTTTTACGGTCATGTCATAATGATACTGTTTCTCATCAAATCACTTGACGTTAAGCAGCCACAAACCCGATTTAGATGGGGATCCTCTTAGGGACACAAGGTTGTGTTAAGTACATTTTTGTCCAGGGTCAGACTAAACAAAGATAAATAAATATCTGTTCTTCTTATCAGAAAATCGCTCTATGGGTAGGCTGCTGACTCCTGTTATGGATGGCATAATTCCATAACAGAAGTGTTGTTCTTTTCAAATAAGATTGCGATAATCTCATATGGAAGTCATACATGGCGCCAAACTCATTCAGAAATGTCTAAACTATCAGCTGCATATAACCCCTTTCTCGGACAAAAATGGTTTACAGTCTCTAGTTCTTAGCGAAGGCCATCTTACTTTGAACCCCGTAGACTGGCGCTACAGAATCACAAAGAAATGAACCAAAAAAACAAAAACCAAATCAACTGATCACTTTCAAGAGTAGCAACAGCCAAAATGGATAACACATGTAACTCGAAGAGAATATAATGACATAATCACGGTATTAATGTTCCACACTACTTGAAACAAAAGGTTAGGAAGGAAACCCCCAGCAATACTCGAAAGAACGATAACAGCTGCTGGACTTGAGAAACCTATTTTCTTTAACAATTGTTTTGAGAGAAAGATTTTATAAATTTTAACCGACAATCGCACTGGCTGCTCGGACAATGAATGCTGACTGTTTCCTTATAAGGAAATGGCTAATATTACCGTTACCATTGAATGTTAATTTTCTTTTTTGGGCGCTTCCATATCGGGTTAAAATTAAAACTTAACCTTAAGACTCAGTCTTGTGATTCTGTTGTACTATGATGTTCGGTTTGAGGTGATGTAAATAAAGAAGAAAAAAGTATTACTCTCTAAAGACCCCAAAATGCGATATACACCAGCAAGAGACTGAAAAATATATCCGTGAAAACGTCCCTCCCCCGCAAAAAAAAAAAAAAATGAGTAGTTTATTTATGAAAACATTTTGAAAATTCAATCACTTTAAAAACGATGCGCAAAGATTGATAAACTCGGCCTAGCAAATGCTGGGAATTAAACTTTTAACGTTTCGCTCAACGAAATCACTTATAACACAAATGTTAAGTGTCATTGGTTTTCAGAAGAATAACAAGATAAAATTTTGAAATGTAGTTAAAAAAAATCTAATGTCTTCTTTACTTTTCTGTTGTTCTCGCTGCTTAATAATATTTCTCTTTTTTTCTTATTCTTTCACTCTCAGTAACTTCTTGTATCTTAGTGGCTTTATTGTCTTGCATTGAGGTGATATAATTCTTTTACAAAGCGTCATACTAGATTTCTCGGCAAGGTATCTTCATTTTATAGTTGAAATAGCTAGATGCAACTATAAATTCTATGCTAACAGTTTCTTTTCTCGCACTTCTCGCTTGCGGAATTCGATGCCATTTTCTTGCCTTCCAATCAACTTTGATCTTAAAAAATTTAAATGCAATTTCAATCATTATCTTTCTTTTTAATTTCTGTTCTTTTATTGTTCTCTCTCCTTGATAATGCTTTTTCTATTTCATAGTCTTTCACACCATCTTAATGGATTTATTGCCTTAAATGAGCTTGGGGGGGGGGAATTATTAAAAAACAAATTTAGATACCATTTCAGTCACTATCTGCTGTCTTCTTAATTTCTGTTCTTTTATTGTTCTCTCTCTTTGATAATGTTTTCTTTATTTCATATTCTTTCACACACTAACCACTTGCGTCTTAATGGCTTTATTGCCTTAATTCGGGATGGGGGAAAATTGTTTAAAAACAATCAAACAACTGTCTGTATGCTGGATATAAATATTTATTTACCGCTTAATATGTTTCCATTTTGCTCAAAATTGTCAAAATGTTTACCCGCTGCTTTCCCCTGCTTCCGTTGCCGTCGAAGTGCACTATGAGTGTTAAGTTCTTCCAGCTTTACTTCATTCTTATGTTTTCCCGCGAATTTCAATTCTTTCTGATTTCTGAAAACGGTTTCTCTATAGTTCCATAAATACCGAATTTCTCCTATATGGAAACGGTTGATTTTACCAATTTAACATAACAATTTTATCAATTCTCCCTTTTAAAAAATTCCTTATTTCTCACATGTTCTGCCCAAAAGACAAAGACACGTCATTCAGAAGCAACGAAAAGGAAGCTATATTCAACTTTGTCCTGTACTAGAGAGAAAGAGTGAGAAGGAGTATATATGCACCGTTTGGTATGTTGTACACGACTGATGACACATATCCATTCTGTAGTCAGATGTCACTATGGAGAAAGAAAGCCAGTATATATTAACGTCATTCTTTTAATAAATTCAATTTACCAATATAAAGAAAAAGTTGTTTTGTATAGTAATTTCTGTTAGTATATCTGACAAATTATTATGTAAGGCAGTGATTCCTAAACGGTGCGGAACGTCTCATGGTGGAAGAGAATAGCAGGTGAGCCGTATGATTGAAAGGCAATCAAAGATTTAGAAAGTTTCCAATAAATCATATACCGAAAATAAATATGATTTCAAAATTTAAAATATTATTATGGATTACTTGTAAATGCGCGCATGAGTCCCAGTCTAAATAGTTGTAAATAATTATAGACTGATTTTATCATTGTGATATTTTACATTATATCAAGTATTAAGAATATAGTAATCAGGGTACGCAAATTGGAGGAGAGAGTTATCAATGATAATGTTCTGACTTTGAATCCGCGATTATCTCCCTTTTACTCTACAAATCTATAACAATGTACTGGAGTTTTCCGTCTCAGATTCGTTTCTGTTGTAAACAGATCACGCGAATTAAAATTGTTTATTTCTTCGGCCTTCGGTGCAAAACACTGTCAAGAATTTAGAAACAGTTTCAAAAAATTCTTATGCCAAAAATAAATATGATTTCAAAATTTAAAATATTATTATGGATTACTTGTAATTCAGTGCATGAGTCTAAGAATAAATAGTTATAAATAATTATAGACCGATTTTATCACTGTGATATTTTAGCATTATATCAAGTATTAAGAATATAGTAACTAGGCCCCTCAAATTAGAAAAGAGAGTTATCAATGATAATGTTCTGACTTCGAATCCGCGGTTATCTCCCTTTTACCCTCTCACTGTTTTTTTGTTTTTGTTTTTTTTTAAATGTACTTTTTATCAGATAAAATTTGGTGAAGAGCGGGCGAATTTTAATTCCGAAAATGCGGCCGAGAGAAAAAAAAAACAAAAAAACTTTGGGAACTATTGATGTAAGGGGTTAAATATATATCAAAACACTGAAGGTCTAAAAAAAAAACGTGTTTGGCAGAAAAAAAAAAAAAATAGCTCAATTTATAGTGAGTCTAATCTATCATCAGTCGCCGTTGAGTCTTGCATCGTAGTTGAAATATTTACTCATTTTCCACCAATGTTAGGGGTCGATGATCGAAACAAGCTAAAGATTCAGGATTTGGGATACTGGTTAACAAAGTGGGGCCTTCAGTTAAAAATGTGATGCAAAACCTTTTCATAAGCATTTCGCTTTGTAATGTATTAAGCTTAAATTATTACATATAAGTATCGCGGTCAATTCTTTCTTTTGACTTTGTAAGCAAACATAACAACGTTTAGTAGCCGCCTCCGTCCTTCGCCAGGCAGACAATCACATGTAGATATAATCAAGAAAGTTAAATTTACCACACACACACACACGCGCGCGCGCGGGCTCGCAATAGGAATAGATAGGTTTGCTTATCGCCCGGTTCCTACTCCTCCCCACTCTTTTGAACAGGAGGAGAGGTTCATCCTTTGTTTCCTGCTTAGGATTGCGTTTCCGGTTCCTTCTAAAGTCTACTAAGGTCTCTTGCCTGAAATTTTATTCGCTAATTAAATCTTGACCTTTTCAAGTTTAGAATTAGCTTTCAATCTTTCCTGTTATCTTTCCCTTTCTTACGCTTATAAAACTCCAAAAAATAAACCTCTACTTTGAGTGGCCCTTGGATTTTTGCATTTGGTGAACATTAGTAAAAAAAAAAAAAAATCACACACGCATATGAATACTGCAGTGATGTCCTGAAATGCCTGTAAAGGAACAGTTTTTTTCACGATTTAATGCGCGTGTGACCTTGACATTATAACCGAGAGAGAAAAAAAATTCCATAATGGATAATTTTTCATGTTCTAATGTACGCTCATCACATCGCCAACCGTTTTGTATTTAAAAGCATAATGAAAAAATTACGGTAGTGGATAACAACGCAAACTTTGTATAAATACTTATATTAATGAACAACATATAGTTTTGTATTAGTTGTACCCCTGAAGATGACCATGGAAAAAGAAAGTACTTTTGAAATGAAAATAAAAGAAATTTAAACAGCTATAGCACATTTCTCTCATCCTTTAACATCAATACACGGAAGAATATTCGTGAGTATGAAAGGATTTTGTAATTTATTCAATCAGACATGCCTGAAAGAGAATTTGCTGCCTAAATACACAAATTTTAATATATATATATATATATATATATATATATATATATATATATATGTATGTGTGTGTGTGTGTGTGTGTGTGTGTGTGTGTGTGTGTGTGTGTAATTGTATATTTGGCTAGCAATCCCTCTCTAATACAGCTTTCATTCCGCTTTCATTTGAAATGTTTGATAAGTTACTTCTGTTAAGTTTTACTGTATTTTTCTTGTACGCGATGAAGAGATATTTTGAGACTTAGTATGTAGGAATATATATATATATATATATATATATATATATATATATATGTGTGTGTGTGTGTGTGTGTGTGTGTGTGTGTGTGTGTGTGGTTGTGTGTCGCAGAAAATTCACTCATTACATATTGTTTCAGTAATGGAATACCAAACGAAGATCGAACACACGATACGAAACCGTTGCTTTGAGCCTTAACATCATTATTGCGAGGACTATTTCCCCTTTCCATCTGGTAACAATCTCTGGCTGACAGGAAAAGTGTATGAGTAGGCTCATTGAAGTCATTTGTATGACTCCTGTATTTTCTGATAAATGTAGTATTTTAAACGATCAAACAATTTACATTTGAAATTTAATCAACCGACATGTACCACTGCAATTATTCAAAGTTTATTACTGTTAAGATTGTTTTATATGCTTTTAGTGACATCTCAGATAAAACGCTGGCCATATTTTGGCGCAGGACATATTGACGCTGACAGTCTAACACAAAGAGTATGAAGCAAAAAGCACTAACTGATCTTTTTAACAAGAGGCCAAAAGAAAATTCAGCCATAATGGCGCTTTGTTTTTGACAAGCACATTAACATTGAATTGGTTTGGTATCATTTAAATTAGAAATCATACAAAGGAAGAATTCATATTGAAAAGAAAAACATCATGAAACTGTGATTAAACTAATGTGTCAAATGACTATTTTTATCTAAATTGCATAGAGCCAACATTTTCTTCCAGAAAATTTGGGCTATTCTGCTTTAGGATCAAAAAATATTTATGTCACTATAACATACATCTCACTCTGCATATATATATATATATATTATTATTATTATTATTATTATTATTATTATTATTATATTATAAGATATTAGAATAAAAAAAGGTT
>CAHIKZ030005545.1:685000-752500 GCA_903632075.3 Acanthosepion pharaonis
TTCGATCCTAAACAAGAACTCTGATATTCAGTAAGTATCGATGGAGTGAGTGCAAATGTTTGTAGCAGCCTATTTTTTTTTCGTTTTTTTTTTTTTTTTACCCGAAAACTAGAAAAAAAAAACGCTGGAAACTTTTGCATACATCTAATACATCTTTATTGGAAAATATGAGTTAACTTACCTAGAAGAATTTGAACCTATCTAGTTTCACAATATATTGTCCTTTCTTCCATCTCTGAGTAGATATATATTCGTTCTCGTTCAAGTTACGAAATTGGCGAGATTTCTTTCTGAATGTAAATTAATACTAAATTTCGAATCTCTAAAGTTCTGTCGTCTTTCCTCACGAGAGATTTGAGCTTGAATTTCTACTTAAAATTAAAATAGAATGATTCAAAGTATATGAAAGGAACCGTTGTATTACTCATAGAATATGAATTCTTTGGTTTTCCTGTGAATCAGTTAACGAGTATGCACTTACCAGAAGATAAAAATGACAACTCACTTGAATTTATTGTCTGGCTGTAACAATACAAGTTTTAAGTCAGGAGAAACATTAAATGAAATTTCATGCAGTGACTATAGATTATATTAGAAACTGACTTCGTCTTTGATAGCATTTTATAAATGTCACTGTCGACCGCTGAGTAGAAACACTAGGTGTCAAACATTGTAAAAAGCGAAATAGGTTAACACGTTGACTGCCAGAGGTCAATTATGAATTCTGATTTCAAACGCCAACTTTATAATAACCAAATTAGAAAAATAAAAAAACTGCATGAATTGTTGATTCATAGCTTCAATTGAATTCGTAATATTTATTTATAGCTTCAATTGAATTCGTAATATTTATTTATAGCTTCAATTGAATTCGTAATATTGTTTGCACACTAAAGTTATCACTGCGAATTAACTCGTCGTTTGGCAGCCGTAGATTAAAAAACATCAGTCACCAGTTATCCGGTAAATAATATTGGCTTCGATCACCGAAGTTAAGCAACATCAATTCAGGTCAGTACCTAGATGGGTGATCGCTTGGGAATCCCAGGTGCTAAGGGTTTGATATTTGAATGGTGTAATGGATAATGGCTAGAAATCGGATAGCCGAGATCCAACTCCATTTGGGTTCGTTATATTCACTAATTCGTAAATCCCCATGGGAAAGGTATAAATCCACATCTTCTCCCCCCCAGCTGTGGGTTAATTAGTAAGACTTATATCACTAAAAATGTTATTATCTCCCCCAAAAAATAAATCAAAGAAAATTGTGTTCAAAATATTCAGATATCGGCATTAACTACCCAAAGGGGTTGATATGCCGCTAAGCAAAAGCAACCAGAAGATAAAATCTTTTATTTACACATGCACGCGCATGCGCGTGCGCGCACGCATACACACACATAGAGGGACCGAGTAGGAGAGAGAGAGAGGAAGAGAGAGTGAAGGAGAGACAAGGAGAAGAAAAAAAACAATATAGAAACAGAATTGAAAAATGAGATTAATTCATATTAACAATTGGAATCTCCAAACACGCATCCATCCATGAAAATATAAGTATACAAAAATCAGAATGTGTATTAGTTCGATATTAAGAGTCTGTTAATCAATATAACGCTCACAAGTTCAAGGAAATTAACCATGAAAAAAAATGACTCCCCCGAGCCAATAGTTTCGACTTAGTCCATTTGAGCAAATATACATCAGACGCAGAGCACTTCTCACAAAAAGTAGCAATAAAACTGTACTATTTTTTCGTTGGTATAAGTAGCAAGAAAATTGTACTATTTTTCCATTGTTAAAATTAGTAAGAAAACTATACTATTTGTTCCATTGGTAAACGTTGTTCTAATGTCAGTTCTTTCTTCCGATTTAGGTGTTTCTTTATAGCAGGGATTCTCAGCCGAGCTTCACATGGACCCTAGGGGTCCATGTAATATTTCTGGGGTCTACAGGCAAAATATAACAAATTGGGAGCCAACAATGATATTTTGGTGGTCCATGAAGAAAGCCAAATCAGAATGTTATTTATTATTAAAATAAAGCACAACTTTACGTTATTGCTTTTCCAAGCACTTCATAATAACGGAGACCAAACACTTCGTAATAATAAAGCATTTCATAATAACGAAGAAGCTCGTGCCGTGGCTTTAGATATCTTCAAAGCATTTGATAGGGTTTGGCACGCCGGCCTTCTTCGCAAGCTTCAGAGTTATAGAATTTCAGGTCGATTGTCTGATTTAATACAATCATTCCTTTCAAACAGTGTATTGAAGGTCGTTCTCAACGGATTCTCCTCCAGCTCCTATCACACGAACGCAGGTGTCCCCCAAGGCTCTATCCTAGGCCCTACTCTGTTCCTAATCTTCATTGACGATCTTCCTGATGTCATAGGTTCCCAAGTAGGCATCTATACAGACGACACTACTATTTACTCCTGCCTCCAAAACAAATCTAGTGTCGCTAACAGAACTAACCTGGCCGTTTGTCTCGAAAAGGACCTCCAATCGGTTGTGGACTGGGGCAGGAATTGACTGGTTAACTTTAATGCCTCAAAAACAAAGATGCTCTCTATTACTCACCACAGAGAACCATCCCTGTCTCCCATTAGAATGTCTGACGCTCAACTCCACGAGAGCACCTATTTGCGACTGCTCGGTCTCACATTGTCCGCTGACCTGACACGGAAGAAATAACTGAGTCAATAGCTTCGTCCACCGCAAGGAAAGTTGGCTCCCTGTGCCGCGTCAGGAAATTTTTCTCGCCTGAGTCGATCCTTCAAATCTACAAATCACCCATTCGCCCTTGCATGGAGTATTGCTGCAATATATGGTCTGGAGTTCCTTCTGTTTGTCTCTGGGTTCTTGATAAGATCCAGAGGCGGATATGCAATGTAATTAGCCCTGATCTGGCATCTCGTCTGCAGTCTCTCTCTCTCACAGACGTGCCGTTGCCTCCCTCTGTCTTTTTTACAAATACTCTCACGATAACTGCCCCGATGAGCTGCTTTCGCTGGTTCCCAGAATTTAAGCGTTCAACTAGGCTGGCATCTCGCTCTCACCCTTCCACTGTCCAAGCTGTTAAATGTAGCCGTCTCTTCTACTCCAATAGCTTAATGTCTCGCACTTCTCGCCTGTGGAACTCCCTCCCCATTTCTTGCTTCCCTGATAGCTATAATCCCCAACTATTCAAATGTAATGTCAATCGACGTCTCCTTGATTTATTCCCTATCTTTCTCTTCATCCTTTCCTATATCATTCCTCTTTGTTCTCGCTTCAACACTCTGTAACCTCTTGCGTGCTAGTGGCTTCCCGCCTTGCTTGGAGTGAAATGCTTAAAAAACAACAAAAAAACATCTTGTTGAATAGGTTTCCATTTCATTTTTCAGGCTTTGTATAGGCTACAGTTTGTTTATACTTTGCCCTTTGCTTGACAGTTGTCTTACTATATATATATATATATATATATATATATATATATATATATATATATTCACTTATCTTGTCTATTCTGAGTTTTACTGAATTACATCCGCTCTTCAGGCGACTGTATATTTATTATTATCAATGCTATATTTCTTAATAGTGGCTGGCCACTCGTATTCGAGGATGCCCGTCTACTGGGGGTGGTTAGATAATCCCCGTTGCAGACGCCTGCTCAGGCACATGTTTGATCAACACCCACCAGAGCCACTGGTTTATGCTGCAAATATGCTGAGCATTATCTAGTCTAAACGAGGCCAGCACGCTCAAACCCTCTGTCACGACGACTTTTGATTTGTGCTAGCGCAAACACCGACGACTCCCCAATTTCACTCACCACGTATGGTTTTCAGGTTCTCTCCAAAGGTGCCGCACGCTGGGATCGCCTCCTCTAAACCGATAACATCAAGAAATTACCTTTCTAACAAATCGACATCGAACCTAGTGAGATTCGAACCCATGTTTCATAGTCAGAAAGCAAACGTTCTAACCACTCGGCCCTATTTTTTAATACATACAACATACTTGCATGCATAAATACATACATACAGACATATATATATATATACATATATATATATATATATATATATATATATATATATATATATATATATATATATATATATATATATATATATATATATATATATATATATATATATAAATAAAAACAGACCACTTTAAGGTTCCATGTAATAAATTATTTCACCACAGCCCTTTTAAAGGACTGCGGAACATCAGACTTTACTTCCAAACAAAAACAAAAAAAAAAAAAAAAAAAACTTAAAGTGTTCTGTTTTTATTTAAATTATTTGCTCTGGATTTACATTGAGCTCTCTGGATTTTATCCTCCTTAGGTTTACCCATACGGATTACCTATTTTTTCATAAACCTAACTATATATATATATATATATATATGTGTGTGTGTGTGTGTGTGTGTGTGTGTGTGTGTGTGTGTGTATGTTTGTGTCCGTGTGTGTCTCTGTGTGTGTCTCTGTGTGTGTAAAGAGATACACGAACAGAAAAGGAGAGAGAACAACAGACTGAATTAAACATATAGATAAATGTGAATAGACACACAAGACCATTGATAGATCGATAGATAACGAATAGACTAAGATAGATAGATAGCAAGAAAGAAAAAAAAGAAAGAAAAATTTCACGTAATTTGATCATGAAAAAATAAATTACCATGTTATCTAATTATCTAATCCCCGATATCTCTTTGAATTAGTCTGTAGGAACATCTATACATTGATTCACTGACTTCTGCCCGCAACAGCAAAGTTCCAGGTACATTCTGTCTGTGCAAGCATTTTTAATTCTTTTTCAGTAGCCCCCACGTTGTGTAGGCAGGAACACGCATTTCGATCGTTCATGGCAGAATGACAATTTTTACTATTTATCCCCTCCGGGGAAATTGCGTAAAAGAAGCTCCTTAACTCAGCAATTCTTGTAAAAGTTATTTTATTTCACACTGAACAACCCTTTCGTCTTCTGGGGTACATATATAGTTATCTATTCACATAATCTGTCACATTAGTGGAACCCCGATAAGGATCGAACTCAGAAACGGACTTGCTAACAATCAAGCTACGGTAGACGGCCAGTGAAACATATATATATATATATATATATATATATATATATATATATATATATATATATATATATATATATATATATATATATATATATATATATATATATATATAATATCAGTACGTTTATATCAAGGGTTTCATGAGTTCTAGACTGACCGCTGTGGTATGAGCTCATTATTCTGATTCCTAATTGATTGTTTATTTCCATTTCGATTGGTTAAACAGAATAAACTCTATCGTTTTTAACCACGACGCTCATGATCTACAATTGGATTCTTATTATGCGTATGAAGGCCTGTCTTGTGGCTAATGTTGTTGGGTGTCGAGTGGTCGAGGTTTCTAACTCTTGGCTGCAAGACGGGATTTTCAACAGACCCAATCCACAAACTGACGCAACACAGTCTTCCTAGTCTTATTTACCAGCTAGTCATACTTGAGAATGTATCATAATAAGCTTATTAAATATCGATTGCGTCTGTGAATGAATATGTAATGAATAGATGTACAGTAGTCCTCCTAATTACGCGGGTTGGCTTACGGCCGTATCACGTTGAAACTCCGGCTTTCGTACGATCACTGAAACATCAAGACTGGTCAGTACCTGGATGGGCGACCGCTTAGAAATACGAATGCATAGGTGGCGATATGGGTAACAGCTGGGAATTGGAAATGTGAGGGCCCGGTTCGTTATATTGACTTATGGCCAAATATCCTTGAGAAAGGTATAAACTAACCTCTCCTCCCTCGGCTATCAATTAATTAATAGGACTTGTATCAGTAAAATTATTTTTATCTCCCCCAAATTCTTACAGTATAAAAATATTTTCTAGCTTTAAATAACCTGCAAAAGGTTGACAAACCGTAAAAAAAAACCAATGAATACGAGTGGTATATATATATATATATATATATATATATATATATATATATATATATTAATAGTAGTATTCGTTTGGAAAAAAACCTTGGATAGCTCAACTTGTAGATATGTCAAAATAAATCGGTACCCGAGGAAAAAATTGGAAATAAAAAAAAGAAAGAACTAAAAACATCCGAACAGGGCGAAATAAGTCGTCCAGTGCCTTAAGTCTATAGTCCAAAGAAAAAACAAAACAAGCGAATAGTAAAACTAAAACGTAGAGTGCTCAATACACTAAGTAAAATGGGAATAATTAAAATAAATTCAGCTTACCCTGAAGATCCGTTTAGGTGAAACCTAGGTAGGTTTTTCCTGGCTCTTTAGGATTTATTTTAGTTATATATATATATATATGTGTGTGTGTGTGTGTGTGTGTGTGTGTGTGTGTGTGTGTCTTTAGGATTTATTTTTGTTACATATATGTGTGTGTGTGTGTGCAAAATGCAGTAGATGTATGTATATTATCTCTCTATCCATCCACCAATCTATATATATAGTATATAGTATCTATCTATCAATCTATATATATATATATATATATATATATATATATATATATATATATATATATTTATATATATAGGTAGAGTATATATATATATATATATAGTATCTCTCTCTATCTATATATAGTATATATTTATAATATATACATATATATATAAACATATTTATATACATATATGTATGTGTATGTGTGTGTGTGTGCGTGTGTGTATTTATGTATGTATAAAACGTAGATCTTAGTAACCTCAGCATACGATTTTTCTCTCCTTATTCAGTCGAGAACATTCGCCTATTCACTATAAGTAAACATTTTACAGTTTCTCTTCGGCATATCCGAATTGCCAGCCTCATAGCCCTTCTTTGAGACAATTATTAATCAAAACTCCAAATAAAAGACGACCGCTGTAGATTTCAAAAAAAAAATGTAATTTGTTTTCACTTTCCGTTAATAAAATTTATGATACTTACTTGCAATCTGGCTTGCTTTCTTGTAGTTTCTTACAGTTACAGAATATCCAAAGTTAATGCACGAAATGTTTGTTTTGCTTTCTAAAAAGGAAATATTAAACGGAACCTTTCTTTCCGTTTTTTCCACTTGCAATTCCGCTTTTTGGCAGTTTCCTTTTTTTCTCTTTGCTTTTTTTTTTGTTCTTTTCTCTATCTACTTGAATAATTTATCAGCCCTGTCAAAAAATTAAAAAGGAAATGCTCAAGCAAGCAAGATCTCTAAGGTTGACACGAAATAAACAAAAGAGGTTTCCACAAACGAACCAACTAGAAGATCACTTGCCAAACGTCTGCTTGTCTGAAAAAAAAAATAGTCAAATCAGGTGACAAGGCGTGGGTAGAATTGATTTGATGATTAGGATGTTCGAGGCAAGAGTTGATCGCCTTAAGTTAGTAGGATGGAGAGAAGAGGGGTAGAAAAAAGAACAGACGAAGATAAAGGCCACGTGAGAAAAAGGGCGGGAAAAGAAGAAGAGTTAATTGAACGAAAACAATAATAATTTCTTAGTTCAGCCTAACCTATGTTTGCGTTTGTAAACGCAGACAGACAGAGTTGCCCTGCTCGATCCGTGTGGTCAGTCATTATCGGAAGTTACACAACCCGACTGCTACTAATTTCTTTCCAACTCACCCACCCATTGCGGCAAAGATGCGGCTATTAAGAGTCGGGTGGGAAGCAGGTGGAATTTAAAATCGACTGTATGAGAGATGGTAGCAAATCGTTTTTCGTTGTCGACCACAATTTCTGTCTCGACAGCTCGTTAAGGGGGCAAAATGACATTTTTAGCATATTTATGAGCGGGTGAGTGATCCAGCATCTCCAACCACACTGTATTTAGACACAACAAATATTTATCCAGTTGGCTGTCAAATGTTCGAAGTTTAAGTTTCTCTATTCTCAGGAATAATTTTAAACATAGATACATTTCTTCAAAGCATCAATTATTTCAGCCTGTCGTTGATTAAAGAAAATAAAAGTTGGAAAGTTTCTCTGTTAAACAGATCAGGAATAATTTTAAACATGGATGCATTTCTTCAAAGCATCAATTATTTGAGCCTGTCGTTGATTAAAGAAAATAAAAATTGGAAAAATAATTCCGGAATTTTCTATGAATTTACGTTATCAGGATTATTAGATTAATTATTATGTTATTATTCTGCTTGTTTGTGCCTTACAAGCAAAACCGGACCCGATAACCGTTGTTCAACCGGCACCTCAAAACCGTCTTTCACCAGAGTCTCTCAGTAAATATTATGTCTTAATATCTTTAATTTTTTTTCTAATTTATTTCTATTCTAATATGCACAATTTAAATGCCGTGTCCCTTCAGGAGGTAGGCGATCATTATTCATCATAAATTACTTTTCTCTTCAATTGCCATGATTTCTTTGGAAACATAATGGATAATTTTCTATTTGCATTTTCCAAACTTTTGAATTCAGACTGGCTGACATGCAAAGCTAGAAAGTTCAATCTACCCTACTGTTTGTCCAATAGGTGAAAGGAGGCCACGGGGTCCGCGGACTATTTTTCTGCAGCCAGCGGACTATCTTTCTTCGGCCGCGGACTATCTTTCTGCGGTTCGCGGACTATCTTTCTGCAGCCAGCCGACTATCTTTTAGCGGCCAGCAGACCATATTTCAGTGGCCAGCGAACTATCTTTCTGTGGCCAGGAAACTATCTTTCTGTGGCCAGCAGACTATCTTTCTGTGGCCAGCGGACTACCTTTCTGCGGCCAGCAGACTATATTTCTGTGGCTCACGGACTATCTTTCTGTGACCAACGGACTATCTTTCTGCGTCTCGCGGACTATCCTTCTGCAGCCAGTGGACTATCTTTCTTTTTCTCGTGGACTATCTCTCTGCAGCCAGCGGACTATCTATCTGCGGCCAGTAGACTATCCTTCTGCAACATGCGTACTATCTTTCTGCGTCTCGTGGACTATCTCTCTGCAGCTAGCAGACTATCTTTCTGCGGCCAGCAGACTATCTTTCTGCGTCTCACGGATTATCTCTCTCCAGCCAGCGGACTATCTTTCTGCGTCTAGTAGACTATCTTTCTGTGGTCAGCGGGGAACCATTGTCGTGAGCAATATTTTCTCTCAAAATTTTATGTTTAATAAATTTGTCCCTCACTACTGGCATACTTTTGCAATAGTGGTATTGAGCTAAACTACCCAGACAATCAATCAATTGTAAGGCCAGTGAGATTTGTTCTTGTTCCTCTAAGGGAAAAGAAAAGTCGATGTTTTTGCCGACGGACACGTCTTGCATTAACTGATGAGGGACACTTATTTGATAATCAATGTTTCTTTTTAATAATTACATTTTAATATTGCTTTTAAAAAAGAAGATATACTTAATAAACACGAACGGCTGGAATACAGGGTGCGATAGATAAATTTTCGTCTAAATTACAGAAAAATGAAAATAATACTGACATCTCACTTTAACAAATATATTTACCAAAATTACAGAGAACTATCTTGAAATACTAAAGAGTAAATTTATTCAATAAAATCGTCATTGACTTCAACAACTGCGTCCAGACAACCTCGGAATCTCCAGCAACTCTTCTAGGCGGTCTCCTTGTTTAAGTTGGTGAATGCTGCCATAACCTTTGCCTTCAGTTCATTTTGATGTTACAATGGGGTTTTTGTTGGTCTCTCGTTCAAGTACGCTCCACACATAATAATCTAGGTGGTTGCAGAATTGGGAATTAGGTGGGCAGATGTAAGGGGTAATGTGATCGTAGAAATTGTCTGACAGCCATGACTGGGTTCTCCTGCTTGTATGGCATGGTGCAGAGTCCTGTTACCAGATATCGGGTCTTCCAACAGCCAACCTCTTGACCAGGGCAGCATTTTACCTCCTTAAGACACTTGATGTAGACACCCCCCCGTAGCCCTCACAAACAAATTCTAGATTTATTTTCTTATCAGAACGATCAGAATGAGTTTTCCGAGCATCCGTACCTTCGTAATCACAATTAGACTCATTCAATTCTTTCCGAATCCTCAGACTAATACTCAAACACTCGCGTATTGGCGTTTCCGGCGCGAATGCCAAGCAGTACAGCATGCCGTTTCCAAATTTCTGGCGGATTGAATTGCGTTATGGTGCTCTTTTTTCTCACAGACGGTGCTCAAGTGACCCTACTGAACTGTTCAGTCGGAAAAAAAAAAAGCAAAAAACAAAAAAAAACAAAACAAAAAAACACAGCGTGCATACATAAAATTAAAAATATAAAATGACGACAATTTACCCATCGCACCCAGTATGTCCGAACTTTGGCTGTCCTACGTGCATGTCTGTCTCTCTCTTTCCCACTCTTTTTCACTTTCACAATTTCTATCGCTCAAAAATACCAAACTGATTTAATTTAGGCTTTTGGGGGGGAATCCATCGCTAAAGAAGTCCGTGGACTCCATGTTTGGGAATCCGACCACATTGGTTAAGCCCTGGTGACTGGCCTGATTTTCATCAGTTTCAACTCTCCCTCTGCATGAAATGGCCCTGTGTATCCCTAAGTCTGTGGCCCCTGAGCTAGAAAGCGAATCAGAGAACAGCCGGGGCGTATTCAACTTAGAAAATCGTGATAGAAAGCAAGACGAAAAGGGAAACAAAAATTATTAACTTATTAAAAAATTATTAATAAATGTAGATGGGTTCATTATATTCACTTACGCGCAAATATCTTTGAGAACGATATGAATCCACCTCTTCTCCCCCAAGCTATTGGTTAATTAGTGAGTGTTGTATCACTAAAACCATTATTAACTCAAAAAAATAAAATTGCATAGAAAATATTTAGATTTCGGCATTAAATCACCCAGTTATGTGCCATGTGTCAATCATGCTTATGCGATCAGGTATTTTTCGATACATGACTGAAGAGGCAGATTTTTTTTCCCGCAGTAGGTTGCCATTTTTTCTGACCATCCAAGGCTATAGAACCCGGTCTGTCCTGCTATTTACCCATAGCTGGGGTGGTGGAGAAGAAGCGGATTCATACTTTTCCCAAGGGTAATAGTACGTAAGTGAATGTAATGGATTCGACTGGAATTCGAACTCAGCTCTCCGATCTCTTAATCCGAGCCACTATCCATTACCCCACCGTGCATCCCATACAAGGTGATATGCTGCTAAATGAAAACAACCATCCAAGCAATTTCCAGAAAATACTTGATGTTCGGAAAGTCTCTCTTATTTTTTGGTTAATAGACAGGTTTCAATATACAGCGTAAGCCAAAAGTATTGTCACCTCTACATGATATAATTTTCTATTTCAGATGGCTGACACAAACTCTTACATCTTGGTAGAGAGGGTTAGGGTGACAAGACTTTAGGACCGCCCTGAATACAGGTGGAGAATTTTTTTTTTAAGCATTACGACCCGAGCAAGACGGAAAGCCACTAGGATGCAGGGGGTTGCAGAAGATTTGGAGCGAGAGCAGATTGGAGCGAAATTAAAAATACAAAACGGCGACAATTTATCCATCGCACCCTGTATATTGAGAGAAGGAATTAAAGAGACGCGAATAGACAAATAATAAAAAGATGAAGTATATATATATATATATATATATATATTAAGCGTTTCACCCCAAGCAAGGCGGGAAGCCACTAGGACGCAAGGGGTTACAGAAGATTTGGAGCAAGATCAGATAGGAGAGATCGAGGAAAGGATGAGGAGAAGGATAGTGGATAGATCAAGACAACTGGAGATGTCGATTGACATTACATTTCAATAGTTGGAGATTATAGCTCTCAGAGAAACAGTAATAGGGAAGAGTGTTCCACAGGCGAGAGGTGCGAGGTATGAAGCTGTTGGAGTAGAAGAGTCGGCTACATTGAAAAGTTTCTACAGTGAAAGGGTGAGAGCGCGATGCCAGCCTCGTAGGGCGCTTGAATTCATGAAATCTGGGAACCAGTGAAAGCAGCTCATCGGAGCAATTACCATGAAAGTATTTGTAGAAAAGACAGAGAGAGGCGACGGCGCTTCTGTGAGAGAGTGATTGTAGACGAGATGCCAGATCAGGGCCAATTATATTACATATCTGTCTCTGGATCTTGTCAAGAACTCCGAGGTAAACAGAAGGTGCACCAGACCATATATGGCAGCAATACTCCATGCAAGGGCGAATGTTTGATTTGTATATTTGAAATATCGATTCCAGAGAGAAAAATTTCCTGGCGCGGCACAGAGAACCAACTTTCCTCGCGGTGGACGAAGGAATTGACTCAATGTATTTGTTCCATCTCAGGTCAGCAGTCAGCGTGAGACCGAGCAGACACAGAGAGGTGCTCTCGAGAAGATGACTATCAGACATTCTAATGGGGCGGGGCGGGGAAGGATCTCTATGGTGATTAATAGAGATTAGTTTAGTTTTTGAGGCGTTATAGTTGACAAGCCAATTCTTGCCCCAATTAACAACCGATTGGGCGAGACCCTTTAGCATCAATACAAGGCTTGGACCCTTCTTATGTTATTTCTGAACACCGCTATCAGCTGCTCGTTTGAAATAAACTGAATGAACACCGTTATCGCTGCTTTCATGATCAGTTGCTTTCATTTCTTGTACCGCCATTATTTTGTATGAGAAGAGTTTTAATTTTTGTCTGACGACATTATGAGCAGTTCCAAGACCAATATCTTTCGTAATGATTTTCTTGGACTCTTCTGCATACTCTCATAAATATCCAAAAGTTTGATCGTGTTTCCCAAAATTTATCAATAAGGTTACAAACTGCATTACGATGTGGAACTGATGTATCTGAAAATTTATCAGCAAAATGCTGTCGCATCAAATCTGTGTATCTACCACCTTCTCGAAATACGTGTTCTTCAGTTGTTAAAACCATATTGCGGTGAAATCTGAAATATAAAAAATATGGTTAAAAAAGTGCATAGTAACTTTCCAAACACTCTGTTTATGTTTCTATGTAAATGTAAAAGTGGACAATGAGATCAACAACAAGCGACGTGAGTCTGTTTCTTGCTTGAACGCAGTCTTCCGACCTCGCCGCTCGGTGTTAACCTCAGTTATCAACTTGTATATTTACATACACTCTATTTCTGATATTGAGCACTTTTACCCATAATTATAGCCTACCTTAAAACTATATGTTTATCATGCATAGGGAGGCACGGTGGAGTAATGGATAGCGGCTTAGATTGAGGAATTGGAGAGCTGAGTTCGAATTCCACTCGAATCCATTAGGTATTAATCCTCTTCTTCTCCCTCCAAATAGCAGGACAGACTGGGTTCTATAAGCTTCCTCTGTGTTTGCATCCTCTCTAAGACCTCATCGTTGCTCACACGCTCGGTTCATGATATCCTTAGCATCCTTCAAGATTATCACCTACCACCTTCTCGAAATACATGTTCAACGAGAAATACACGTTCTTTAGTTGTTAAAACCATATTGGGGTGAAATTTGAAATATAAAAAAATAGGGTTATAAAAGTGCACAATAATTTTCCGAAGATCCTGTTGAATACGATCCGAGAGTAAAAACCTCTTCTTGGGCCTAATTAGAAACTATTAATCCAATCGGTTTAAATGCTGACCCTATTTAGAATCGGGTACTTTTGAAAATCTGTTGTCACAGACATTTTATATTTCGCCATATTTTGCGAGTCTGGGATTTGCCTTTAAAACAACTCTTTCTTACAGACAAAACATTGCAATCCTCTCGCTACTCTGTCGCTATTTTTATGTAAAGTGCACAGACAAACTACATTCCTTAGTTCCACCAATTCATTCTAACTGTTATGGTCCGGTTCCTTGTACCACGGTGATAGTCCAAGGTAGAACCAATAAAGAAGAACTCGAACACGGATATGGAATAACACAGATATATTACAAACAGGAATATATACAGAGAAGTAGGAAGTGTTAGTATGAACAATCAGGTTTAGTTGTAATTGTCTGAACGCGACTCTGTTTCGTACTGCCTCTGACTCGACTGACTGACTGACTCGCTCGCTCTGACTGACGGACTCCTGACGGACTTCACTCCAGACTTCAGACTGAACAGTATTTAGTCCCCCCCCCACGAGGGCATCATGTGGCACAAGGCCGGTTTAACGTGGGATCTCCGAGCCCGTGGGCTCGGCTAAAAATATGCCCTTTGAACCCGTATACACGGGTTCAGGGTCGGTTTACCTCCCCGAAAGAGACCCCGCTTTTCGGCGTAGCCTCGTTCGGGTTCCTCCCCCGCCCGAAGGCAGAGAGTTCAACCGATCAGCCGGTCGTCCGACTTCGGACGAACTCCCTGCTTCCTCTTGAGGCGCAGTATTTATTACGTATGGAATAGTCCATTATGTTATTATGGGTAAGGTCCCATAACACTAACCTTCACGTCTAAGACCTACCATGCTACTCACATTGTAGCAAACCATCTTCATTCCCTTCGTATTCCGTTGGTGAGATGTAAGTTCCACTCGAGCAGCTTCTTCGCGTGAACTGTTGCTCTGTGGAACAGGCTCCCAAGAGGGTGTATTCCCGATCACTACAATCCTAACCTGTTCAAGTTTAGAGTTAACCGTTATTTTTCCCACATACCCGCATAAACTGTGCCTCTTATTCTGTAACTCTCTACCTCGAGTGGCTCCTGTGCGTTGTATAGGGTGAAAAAAATGGGCTAATATTAAAGAAGTAATTTCAAACTTTAGTATCGGTGGGCTTTCAAATATAGCTGAGGTCACTACTTGTAGCTTCAGTCTGGCAACCCCCACCGCCATACCCGTCTGCAGTGTCTTTACTTTTTACCCATCCTCACACTTTACACCTACTTACTTCAACCTGCGAATAGATGAATTAAGTTTACATATTTATAATTCGATATGGGTGTGTAATTGCTTTTTAATGTTATTAGTACTTGGACGGCTAGTCATGGGAAAATAATTTTTTCTTAGTGCTTGTACACCTGTGAAGACTCTTTCCTCTTCAAACAAATTGAGGTCTATTTACAGGAAAGAGACCTTTATATACGTGGACACTTATGACTAAGAATATTACTGTGGGGTTACGCTGGATACTTCATGACATCTCTAGGACTTGGTACTATATTTGACAGCATCTAAGGCGAAATTTATTTCCTTCAAAATAGCTAAAATCCCTTTACGCCATATACGGGAAACTGAGACTACATGTAAGCTAATTTTACCCTCAACGATCAGTAAACTATAATTTTATCCGACGCATTCAATTCTACTTAACCTGATTCAATAATATTATTTACTTAAACGTTATTATTATTATTATTAGTAGTAGTAGTAGTAGTAGTAGTAGTAGTAGTAGTAGTAACATTTCCTTTCATTTCTGGTGTGTAGTCATTTCTTTCCGGGTCCCGACCAGAGACCTAAGTTCAGAAATGGCATCATGACATTTTCCACTGAGCAATTTTGAAAAAAAAAATCACACACAATTTCACATAGAAAAAGCCCTTCGTAAGGAGTGGGCTGTACTCGTGAGAACAATTTTTTTTTGTATTTCTTTAAGGCATGGGCGTCTAGAAATCCCTTCAATGAGTCGATTGGAATCTTTTCCAATCAATCCAATGGCTCCAAATACAACTGGAATTGTTGACGTTCTCATGTGTCACATTTTTGAGATTTCGATTTCAAGGGCCTTGTATTTTGATAGCTGTTGATTATTATTATTATTATTATTATTATTATTATTATTATTATTATTATTTCCTTTGATTTCTGTTATATACTCATTTCCTTTCGGGTCCCAAACAGAGACCTAAGATCAGAAAAGGCATCATGACTTTTTCAATGTACATTTTTGTAAAATAAATAAATAAATAAACATAAGATCACACGTATTTTACAAAGATGAAGCCATTCGTAAAATGGGAGCTTTACTTGTGAGAATAAGTTTTTTGTATTTCTTTAAGGCTTAAGCTACTAGGAATCCTTTCAATGTGTATATCAAAATATTTTCCAATAAAATAGAGGCCTCCAACCGGAAAACTGGAATTATTGATATCTTCATGTACGACAGTTTTTAGATTTCCACTTCAAGAGCCTTGCATTTTTAAAGTTTTTTGAAGACCTTCAAAGACGCATCACAGTGTGCAGGGATACTGGATCCTATGTCCGTAACCGGGTCTGAACGATGTTTACCAATTTCTTGCAGTGTCCTTCCCATAAGAGTTTGCAGATTTTCCAGTGCAGACATTGCACGACCCTATCATGCTTATATATATATATATATATATATATATATATATATATATATATATATCATGTGTTTTATATTCGGTGGATGCTAATAGCATGCAACCTGATGCAAAATGGTCAATTGTTTTGTGATATTCATCACAAAATCTACATTTCGGGTTGATACAATTTTTCAGTTTTATTATTATTATTATTATTAATAGTAGTAGTGATATTAAAGAAAATGACTGACGTAACTTTTCTAAACTTTTTCAAAATTCAGAGTAGAGCGCGATTTAAGAAAAGAAAATACTGTGTTTGACAATTTTCAACAATATTTCGACAGTACGTCTGTCTTCAGGTTAGGTTTGAAAATTGCATACAAGTATAAAATATAAAAAAGTCTACAAAATTATGTCTTTGTACAAACGTCGCTTGTCTTGAGAAGTAATCAATTGATTACCAGTACAGTCATTTTTTGCTTTTTCCCTTTCCTTTTCTTAAATCACGCCCTTCTCTATTTGTTGCATTATTTTTATTATTATTATTATTATTATAGAATTTATCAAAGAAAAAAGAATTTTCGTAACAAAGAGACCGGCGACGTTCATCGGCACCAGCCAATCTATGATACCTAAATATATCTAAACGCATTGCTATTATTAAACAAATACATCCAGCTTCAGACACAGCAAAGAAGCATCTAATATATTTTATTTTGTCTATTTTTCTGAGATGAGGTATTGTAATTATTTTTACTATTTACATTGTCGGGCTGCTCTCATCTTTATTGTCGTATTCCGACGTTTTCGAATTTGTACGCTCCGGTTTTCTTCAGGTGATGTACGCTGGAATTTCGAACGACAATGGTAGATTATTCTACTAGTCATGTGCCATGCCTTTTCTTTTAGATATCTCAGTTCCAGTTAATTCTTTTTAGTAACTCAGCTCTGTTGTGACCAGGTATTGAACTCACAACTCTTTGGATCAAGTCACTAGATTACTTCAGTCAACGTTTTCATTCACTGGGCTATGCGTCCACAGAAGAAGCGAACAAAAAATTGAGTTACTAAAGAGAATTAAATGAAACTATGATATATCCAGAAAAGGCACAAGAACGTGGAACTAGAACAATCAATCCACGCGGACTGAATAAAAAGTTCGGTTCGAAATCTCAACGTATATTACCTGAAGAATAATGTAAATATTGTATATATTTTCTCTATTTTGATTTCTTGTTTTATATTCAGCCATACTGCTAGCTTGCCTTTTGTATGTTTTCCGCTATAGCTAAAGTGCTTTTGTACTGTTTTGTAAGATACTGATAACTCAAATATTACATGCTTAAATACAAAAAACGTTTTTTTCTTGAATATGTCCTGATCAGACGGAAGTGTATCTCATATGCTACCAGTGACATAGGTATGAAAAGATTAACATACAGTGAAACCTCGGTTCACGAATTTAATTTTTTTCCTGAAGGCCGTTCGTAACCAGAAATGTTCGTAAACCGAAACTATTTTTCCAATAGAAATCAATGTACAGAAGAAAGTCACAGTACAATACAATTGGATAAGAAAGGCACGCCACAATACACAAATATATACAACATGGCGGTCGACTCATAAATTATTCCGTTCGGGTTAACTCGGTTCGACAATGTTGTTCGAGAACCAAAATTCTGTTCGATAACCGAGGCATTTTCATCTCGAATTTCCTGTTCGAAAACCGATTTGTTCAACATATTCGATAACCGATGTTTACACAGCATATATATATATATATATATATATATATAGATATAGATATAGATATAGATATAGATATATATATAGTTAGATTAATCAAATCCCCAGATATAAGCAACCGTAAACGCGCCTGTTGGCGTCCATACACAAAGAAGCAAATAAATAATCATCAAATTTATTCATGAGGCATAAACATAACAGTGCTCGATGTGGTTAGACAGAGCAAAGATATATATTAATAAATATACATATACCTATACACGACTTCTGGTTTACCAGCTCATCAGGCACAAAATATATCTTATGATTTTTATAAAAATAGACACTTAAGTGAAACTTATATTTGACCAAAACGTATATATATATATATATATATATATATATATATATATATATTATAAATTAATTGATTTAAATATGTTTTTTCCGCTACACAGTTCTAACCATGTTTCAAAAATAGAAATCCAGTGAATTTAATTTTGCAATTAAATTAAAAGCATTAGTTCCATTTCATCCTCAAGCGAATTAATGCTCTGTAAATTTACATTGAGCACTATTTTGTAAAAATAAAATATCTATAAGAACACCGGATTATATATCTTACTGTTCTTTCTTTTTTTTTATATATATATATATATATATATATATATATATATATATATATATATATATATATATATATGGTGTCCTAAAAATTTGACATCATTTCGCAGGCCAACAATTTTGGCAATTCTTGTTGAAATAACCTCAAATTTTCACTGGATGTCTAGAAACAGAACAAGATTTTATATTTAAAGGCCGGTAAATGTAATTAATACTGTCTAATTAAAGAACAGGGCCTTTACTCAAATAAGGTATCCATAAAAAAAACATATTAACAGAATATATATATATATATATATATATATATATATATATATATATATATATATATATATATATATATGACATAGGATCAGATGGGATTTAAAATACACACAGACGGAACAATCAAACCTAATCGCCCAGATTCGTGTTCTTATTGACATAACAGTCCCTGTACATTGTAATGCATCTTTGAAGTTCTTCAAAAAACTATAAAATTAAGGCTCTTGAAGTGGAAATCTAAAACTGTCGTACATGAAGACATCAATAATTCCAGTTTTGGTTGGAGGCCTCGGTTTTATTGGAAAATATTTCGATATACACATTGAAAGGATTCCTAGTAGCTTAAGCCTTAAAGAAATACAAAAACTTATTCTCAAAAGTATAGCTCCCATTTTACGAATGGCTTCATCTTTGTAAAATGAGTTGTGATCTTATGGATTTATTTATTCATTTTACAAAAATATACATTGAAAAATTCATGATGCCATTTCTGATCTTAGGTCTCTGGTTGGGACCCGAAAGTAAATGAATATATAACTGAAATCAAAGGAAATAATAATAATAATAATAATAATAATAATAATGATAATAATAATAATAATAATAATAATAATAATAATAATAATAATAAAATCTGTCAAAATACAAGGAACTTGAAATCGAAATCTCAAAAATGTGGTACATGAGAATATCAAAAATTCCAGTTGTAGTTGGAGCCCTCCGATTGATAATACTAAGACAAGTATTACTAATTAACCTACAGCTAGGAGGAAAAGAGGTTATTTCATATCTTGGTCTCAAGTGAATATATTTTACCCGATTGGAATTGGATTTCGACTTTCCGATTTCCAATTTCAAGCCGTTATCTATTGCACCATCCGCACGCCGTAGCTTACAGCACCTAGTATTCCCAAGCGGTCGCCCATTTACGTACTTACCAGGTTCGACGTTGCTTAACCTCCTTGACCATACGAGAACCAATGTTTTAACCTGATATGGTCGTAAGCCGGGCAGCGGATGTGGCTTATTTTTTTCTTCTTTCTAGGGTTTTACATGGTTTTGCACAGACGTAGGGATGTTGGTCGTCTTTCGCAGCAGTTGCTACATAAATGTCACATAACGTGTAATGAGCGACTATACATACACACACGCACATACACACACACACACACACACACACATATATATATATATATATATATATATATATATATATATATATATATATATATGTGCATAATGAAAGCCACGTATACTTTCTTAATATGTATATATAAAAAAAACAACTAAAAAGTTGCAAATTAAAAAATAATGTTTTTTATGAAAGTATTTATTTATATTTGATATTTCAGTATTTATTTATATTTGATATTTCAGTATTCAAATTAAAAAAATAATAATGATATTTATTTATATTTGATATTTCAGATTGACCTCGAGGTCGATTTGAAATATCAAATATAAATAAATACTTTCATAAAAAAAACATTATTATTTTTTAATTTGCAACTTTTAGTTGTTTTTATATATATATATATGTAAACAGTATCAGTCCATATATATATATATATATATATATATATATATATATATATATATATAAACAGTATCAGTCCAATATATATATATATATATATATATAGAAAGAAAGAAAGAATCTCTCTCTCTCTCTCTCTATATATATATATATATATATATATATATATATATAAATATAAACAGTATATATATATATATATATATATATATATATATATATATAGAGAGAGAGAGAGAGAGATTTTCTTTCAAGCTTTTTTGCGTTTATTGTTCATATTGTTTTCCTTTTGATTTCATGAAGAGACTTTTTGTTAACTGAGAAGAATAAAAGATTTCTTCCACATTTTTTTTATTTTCACTCTCATCTTTACAAGATTCCTTTACAAATGGAAATCTTTGGATGTATTTAAGAAAATAGCTCTACAGCTTTATTTGAAGTCAACGAAATTCTCAAAGGGCCACTCACTTCTGTTCTTCCGCTTTCTGTATATTTTACTCGCATTCTCTCTGTCTGTCTGTCTGTCTAGTACACACACACACACTCATATATATATATAATGAAAGCGAACAAACAAACAAAAGCTGCAAAATAGGCCTTGTATAGCCAAAGTGTGAGAAAAAAAAGAAGAAGCTAAAACAGTGTTGAAGACTCCAAACCAGAAAATGCAAAATAGAAAAAAACAATCCAGTAAAAAGCAGGATCACATACCGAAACTGAAAATACTTAAAACGTTACCAGTAATGTTCTGTGTTATATCAGGCATATCTATATCTATTACTCTCTCTCTCTCTCTCTTTCTCTCTCTCTCTCTATCTATCTATCTATCTATCTATATATATATATATATATATATATATATATATATATATATATATATATAAATATATAAAATAGGAAAAAGAACTCGTTAGGTAAATAATCCAAAGTTCTTTAGTATTTTTGTTATTATTTTAAAAAAAAAAAACAGTGCTCGATACAAAAGTAAAAGCATAAATATAATTATTTATTTAAAATATGATTTATTTACTTAAGAGTTCCATGTTTTCAAAACAAGAGCCGAAAACTTCAATATAATTATTTGAATGAAATTAAATTCAATTTAATTCAAATAATTATATTGAAGTTTTTGGCTCTTGTTTTGAAACATGAGAACTCTTAAGTAGCGTGTTGGGATCATGTTTTTAAATAAATAATTATATATATATATATATATATATATATATATATATATATATATATATATATATATATATATTACAAAGAGTTAATCATACCATGAATCAATTAGCAATATTATATAAATATAATCTTTGTAATAAATCTTTGTAATATTTTGCCTATATATATGTGTGTATGTGTGTGTGAAAGTGTAAAGTTGTACTTTGATATTTAAATTTACATATCTATCTATCTCTCTCCACATACATATATATACACTAGTATAATTGTATAGTTTACAAGTTGACACGTACCCCGCTAATACCTAATAAACAATGGACAATATTTACATTATTCGGACTATTGTCCTCATCTTTATCATAACGTTTCGGCCGTTGTACGCTCCGGCCTTCTTCAGGTGGTTGGAATGTCGAACTGAACCCTTTATTTCGCTCGCTGGGGTAGACTGTTCTAGTTTCACGTGCCATGTCTAATGGATGTCAGTTATCAGTTACCTGCCGTTAATTCCCTTAACCAGGTATTGAACTGACCCTCTTTGGGTACTGTCACTGGATCGAACTAACGCCTTTATCCACTCTGCCATGTGTCCTTGAGGACATCTGGGTATGAATTTCTGGCTATTATCTCAGAAATATAGACGGAAACAATGGACAAATATTTAACGATGAGACGACGAAATTTCCACAGATATTTTATAACCGTAGCTTATTTAATCCTTCACTTAAGAATTATGATACACCAAAAAATTCAAATAGCAAAAGCTTGAAATTTTCACGGGCATAACTAGTAAATATAAATATAAATTAGGCAAACACTTATCTGTACCGATTCGAGTATAGAAACCCTAATGTATTGTTTGTAGTTAGCAAGCAGAACATTACCCGTTCAATCCTCACTAGGTGTCCTACTTAGTAAACACCTATAACATTCTGTATTCTTCATTAACTGATGGAGAAACGATTAGTTCTTTAAGCTATTGGTAGGCGTCTTAGTTGAGCCAGCAGAAATGTGGTTCTACAGAAGGAAACAAAAAGTTGAGCAACGACGAAGTTTTAGAGAAACTGGAAATAAAAAAGGACACTTATACGTAGCCTCAGAAAGAGACACTTGAAAGTTCTAAGGTACGTAATGAGGAAAGAGGGACTGGAAAATTTAACACTCACGTAACATATTGAAAGCCAGAAGGACAGAGGAAAGCAGCAAATAAAATACTGAAAGAGCTTATGCAAATGGCTGGCAGAGCAAGGATCTCTATCAATAAAAGGCAGGATGTATGTGTGTGTGTGTGTGTGTGTAACGAATGCACGGCCGCAATTTTCGACGGCTTTGCACCAAAATTTACATGCACATGCTCCAAGTTAGCGGGAAGGCCAAGACTGACCTTGCATTTCCCAACTCCCATCGATAGTGGAAATAATCGATGTTTCCATGCTTCTACGGCAGTTTTCATGTAGTTTGCGGCCATTTTCTACTGGCCAGAGTGAGAGCCTATTGCTGGCTGCCACGAACAGGCAGGAAGATTCTATTGGCCAGCGTGAGAGCCAACAGCTGACTGACACGAATGTTAACTAGCATGCTTGCATGCAAAAAAAAAAACAAAAAACGATAGCGGCATTCGTAAAAAGTGGGAAAAATTTACATCTGCATGGCACTTTATTCCAATTGGCTCATTCGTTTGCTTAAACTCAACGTTGATTCTGATTCCGCAGAACTGGATTGGGTGTGGAAAAGTATTTGTTGTTAGCATTCTTTTTTGATTCGGTTTTTCCAGTTACGAGTCCTTTTTTAACGCTGATCGTTTTGTGTTCATTTTGTTTAGTTCTTTTGTCGGAACAGATTCAATGTTTAGTATAGAGCTTAGAAAAAATTCGCAGTGTGAGATAGGCAAGAAGTAAAGCATGCAGCAACATCAGCACGGCAAAGGGCACTCCCTTAAAGGCAAGGAAGAGCAAAAATATTTTAAGTCAAGTGATAGCGATTGCTGTATGAGTCGTACGATTTTTGAATCAAGCACGGGCAACGCCGGGCCATGCTGCTAGTTATGACATATAGCAGAAAGACAAACATTATTTAAGGCTACAAAGGACGGGAAATTCTGTAGAGTTATCATCGCTTACGTCCTGAGGGTAAATGGCACATAGAAGAAGAAGTCGTATTTAACCACAAATGAAACTCAGCTTTTCTCTCTGAAAGATTTAATTTCTTTCTTTCTTTCTTTCTTTCTTTCTTTCTTTCATAAAATTTTCTTTTTCTTTCTCTCTTCTACATGAATAAATGTGAATGTCAGTGAGTCACTCTTTTTCAACTTTACGCCTACAGGCCGAAACCCAAAGTATGATACCATTTTGGAATCAGACCGTGAGTAAATTAAAAACATTCTGGGACAGATCCGGACCCGAATGCCGAAATTTTCGATTCCCAAGTTTTCATTCAGTCAGTTATGTGCCATGCGTGATACACGCTTAGGTGATCATTTTTTTCAGCAGATTTTTTCCCGTAGTAGGTTGCCATTTCTTTCTGCGGTAGACCAGTTGCCCATCCAAGGCTATGGAACCCGGTCTGTCTTGCTATTTACCCATAGAAGAGGATTCATGCCTTTCCCAAGGGTATTAGCACGTAAGTGAATGTATTCGACTGGAATTCGAACTCGGCTCTCTGATTCTTCAATGCGAGCAGCTATCCATTAACCCACCGTTTTTACTACTGACACAATAATACCACAAAATCTCTATGTAGTCTTAACTAGTTCCAATATGTACAATTTTGTCTGAAATCGCAATGAACACAATTTATTTATATATATATATATATATATATATGTGTGTGTGTGTGTGTGTGTGTGTGTGTGTGTGTGTGTGTGTGTGTGATGTGACTATCCTGGTATTCATTTATGTGCTATGCGTGATACACGCTTAAGCGATCATGTATCTTTCGATACATGACTGACGAGACAGATTATTTCCCGCAGTAAAAATTGCCATTTCTTTCTGCGGTAGACCAGTTGCCATTCAAGGTTACAGAACCCGGTCTCTCCTGCTATTTACCCATGGCCTTTAGAAGTTTTCATTACTGCGATTGTTTTCGGCGAATTTTTACGTTATTTTTTTGCGACGAATTTTTCTGTACGTTAACAGTTTTTATAACTTGGAAATAAATTCGAGAATAATTGAAATTAATTGTGAAATACAGTGAAAGTCACCCATGAAATAGAAATAATTGTTTGTATGGAAAGTAAGGACCTACGTACATCAAATTGTCTTTAAAATAAGTGGCGATTAAAGAATTATCGTTAAACTTTTAAAAGGTAAGCTTAAATATTAATGCAATACTTAAATGCAGCGATCAATTTCGAGTTCTTCTGTAGGTTATTGTTGCCTATCGCATACGGCAGCGGTAGGCCTGGCAAAATGAAATCTCCGCCAACAAGTACAAGATTACAATCAAAAGAGCCAAGGCTGCAATGAGGAAAAGAAAATCTCGTGCAAATGAAAATTTAGATCAAACGCCAGATAGGAGATCTTCGAATGCTGAGAATATGCAAAGACTTAGGGATTTAAACTGCTAAACAATCAGAGGGCCCAATCAAGAACTCTCCATGGGAGCTAGTTTAATTGTCGCCCGATAGGGGGCGGCTTCTAAGCTAGTTTTTAATATTTATTCTTTCATTCTTTCTTTTTTCTTTCCAAAAAACAAATATTTTTTCATATTTTGCTTCTTTTTTTTTACTATTTTCTTTTTTGCTCGTTTTCCTCCTCTTTTTTCCTAATATTTTCCTATTCCTTCACTCTTTCTTAATATTCGCCCTTTCTTATTTTCTTTTTTATATTCCATTCTCTTCCTTTCTCTTTCTTTCATTTCATTCGTTTTCTTCCTCTTTTTTTCCTATTAATTTGCTATTCTTTCTCACTTTCTTATTTTTCTTTTTTTTTCATATTTCCTTCTCTTTATTTTATATTCATAATATTTTTCGTTTTCTTTCTTTTCCTCCGCTTTTTCTTTCTTTATATTTTATTTTCTTTTTTTAATATTCGTACATCTATTCTTTGTTTTTTTTTTTAATTTTTTCGTTCTTACATTCTTAACAATTTCTTTCTTTTCCTTCATTCTTTTGTCCTCTTTTCCCCTCCTTCCTTATGTTTTATTTTCTCTCTTTCTCTCTCTTTCTTAATGATCTTTCAGTCATTCCTTCTTTCATTCTTCTTTTTTGTCTTTCTTTTTTCTTAATATTTTCTTTCATGCCATCTTCCTTTTTTTTTTCTATTTTAATTAATATTTTTCTTTCTTTCTTTCGTTATTTTCTTAATTATTTCTAGGCACTTTTTCAATTTTTTTAAAATATCTTTCTCCTTCATTGGGTTCTTTGGCAGCTCGATAGATTCGTCAAATATCATGAAATAAACAAATAAATGAGCACACACACACACACACACACACACACACACACACACACACACACACACACATATATATATATATATATATATATATATATATATATATATATATATATATATATATATATGCAAATTTCGTTGAAAACGACTGACAAGATGCACTGGTTGAGTTTTTTTAATATAATTTCTCATGTGTTCGTATTTATTTTTTCTTTTCAGGAGATAAACTATATAAAAATTGTCCGTATGTTTTCCAGGCGTTTTCGACTGTACGTTTAGCCATTATCAAGGATGAATTTTATTTTACTTTGAACTGAATATATGTATTGTTTTTTTTATGTATCTAGAGTTATAGGAATGTTTTATTTTCCAAAACCGGTCAACACATTCTGACCGTGTTCATAGTTGATATTTTTTCTTAATAATGTTTCTATTACTTTTAGCCTTTTTGTACATGTAGATGATGCTATTACATTTGTATTATCAACGAGTATGTTACGGATAAAGTTTGATAGGTCTCCATATTTATTTGAATGAGACCTAATTGAGTTATGGTCAGAGAGATGTAACGTGAGTCTTCTTGTTAAACATATTTTAGTATATTCAATATAATTATTTACAAATTTGGGTTGGTCAGGAACACAGCTCCATAAGGACAGGCAAATTCGTACATAATATTAATTCTCTGTAATTTGGATTTTGTAGGTGAATTATTATTTTTGACGCTGAGGTTATCAGTTTTAAATTTTTTATAATAAATAATTAATTTAATTTTCTTGTTTTTTTTTTGTCAGTTGGAGTTGTGTATTTTTTAATGATGTTTCTAAGGTGAAGATTCGTCTTGCTTATAGTTACTATGCATTTGCTTTTTGTAGGAAATGTTAATGTGATTGGGTTTTTTTTCTGTGTGTTTTGTGTTGCTATTGTTTACCTTAGAAAGAAAAAGTCTAATGTGGTAATCTATAAGATGGTTTGGAAAACTGTTATTAACAAGCGTTTGTTTCACGTTATTAAGTTCTTTAAAGAAAAGCGGACAAGAGGATAAATTCTCGTGCGCTCTCATTTTAATAACACTTACTTCATATCTAAGAGGACATTGATTGATTATAAAATTAAGATGGCAAGAGTTTTTACTTGTATTTTTATAGATAATTAAGTAGTGGATATATTATTACGAGACTCCACAAGAACACCCAAGTTTGCATTCATGACTAAATAAACAATTCATATCTTCGAAATTATTATATTAGACTTTTCTCTTTCTAAAATCTTTTAAGTTTATATGTTAATCCCGGTTCTATTAATTGCCAAATATAATGTTTTGAGAAACATCATTTTTTTTTAAATTAAAAAAGAAAACAATATAATTTTAAAAAACCTATAATCCAAATAAATATAATACGTAACTGCGCCAGCATTGCGGTTAACAGACATTTTTAAAATTCAATTTACGTAACGGTCAGTCCATATTCAGCACATGAGGATTGCGTTGTGCATGAAACTCCGAGTCGTGCGAACGGTGAGGGTAATATGTATATTTATTAGGTTGGTGCAAAAATAATGACGTAATAATGTCGTTTTTTGACGTATTTTTTAACGTCAAAAAGCGACATTATTAGGTCATTATTGTTGCACCAACCTAATTATTAATATATACTTAATAGGTCTGTTGTATTAACATCGAACACTCTTTTATTAACACCAGCACTTTATGTTCAATATATATATATATATATATATATATATATATATATATATATATATATATATTTTCATCTTATATTCAAAAAATTCATTATATATATAATATACATATATTTTAAAAATATATTATATATATAATGAATTTTGAATATAAGATAAAAAATATTATAAAATATATTATATATATATAATGAATTTTTAAATATGAGACGAAAAACATATTTTAAAAATATATATTATATATATATACATATATATATATATGTGTGTGTTTGTGTGCGTGTGTGAGTGTGTGATGTCATGAACCGCAATGCGATATTTGCTTCCTGTGTTTCATATGCTCAATTTTATCGTTGCATAGCAATCTTTCATTATTTAATTTATTGTAATCTACTTGTAATCTCTGATGATGGCTCATGTAAGCCGTAAGCTTTGACAGGATTAACAATAAAAACAGGTATCAACATGGTGATTTTCTTTCGTATTTCAGTGATAATGCTAAAAAGATTATTCGACAATATGAAAGGAATTTACTTAAAATAAATAGACAAAACTTGTCTATATTATAAAAAAATGCTGCCTAAATCCACATAATACACACACACACACACACAAACACACATATATATAATGAATTTTTGAATATAAGATGAAAAACATATATTTTAAAAAGTATATTATATATATACACACACACAGACATATATATATATATATATATATATATATATATATATATATATATATAATTATTTTTTAATATAAAATGAAAAACATATATTTTAAATATATTATATATATATATATGTACATATATGAGTGTGGGTGTGTATGTGTGAGTGTGTGATCTCATGAACTGCAATGCGATATTTGCTTCCTGCGTTATATATGCACGAATTTTAAATATAACTTGAAAAAACATATATTTTAAAAAAATATATATTATATATATTATATATATATGTGTGTATATATATATATATATATATATATATATATATATATATATATATATAAAGAATTTTTGAATACAATTTTTGTGTGTGTATATGTATATATATGTATATATATAATGAATTTTTGAATACAAGATGAAAAACATATTTTAAAAAAACATATCTTATATATATATATATATATGTGTGTCTGTCTGTGTATATATATATATATATATATATATATATATATATAATGAATTTTTGAATACAAGATGGAAAACATATTTTAAAAAATATATGATATATATAAATTTTCACAAATCTCAAGTCTGATCATTTCTTTTGGTTAGATTAGTTGCTCTTAAATGTCAACCATTGTTGGGCTATTTACTGTTGAATTCTGTGTGTGGCACTCAGTGAAGATCGAATTCACTTCTCAGTAGTAATGGTTCACCAGCATACCTTCGTTAACCATTACCCCACGCAAAAGGCGCCCCATTTCCTTTCTACAACGTACTTAAATCTTTTTTCCGTAAACATGTACCGAGGTGACTTGTACAGATGTACAATTCACTTTGGATATCTGCTTAAGTTGTTGACAACTCTTCACCCAGTGGAATCTTTTAACATTTACCCCAAATGGTCGATACCTGAAAATGCTTAGAACATTCATAGATGTTCCCTTGGTACCCACCTTTTTCTCTCTTTTTCTCTTTCTCTCTCTGAAGTGATATAACTTATGTCCTGAGCCATGAGTTTTAAGATTTTATTGCTCTAAAAAGATGTGTGAATATCACCTTTGAAACATAGGATTTGGTAAATAGTCGAAGCTTAACTTATACTCGTATGTTTCTCATTTATAGTAAAAATAATATTCCGAAAGTGGAGAAAAACATAAGACTAATTGCAAATCCTGAAATTAGCTTAAAATTAGACGATGAAAAGAAATTTGGATGTCATCATTGTTTCAAGCAAAACTACGGATGATATTTTTTAATGTTATGTATGGCATAAAATGGCAAGAAAAATATATTTAATCTTGGAAAACAAGTCAAAACAAATATAAAAACTGCCTGGTTTAAAATGAATTAGACAATTATATATAAAAAAAAAAGTACCCCTTCAAATTAACCACTATATACAGTGTATTCCCTTGCTAAAAATCTTCTCATATCTGGATTAAACTTCATAAGCGCATTGTAAAGTCATTATAAGCTTAAGAGTAGTTTTTTGATAAAATGGGAATACGTTATACGTGTCATAAATTCTTTAGAACATTGCTTTTTTAATGATTGGATACGAAACTGAGGAGATATGAAAATTTCGAGAGGCTATGATGAGAAGAATTTCGCTTAAAAGCACTGTTCATATGTGCCTGATTCGCTTAAGGTCTTCGTAGCGCAGTCGGTCTAGAGCACGTCGGATCTAACAACGGCTTCTCTCAACCCAGAGGTTCGCTGGTGTGAATCCTGCGAGAGATCGCATATTTCTCTTTAATAAATTTTCTCGTATACTCCGGCCAGTAGATTAAACACGTCGGATCTAACGACGGTTTTCCTCAACCTAGAGCTTCCCTGGTTCGAATCCTGCGAGAGAACGCATATTTCTATTTAATAAGTTTTCTCGTATATTCCGGCCAGTAGATTAAAATAAATCTACTGTTTCATAAATAAATGGAGCGTCTTCTCAAATATGAGTATCCACTAAAAATAACGTTTGAAGTGATAAAATCTGTTGGATTAATAAATTAAAAAAAAAAAATACTTCTTTAGATAATGTTTTTTTTTCTTTTTAACCTTTTACTGGGTATAGATTTTCTCAGCTTGAATAGCGATGGGTTCAAATTTACTCAGGTGAGAGAGAGAAGAAAGTTCGTCATCTCCAAAGCAATTTCCGTTTTAGGGAACTATCTGTAATAAAGAATATGCCAACCGAACTAACCATTCCATAACAAAACAGATGATGAAAAATGGTTTACAATATAATTAAAGATGATGACAATATTCAACGCCAAAGGCAGTGGATTAACAAGGATAAATTTTCAGAAAATAGTTCAAAATCTGAGTTCCTTGGAAGAAAAGTAATGTTATGCGTGTGGTTGGATCGTCTGGGTTGTTATTCCTTTACAGTATATTCCTTTATTATTAATTCCTTTATTATTAATTATTATTATGTAAATATTATTATTATTATTATTATTAATAATTATTATTATTTAATTATTATTAATTCCTTTATTATTAATTCCTTTATTATTAATTATTATTATGTAAATGTTATTGTTATTAATATTAATATTAATAATTATTATTATTCAATTATTATTAATTCCTTTATTATTAATTCCTTTATTATTAATTCCTTTATTATTAATTATTATTATGTAAATGTTATTGTTATTAATGTTAATATTATTAATTATTATTATTTAATTATTATTAATTCCTTTATTATTAATTATTAGGTAAATGTTATTATTATTAATGCTACTATTGTTAATATCATGTAAATGTAATATTATTATTAATTATTATGTAAATGTTATTATTAATGTTATTATTATTAATTATTATTATTTAATTATTATTAATTCCATTATTATTAATTACTTTATTCCTTTACAGTTAATTCCTTTATTATTAATATTATTATTATTAATTATTATTATTAATTCCTTTATCATTAATTATTATGTAAATGTTATTATTAATGCTACTATTGTTAATATCATGTAAATATAATATTATTATTAATTATTATGTAAATGCTATTATTATTAATGTTATTATTATTTAATTATTATTAATTCCTTTATTATTAATAACTTTATTATTCCTTTACAGATCTTAAACCACAAAAGACACTAAATGCACATTTATACATCAATCAGCATACTGCAAAAATAGCATAGGGAAAAAAAATCGGAACTCAGTTAGTCTGATATTCACCTGATCCCACCTGCAATATTCACCTGATCTTTCACCAACTGGGTATTACTGTTTTTGATTGTTGTAAAACCTTTTGATGGGGAAAAGTTTCTTAAATGAAAACAAAATACCAGAGATTGTCGAATAGTTTTTCACATGAAAAGGTGTTTAAAAATGGCTATGTTTGTCAGATATCAGGTATAGAGAGTTTATAGTTAAAAGTCTGTGAAAGCCAAAAGCCAGCAGCTGTAGCTATGACTCGGCAGATCAATCAAAGAAATGGACGGCTGAACGGAACGACCTGAGAACGACTAGCAGGTGAATCGTTAGAATTCTTCAGCATTCTGATAAGTGAAGATGCGCTAATAATTATCAAACTGGACAGGATTCAAATTACATATAAAATTAGATACATAAAAAAACGATGCCTAAAGTTAAAAATGCATTTTAAAAAAGAAAAATCTTTCTTGAAACTTTTATTTTAATTTTAATCCCAAGGTAATAAATTAAAAATTTAACATTTCTAATATACACAATGCTTTGTATTATTTCAAACCGAATTTAAATTGATTCGAATAATTTTTGCTAAATCGTTAAAAACAGTCATATTAACAAATCTGTCAACACATGATACACTTTATTGAAAAATCTTTAAAAAATAAAGTATGCTTTTCGGAATCTTTATTTGAGGAAGATTAACTGATTTAAAATTTAATTAATCTGAATTAAAAACGAACATTACTTACTTTTTGTTTAAAATATCGCAGAAAAAGCAATTTTTACAAAGAGGTAAATTTTTTTATGAGGTGTTGATACTTTTATCGATAGCTTAATGTTTAGCATTTTTAATCAAAGAGCGCAAAAAAAAAACAGTAAAAATTACTTAAATACGACGTGATCGCCTTTTTTTATATAATTTTTTCGCTACCCAGTAATCTTAAAGATTTAGGAAATTATTGAAAGTACTTTAATATTTCATTGAATTTTAGATACTTTGACTTTATCGCCTTATTTATGAAGATGCTCGTTGAGGAAATGTTATAAAATTAAAAATAAATTTGAAATTTACTACAGTTACTGCTCTTATTTTCTGATAATGTCGTGTATGGACGGACACCCGTATTTTCAAAAACCGGCACGTTTATAAAACACACAAAAATAATTCAAAATTCTTTTTCAAATACTTCTATTTATGATTAGTAAATATAGTTTTTACATTTTTTTATAGTAAGTTTCACACTGTACAAGGCTTGGGGCCGCTCGAGGTAGAGAGTTTTGATAAGAGTTAGTTTAATTGGATAGGACGGGAAGATAACTGTTAGTTCTAAATTTGAACAGGTTAAGATTGTAGTGCTTGGGGAAAAATCCACAGGGCAGTGATTCGCGAGAAGAAGCTGAGTGGAATTTACTCTTCGCCGATGGAATACGCCATGCCACTTACATAGTAAGTGACATGGCGGGTCCTAGCCGGGAAAGTCTGATCTGGTGGAACCCGGAGATGCAGTTAGTCCGAGCACTTTCTATGGTAGTAGCGATAGAGCAGTGAGAGACTCGCCACATCCTGCCCGTGAGAGAGAGGTTGGAGGATGGCAAATAATTCTTCTCCCACAACGACTCGGAAACACTTTTGAACTCAAAACTGGAAAGTGAGGTCTTAGCAGCTCTTACCCAAATATGGCAACAGTACTTAATTTTCGGCCTGATCTGACTCTTATAAAAGTAGAGAATAGCACTTACAAGTGGTACAAGAAGCCAATTATTTTACCTGCATCTTTGTGTGAATTTGAGGCCCAATATCCTCTAGAGGTACGGGGCCTCCTCGAAGAGGCATCCGTTGAGCCTAACTGGCGGTAGTTAGGGGTGTGATCGTCGGTGATGGAATGTAACCAGTTTAGTATTAGAGGTATTGAATGTAACCAGACTGTTCTTTTCGCACTGGGAAGTTAGTGTTAGATCGGAGGAGAGGTCATCTATCAATCTCTGATCGTCATGACTTTTAGAGGTGCGCCCGTATATCGTCATGTCATCGGCATAGACATTTACAAAGGATCGGAGTATATTCTTAGATAGATCATTTATGTAAATAAAAAAAAAAAATGATCCAAAAAGTGACCCCTGGGGGACGCCTGTGTTGACCGCCAGAGCCTAGGAAGACTGGTCGTTAATAACTACCTTCAGTGATCTAACAGTTAGGAATGATTTTATAATAAAGAAAACCATTCCAGTGATCTCATAGCTGGAGAGCTTGTGTAGCAAACCTTTGTACTACACCTTGTCAAAGGCCTTCAAAATATTTAACGCTATGGTCATTGCGGTATGTGTGTCGTCCAGGGTCTCACTAACTCTGTGTGTAATGGTAGTTAGGACGTCAGCAGTGGATCGGGCTGATCGAAACCCATACTGCTCGTCGCACAAGAGGTTGTTCCCATCCAGGTGTCAACGACCTTCTTGTTAATTAAGGCTTCAAAAACTTACTGATGATAATGAGGAGACTAATAGGTCTATACTGGGAAGCGGGGAATGTTTACCCGCGTTTTGGAAAACCGGGCAAATGCTTGCCCCCCTTCTATATGCTTGGGAAAGACTTCGCCTTCAAGCAGTGGCTAAATAACTTTGCTAGAATTGGAAATAATTCTGGGTTGATATTCTTAAGGACAACCACTGGAATTTTGCCTGGGCCAGTGGCTTTTTTGGGGCCAATGCTTTTGATAAGTCTAGAGATTTCTCTTGCTGAAATGAGTATATTACTGAGATTGTGGTATAACTGGGGTCTACATATTTTTAGGCTGCGTTTGCTAGTTTTGTTTATTTTCAATTGGACACATTTCATGTTTGTTTTTGTTGGTTTGGTTGATGACTAGTAGGCAGTGAAAACAGACACCAGTTGGAGATTCACGCATAAATAACCTGGGCTGACTCACCCGGAGATACTCTGCCGTAACTGTACCGATCATCATTGCATCGAGAGGCATTAATAACAATATCACCTAACCGCTACAAATAAATACAGCATTTTAAAAGATTTAAAACTTTATAAGTTATTATAATTAATTTTCAAAAACTGAAAACATTTCATGTAAAAATGTATTATTCATCGAATTTTTTTTAACGTTTTAAATTTTGTCCGTAATTTAAAAAGCAATTTAAAGTATTTCTAATTAAAGAATGTCTTAGTTTTATTGCATTTTTTTTTATTTTTACGATTCAAAGCAGATTTTCAATAAATGAGGTTCCTGTTTGACAAAAAAATTGATGATTTATAGTCTCCAAGCACTTGTTGTTATAACTAATATAAATATTAAGCTTTACCATATTTAATTTCACGAAATTTCATAAAATTAAATAAGGTGTGTTGGTAGTGGGGAGTAATAGATATAAAAAAATATTTTTACCAAAATATTCTGAAAAAGAAACATTTCTGAAATAATTTAATTTATTTATGTCCTGAATGTTTCATTAATTTCTATTATCGAGTTAAATTTTCAATTATCTGATTTTCGTAATTTTCAAATCAATATGTTTTTCATCGCAAAAGATGGTCACCCGCTGACGCAAGAAAAACAAAATTTTAACGAAAATTTCTGACGCTCTAAAAAGGATAAAACAAATAATTTAATAATAAAAAAAAAGATGTCTTTTTTTTTTACAAGATGTCTTTTTCTTAGATTTCCTCTTGGTAACTTTACAACACACGCACATAAATAAGGATAAAAAAAAATAAACATTTTAAACTTCTTTTTTTTACTATTTAACCAGATTTTTTTTGTGAACTTCACCTATTTGACTTCAATTACAAAATACATTTCCTTTCCTGTTCAAAAGCTCTACATAGTAATCGTCTGGTTCCTATGTGCAACCAACTATAAAATGTTTATAAATAATTTCAAAGAAAACTGGGATAAGAAGTTTTTCATTAACGTTACAGAATTAAGTCGTCCAAAGTTTTTAAACCTGAATTTCTGGAGTGAACTGAACCGAACGGCTTGCCCTAATCACATACTATCATGGGATACACGTGACCTAAACTGATGCCCCGGTGACTGTATAATTTAAAGACAGGGGAAGGGGCGATGATTCAAGTAATTTTATTGGCTTAGGCTTGTCGCCTGATGATTGGCGAAGGTAAGTGCCATCAGTACAAATGGAATGCGTTACATGGAGGGAGCATTTCTAACGAGTAGAGGCCAGAGGTCGTGTCTTGTTCGATCAGTACCCACCCTCCGTTACAACATTAAGAGCAACTTTGACTGTCGAATGAGTATTTAGGTTGTTGAGAATTAAAGTTGTTTCAACAAAGAATTTCAGGCGGGGAAAAAAAGAAAGTGTTTTTAATTTGATGTGGAATTTTAATAAAAATTGAAAGGGACTCTGCAACGCACGCCTGAAGATAATCAACGTTTGATTAGCAAATAAGTTTGGTTGATTGTGCCGATATTTCGAAAGTTGGTCTCAACATCAACATCAAAAAGGAATGAGGCATAATATTCCTAGGTTGATTCAGAAAATCCTGACCCATTTTGGAAGCGGAAAGGAAACTGCAAATCTTGAAATCTGTCTGGTGGAATTTCCAAGGAGTACTGCATTTCGAGCTAATGTGTATTGTCAGTACCTAGACCGCGTGTACGACGAACTAAAGAACGAGTATCCTGCTTTGGTCAGTCGAGGTAGGGCTTTGTTTTAGCAAGACAGTGCGAGGCCACACACTGCCAATTTAACTAAGGAGAAGTGGGACGGTGTTGAGATTCTTCGGCATCCAGTTCCGATGCTACTCCGAGTGACTATCGATTGTTCCGCTCAGTGTTTACATCACCTCCGCGACCAGACATTCAAATCTTTTCATGAAGTGAAGGAAGCTTGTTTACAGTTTTTTGATTCAAAGCAAGCGGGCTGGTATCTGGGACAGATTCGGATGCGAGCTGATAACTGGCAGAAGATCGTCAAGAATGATGAACTTTATTTTGAAGAATAAATTTTGGTGTTTTTCTATAAAATTTTGTTGATTTCTTTTCATTTCCTACGCGAGTCAGGACTTTCTGGCCAACCTAATATTTTCCAATGTATCGTATTATGTGTGCATTGTGTAATGAGGAAAATGGAGAGCCGTGTTTGAGTCAAGTTTGTTATATTTACTTACGCGCAAATACGCTTGGGAAAAAAGGTATGAATCCATCTCTTCTCTTCCACTCCCAGCTATGGGTTAAATATCAGGCGAGACTGGATCCGCTAGTCGTGGTTGGTAACCAATCTAGACGAAGGACAATTCTGAATTCAAAACTGATAAAGATAACCTTATGCAAGATCTGCTTAACTAAAAGAAATTAGGCAAGCATCCTTAGGCCGCGATTTGCTTACAAACAAAATTGTTCATAACCATTTTGGTTCTCCCCAGTTGAAGTGCAATTTTAAATGCAATGAAACGAAGTTGCATCTTTGTAGTGAGTAAATTGTTTTTGTCTATATTATAAAGATTATAATAAATAATTATTGCTCTACTATCGGTATTAAAGCCACTTTTGAATTAATGCTGTGAACGTTATAATTTATATGTTATTTTCGTTCTCATACATTCGGATATATATATATTATATATATATATATATATATATATATATATATATATATATATAATTATTTATTTAAAAATTATAACATAAATATGTTATAAAATCACTACAAAAATAGCCATTTTGTTTCAACACTTCTGTATTGAGCACTCTTTTAAGAATAGTAATTGTTGGTTATTGGAATTTATTCCGTATACACCAATCCTATTCGACCAATTTCAAAGTTTCTCGTACACAACGCTAATATGGAACCAACGACCGCACCGTGTTCAAAGTTATTTAACTTACATTTTCTTTCCCATGCTAATTTATGAAATGAATTTCAATCATTAACATTTTTAAATGCTTATACTTCCACTTCTTTGCCTGACTAGGAATTTGCATAAAAGACCACCTGTTCACATGTATATTAAGTGACCAGTATGCGTATGCTCCTATTGTTCCAAATTTGCCATATTTATTTAATACTGGAGCGTATATGCAGTGATATACAGTGTAGATACTGTGGACTTTAAACATAGCATGTTCACTGACACAAGTTAGATTGGTGTGAATATCCCCCAAACTATATCTAGTGTTGTGTACGTGAAACTTTGAAATCGGTCAAAAGATAAGTTAATTGAAACAAATTAACTTATTCACTGTTGTCACTCGAGTTCTCTATTGGACCATTTCTTGATAAAATCTGTCTTTGTTAAATTCTTGGAATTTTATCTACTTTGATAGAAGTTATTTATATGTACGATTATATACAGTTGAAAAGAAAATATTTTATGCTGAAACACCAAATTTGTTTAGACAAATTTCAAAATTAAATCTTATGACGTGTATTGTAAAGCAGAAAAAAGAGGCTGCTAACAATTAATTAAATATATATATATATATGTGTGTGTGTGTGTGTGCGTGTGTGTCTCTACCGAACGACACATCAATCAAGTTGATGCCTTCCACATGCATTGCCTACATACGATCTGCAACAGAAAACTGGGTGATGGCCTTAGAAACAGTGGAGTTCTGACTAAATACTGAAGTCATCCTAATGAAAATTCAACTCAGGTGGGTAGGACATCTTTCTCGTATGAGCGATAGCAGACTCCAAAAACAACTCCTTTTTGGTCAGTCTTTAACAAGTAGGTCAGTTGCAATGCCACTATTGTGTTTCAAAGACAAACTCAAAGACAATCCGAAGCGATACAGCATCCCCTTTTCTCCGTGGGAAAACAAAAGTGTCAGAGTAAAGGAGCTGGGCGCCTGTCCGGCATCTCATCTATACAAAGCTTTTAGTGAGGCCGACCTGAACATCGGGATCAATTGCGTGCAAATATTAAAGAAAGTTGGCAGCTTTGTCGCACGCAGTAAGCCTTGCTGTCCAATCACAGAAATGTGAATCAAAATTGATCCTCAACCACTCGAGTGAAATGTCTCAACTAAACGTTCCATCTGTCTAAAATTTTGCAAAACACCCACAGGCCTCGGGCGACACATGCGTCGCCATGGAAATTGAGCACCTCTTTATTTTACTGAGCCCTCATTTTTCGTCCGCGATGAGAGAGTCCACCATATATGTCTAAAGAATTAATGGATTTATTTTTAATCTGACGTTTTTATTACTTAAAACGTTATTATAATGAATACTCGTCATGCGAGTATTCACCACAATTTTTATATATATATATATATATATATATATATATATATATATATATAGATAGATAGATAGATAGATAGATAGATAGATATTAGTGGAAAATATACATACATATGCAAGATATATAAATACTCATACATGTATATTTTAGAAAAAATTTCCCAGGTAGAACTCAATGTCTAAGACAGAGTAAGGATATAATAAAAAGGCTTAAACACTAATATTCCATGGTCATAATTTATTCCACTGGAATCGTAAAGACGATCCAATTCATCAGACCTACAAATTCAAAAAATTAAGTTTTTTGAATTTGGAGGTCTGATGAATTGATCGTATTTACGATTCCAATGGAATAAATTATGACCATGGAATATTAGTGTTTAAGCCTTTTTTTATATATATATATATATATATATATATATATATATATATATAGATAGATAGATAGATAGAGAGAGAGAGAGAGAGAGAGAGAGAGAGATATCGTAATGCGAGTATCCACTACAATAAGGAATCAAACTTTGAATGCTAAATAAATAGCGAAACATTTATAAAGATTTCCCTATTTGTTCCTTATTTAATATTTATGTCAGTCCTGATCCAAATTTTCAAATATCGATTCACTAAGCGTAACTTAGATGTGGTACAAAGTCCAAAGTATGGAGCACCCAGTAAGGACGGAACTTATTGCTATATAATCATTGTCATTGGTATATATATATATGCAGCACGACTTTAATCAAATTAATTTTGTTAAATTCAACCTATAAAGTCTGTTTTATTTTCAACGTATTTTTCTTACAGTTTTCAAATAAGTTGTTGTACATTCAAGTCAAAATTGTGACAAGAACAATACATATATGATTCGCTAGTAGCGCGTAGAAGTAGTAGTCAACTGCTAGAAGTGAGTCAAGTGAATTCCACAATGAATCTCCAATTGCAGGATATCTACCAACCGCCCCACGCAATCAGATGTGACACAAATGCCGAATCTAATTAGGGGTATCCGAGCCCGTTGGCTCGGCCAAAAATTCCCCATAGACCCCGTATAAAACGGAGTCGTGAGGCTGTTTCCCATGACTGACAAGTCTCTGCCCTTCGACATGGCCTCGTCTGGGGATCCTCTCGCCCAGAAGCAGAGAGCACAGCTGGAGACGAATCTCCAACTGCAGACCAACATACAGTATTTACTACTGTATTTATGTGAATGTCCGTAGTTATGCTACAACATTAAGTTCCGTGAGTAACAAGACCAATTTGCTTGATGTTAAAATGATGGCACAAGCTCATAGGCTAGTATGCATTAAAACCAGATGCACTAAAATGTATTTTTTTTATGTCCCGTGTCCCTTTAAAGTGTTGGCGATCATGGCTCACCACAATTTCCTGTCCTCTGTAGCTCTTAATAAATTCATCATTATGGGCCCTAGAAACTTCAACTCTCTCTTTCTTATGTTTAAGTACAAGTGTCCTTTTTGTTTCCATTTTCTATAAAGCTTCGTCGTTGCTCACGTGTTCTGTTCATGGTATTCTTAGCTTCCTTCTGTAGTACCATATTTCTGCTGCTTGAAGTCTCTTCTTCATCTGTGAGAAGATTGTCCGGCATTCCCTGCCATATAGGAGGATTGCCATTACATACCAGTTCCGTACTCTTTTCTTTGGAAAAATTTAAAAATTAACCCATATGTAAGATTTCATAAATAATGGACTGTTTTTACTGCACTCTCATACTGTTGAAGTTTACTTTCATCACCGCTTGGATGAAAAAAGAAAATTGCGATACTAAAAAAAAAAAAAAGTCGTCCATAAAAAATGACAACTATTCATCTATCCTGCTTGTTCCGTCTTCCCGGTATCTCGACCGAAAAAGGCTGTTCTTTCCCATTGGCCAGGCAGCTAGATTCGGCAGCTTCAACAACGGGTGGCAAATGAGTCATACATGGGACAGAAGTCGGTGACGTAATCAGTCTACACGTAGAGAAACAGACACATAACTGAAAGCTGTGCAAGACAAAGACAATATGCATTTATTTAACGAGATGAAAGCGACAGCAACTTCAGGCGACTTATGCACAAAAGATGGCTTACATTTGTCCGAATTCTAAAAGTTCTTACAGAATGTAATTCTATTAAGGCTTCAAAAACGGACATTTTAAAAATGTATATAACTCTATAGAAAAATATATATTTTTAAAAAGAACTCTCTTCTAAGAAAAAGGATAAGAAACAATTACTCACCGTAAAGTGGTGGCCTGAAAAATATAACAACAACAACGGCAGCAAAAGAAATAGCAAAAAAGAGCTAACCGGTTATCGCTCCTCGCTCTTCGAAGTTAATCGAGGACATAACACATATAAATATGAGCACAATGACTAAGAGAGTTGGCGAAGAGAAATACTACCAGTGAATAAGCAGTTTAAACTACAGACAGATTACATTTAAACCCAAAATCATTCTTTCTCCTTACAGAGGGAAGGCTGTTTAGACTTAATATAAATGGTCACAAGAATTCCCAGATGATGATCCGAATGTGCTCTGCTGATTCCATAATGAAAAGAATATTCATTAAGTGTTCTTAATGAAATATTATGTATTAAGTGTTTTGCAATCACGGAACCGGAGATATTAACAAGCGTATGTACATTTTCATAGTGACCTCGACGGATCTTAGCTGGTACGTGCTGATCAACACTAGCCTTCAGCCTCTGATTAGTTCATCCATCAATATATTCAGCATCACACAGTAATTTGTAATTAAAAATCACTGAATTAATATGATGGCAACGAAGTGGACAGAAAGCTTTACGAATGGATTTCAGCATAGATTTGGGAAGTGAAAGCAAGCCATGGATTGGCAGGAAAATAGCGAAGATGTTCACTGAAAATACAACTGAAGGAGTTTTAACTCCGCCATTTGTATTTCTCATTTCGCTTAGGCTTAAAATTAGTATTTTTCTAATTGTGATAATGAAGCTCACTGAATCAGCACAAGCGTAATTACGAGTGGAACACGTTTGCGTCTGCTTCTTTTTCTACGCGCCATGTCCTTTCATTGCGTGGGTTATCATGACTCTTCACAACATTCTATCCATTTTAGCAGTTGGCAATGTTTGTTTACCATTCTTCCTACTTCACGCTCTGCCATCAAATTCTTTCGGTAAGTTGCTTTCTGTTTCCATCTACTCTTTCCCTCAATACGTCCTCTGAGTATTACATTTTTCAAGCGGTCTTTCTACACAATACTTCCCAGAAATGTTAACTGTCACATTCTGATCTTAAGTGTCTTTCTAGTTCCCGTGTTATATGGGAGTAGATAGGGTCAGCTATCGCCCGGTTCAAACTCCTCCTCTGTCTTTTGAACAGGATTAGAGGTTTGTTACTGTTTACAGTTTAGGATTGGGTTTCCGTTTCTTTCTAAAGTCTGCTTCAGCTCTATACTCCTAACGCTTGTTATTTCCCACGCAAATATAAGTCCATACAGTAACCCTCCACAATGAGTGGCTCTTGGGTCTTGTATTGGGTGGACATTAGTATTCCCAACATACATCTGTAGAATCACATTTCTGTTGCTTCGAATCTCTTCATCTCTAAAGAAATTGTCCAGTATTCACTCCCGTATAGGAGGATAGATATTACATAGCAGTTTAGCACTTTTTTCTTAGTTTCTAACGACATTTTCCAGTGACTTAATACTTCGCACTGTTTCTAGAAGGTCTCTTTCATTATTCTGGCGACTTACGGCCATATAACACGTTGAAACATCGGCTGGAGTAGAATCACCAAAGTTAAGCAACATCTAGTCTAGTCAATAGCTAGGTGGGTGACCGCTTGCGAATACCAAGTGCTGTAAACCTGGATGTGCAGGTGGTGTAATAATAACGGCTCGCAATTGGAAATCGGAGATCCAAGTTCCAATTCCAGTAGGGTCTTTTATATTCACCTCTGCTCAAATACACTTGAGAATGGTATGCATCCACCTCTTCTCTTCCCAGCTACGAGATAATTAGTAAAAAGTCCTGGGTGTGTGTTGTGGTAGGATCCACCTAATTTGCATAGTGGAGTACCGACCATATAAATATGGTTGGTACCGGGAAGAGAGGGGGGGAATCAAGAGATTCAATCCAGAGACTCTGCCCGACTCCGATTAGTCAACACATTCTCCAGGAACGGTCTTCCCAGGAATATACAAAAGACTATATGTAAATATTGTGTACACTTTCTTGTTTCAATACATTTTGTTCTAAGTACATTTTGTGTTGCATTATTATTCCATGCATTAGTCAAGTTTCAACAGTGTGACATAAACTAAATCCGCCAGAGACACTTATAATCGGGTGATTGGAGGTTTTGAGGAACGTGGAACCATCTCTTAATTGCTACTGTTCCCAGGTTCATCCTGAGCCGGGATGGTAGCACCTGTCTTTCCCTCTGTCCGCCATGTAAGTGTCAGATTTTCCAAGCCATCCTTTCTCATTACGTGTCCCAGAAATTTCAGCTGCCTGTTCTTTATGTTAAGTATAAATTTACACTTTGTTTGTACCTTCTTCAAAACCACATCGTTATTCACATATTCAGTCCATGGTATCATTATCATCCTTCTCTAGAACAACACCTCTGTTGCCTCGAGTCTCTTCTTCATCATTGAGGAGATTGTCTAACATTCGCTGCCGTAAAAGAGGACAGATATCACGAAACAGTTCACTATTCATTTCTTTGTTGCCAACGAGACCCACCTGTCTTTTAATAATCTGCCTAGCTTTTGGAATGCGTCTTTGGTCATCCCACTGCGTCTTCGGATCTCAGCATCGCACTTTCCGTTCTCTGTCAGAACACTTCCTAGATATTTAAATTTCCGCACCTGCTTGATTTTAGTGTCTCCAACCTGTAAATTGCATTTCGTGCTCGTCTTTTTGCTTATGACCATGCATTCTGTCTTCTTGTAGTTTATGATTAGTCCCTTCTTCTCGCTCTCCACTACCTTCTGTAGGAGGTTTTGTAGTTTCCTGCGTATCTTATGTTGTTAAGATTGTCGTCGCCAATGATGAATCCTGGTAGGATTTCCAGTTTTCTCAGAATTGCTTCTCTGTACTCTGATACCACTGATAAATATGTAACTATCTCAACCACCAAGCAGGTAAATTCCTTCTTATTAGGCTTAAGTTAGTCGGGCAGAAGCAAATAGGAGGAAGTTTGTGCCGTGCCAATTTTCGAAGTCATGAGAGCTTTTCGTCGTAGTTCGAGTTCTGGCATATTGGCGTTTTGCCAGAACTCGAACAACGACCAATTGTGGCAAGCCAACTACCTCAACCACGAAACCGACTCATTATCGGATTTTTTTCTAAAAAGGTGTTGAAAAAAGTGAATTCATCTGAAACGATTAGATATGAGGTCTGACCAAAAAGTATCGAGGATGGTGCTATGAAAAAAAACTACAACACATATCAATTCGGTATTTAATCTCCTTCGAAGTAGCCCCCTTCTGAAGCCACACACTTTATCCAGCATCGTTTTTATTGATGGAAGCATCCCTCGAATTCCCTATTTGAGAATGCGAGCAGCTGCTTCGTTACATCCTCTTGGATTTCCTCGACGTCTTGGAATCTAATTATTTTCAAGTTGGATTTGATCATCAGGGAAATCATCGCAAGGGAGCGAGACCTGGGAAATAAGGTGGCTGTCGGACCTAGGGAATGTTGTTCTCAACTAAAAACAGCTGCACAAGCCATGGTCACTGATGGAAACTATGCGATGTGGTGAGACGACCGCAGTTAATTTCCATCCACTGCTATAACCAACAGGCGTGAACGGGAACGTTATAACTTATTGTGCATGCGCAACAGAGTTCAAGATCAGCCTGTTCCAAGTGGCTTCACTCTGCGTCACTTTAGCTCTGTTAGCATAACATATCCGATACATTTTGATCAGACCTCGTAAAAGCGTTACTGTCTAATCAGAAGGGAATTGGATATACGAGACAGTGTTTACATGTCAGGAGAACCTCGCGTTATCATGACACAAACCTGCTTCTAATTGCTATGGCATCTCACCATCAACGTGTCAAACTTGCTCAAATTTGCTTGATTTTATAGCGTCTCCATTTCCCGGTCATTCATGTCACTTGGCTGTTCATCCATATTGCATTCGAACACTTGAATCAGTTGGACAATAGATGTCGTCGAAGGGCATCCATTATCGTTTTGTCCATGAGAGCCTCGGTACTGATAGTGATAAAATCACAAAGTCGTGACAAACCATTCAAAGCCAAATCCAACAATATTTACCAATGCTGTCGCCATGGCATGTTTAGTTGAAATGGGCCGTTAAAAGCAGGTTAATGAAAAAGTGGAAATGTGTCGTAATGCAGGAAAACCTATTAATAAGAAATATTAATGTGTTTTTTTTCTTTCTTTCTTTTAGAACATGATTAATAAAAAGTGCTTTACTTGAAACAGGTAGGGATATATATATATATATATATATATATATATATATATATATATATATATATATATATATATATATGTATAGGATAAAAGCCGTACAGTTTTGCGTAAAGGGTACGCCTTACATAATGTAATTGTTTGATGCTGAAGATCAAAGTGTGGCATCTGTTTTTTTTTTCATGTCCTACTGAGTTCTGATCACTCAAGTGATTGATGCTAAGCTCACACTAAAAGCGGTGTTTCTTATCACTAAAGTACTTAAATGGGTGACCTGTCAGAAGCAAAATGCACTATAAAAAGTTGTGAACTTGTGCCAGACTAAACATGTTTTAAAAATGCTTTGTGTCATCAAATATGCATCTGTAAACGCATATAGAACTGGCACCGGCTGCTGCAATTCAGGGGTGTCTTTACTGCATTATCTAATTAGTTCAGGAGAAAAGCGTGCTAACCATCGAACTATGGTTGGCGCCCATTAAAGTAGATTTTGTTTTTGTTTCATTTACGTAGGATTTACACCTTTCTCTCAGTCTTAATTTCTTTCTTTCTCTGACTTTTCCCTCTCTCTCATTCTCAATCTCTTTCTCTGTCTCTCTCTCTCTCTTTTCTATCTCTTTTTTTTTTCTGTTTCTTTCTCTATATCTCCCTCTCTCTTTAACTAACTGGTGGTTGAATTTTACAAGAAGCGTCAACTTGCGTCGCTAAATTGGAGGCACTTCACCACCACTACCTCCGCCGTCACCTCCTTATTATTCTCAAGTCGCACGTTAAAAAAAAAAAAAACTATCAGGTTTCAAAATGGAGGGTGTTTGAAATAATGGGCTTTATGGATTGCTTGAAGAGCAAATGCAGGAAATGGCACTTTTCGGGAAAATAGTGTCACTTCCGCCGCCCACATGGGCATGGGCGCACACACACATACAAACTTAAAGTATAAATAATTCTCACACAATTACAGGACACACACACGCGCGCGCGCACACACATGCACACACACACACATATATATATATATATATATATATATATATTTACAGAAAAAAATCGTAATCACCAATACTCAAATACATCCAATTATTTTTTCTCAGACAAAATCTACCGACTCTGGCTTCGAATGGGTGATGTAAAAGGCGGACAGTAGCCTGGGTGTGCGTGACGGTTATCGGTGTAGAAAATGGAAACGGTTAGCCGGGTTCAAATTCCAGGCACAGTCTGCTGCGTTCACTTTCGTACTAATGCCGTTGGAAAAGGTATGAATCTACCTCTTCTAAAGCTATAGGTTAAATAATAGAGTAGACTAGATTCATTGGGCGTAACGTTTCTCACTCAAGGTAACCGAAGCTCAGAAAAGGAGAGCTCTGAATGGGCAGTTAAGATTACCTACGCCCTGAGAGGACATGGCATTTAAATAAAAATAAAAAAAAAAAGTCTGGAGACCGGGGGTCCACTTGTTTACCACAACATTGCACTTTAAAAAGTAGGGACAGGAAAAAAATCCTCTGATATTCCGATAAATAAACGATGAAATTGTTTTGAAATAAAGCCTTACTTTAAAAACTAAAGTGTCATTCGTTGGTCATTCGTTAGGCTTTCCCCAGATTCCTGGAGAAAAATAGATCATTACCCTACCGGGCTGGTCTAATGTGTTTTAGTAGGGGCGGGTGGGACACGCTTGGCCGATCATATCTCTTTTCGAGTCATGATCTGCCAAGAGTATTTGCGTAAGAGAATATAACGAATTCGAACTCGGCTCTCCGATTTCTCCGTTACCTATTAGATCACCCGCACATCCTAGCATCTGGTATTCCAACGCGATCCTCCATCTAGGTATTCACCAGGAGTGACATTGCTTAACTGCGGTGATCAAACGACAACCAATGTTTTAAGGTGATAATACCCGTTAGGCAAGAGGTAATTATTAGTGTATAAAAATAGAGCCGTGTTTAAAAAAACGAACACGTTCTCTAACAATGTCATTACATGTCCCAGAAATTTCAGGTGCCTGTTCCTTATGTTATGTTTATTTGTTCTTTTTTGTACCTTCTTCAAAACCACATCGTTATTCAAATATTCAGTCCATGGTATCCTTATCATCCTTCTCTAGAACAACACCTCTGTTGCCTCGAGTCTCTTCTTCATCATTGAGGAGATTGTCTAACATTCGCTGCCGTAAAAGAGGACAGATATCACGTAACAGTTCACAATTCATTTCTTTGTTGCCAACGAGACCCACCTGTCTTGTAATACTCTGCCTAGCTTTTGGAATGCATCTTTGGTCATCCCACTGCGTCTTCGGATCTCAGCATCGCACTTTCCGTTCTCTGTCAGAACACTTCCCAGATGTCATATTTTAGTCTAATTATTATTCATTTCTTACTATTATTTCTTTCATCTTAATTTCAGTTCCCTCCTGTCTTTTGTCGATGCAACGATCGTTAATAACGAGCACGAATCGGAAATGAAGAATGTCTTCGTCTTGCCTGCCTGTTACCTATTAGGCTACAAAGACTAACAAAGTACAGAAGTACAAATTTACCATATAGATCTTATTCTTTATTTTCCCTGAACATCTGATATGACGAGTTTTGTACACATCTAGTTCTATATGCTATGTCGCTTCAGGATATTGACGACCACGCCTCTCCGCAATTTCCTCTTCTTTGTAGCTCTTAGTAAATTTTGTCTTTCAGTTATCTCTCCTAATCCCTGTTCTGCCAACCACTTACACAAGTTCTTTAGGTAGGCTATACACTGCTTTCCTCTCTCCCTCTTGCCTTCAATATGTCCTGTGAGTGTCAAATTTTCTGAGCCCTCTTTCCTTATTATGTACCCTAGAGATTGTCGCTTTCTGATGCTATTTATAAGTGTCCTTCTTCTCTCCATTTTCGTTACAACTTCGTCGTTGCTCACGTTTTCAATTCATGATATTCTCAGTATCCTTCTGTAGAACCATATCTCTGTGGCTTCAAGTTTCTTCTGAATCTGTGATTAGATTGCTAACAAATTCACTATGTAGGAGGGCCGATGTTACTTAATAGTTCAATACTGTTTTCTATTTTCTAACGAAATTTTCCCGTTTCTTTATACTTTGCTTAGCTTATGGAAGTCATCTTTTGTTATCCCAATGCTCCTTCAGATATCGGGGTCTCATTTTCCGTCCTCTTTTAAAATATTTCCCAGATATTTAAATTTTTCTACTTGCTGGATTTTGGTGTCTGTCCCTAATTTGCCATTCGCACGTTGGGCTGTTTCTTTTCTGACAACCAGGCATTCAGCCGTCCTGGGTATGACGATAAACTACATCCGCACCCTGGGTAAGACGAAAGACTATGTCCAACAGTAAGGCCTCTGATCAGGAGGTTTTGAGGATCGTGGTACCACCTCTTTATTACTGGTGTCCCCAGGTCCACCCTGACATGGCAGGGTAGCACCTGTTAGTGTCTCAGCTATGGGCAAATAGTTAACCCCCAGACTGGGGCCAAGCGCTATGAAAGTGTAAAAATAGGTTTTAATACCTGAAATACTTTGTAAAAAAATTATTAACAGCAATACATTTTGGAAAAAAAATATTACCAGTAATAAATTTTTGAAGGAAAAAAATATTACCAGCAATACATGTTTGAAAAAAAATATTACCAGCTATGCATTTTTGAAAAAAAAATATTACAGTGTAACCCGGATATAAGAGAAACCCGGATATAAGAGAGATTTTCTCTGGCCCCAAATTAGAGCCTGTGTTCATGTATATAAAATAGACCAAACCCGGATATAAGAGAAACCCGGATATAAGAGAGATTTTCTCTGGTCCCAAATTAGAGCCTGTGTTAATGTATATAAAATAGACCAAACCCGGATATAAGAGAAACCCGGATATAAAGAGACCAAAGCCTGTGTTCATGTATATAAAAAGACCAAAGAAACCCGGATATAAGAGAGATTTTCTCTGGTCCCAAATTAGAGCCTGTGTTAATGTATATAAATAGACCAAACCCGGATATAAGAAAACCCGGATATAAGAGATTTTCTCTGGTCCCAAATTAGAGCCTGTGTTAATGTATATAAAAAGAAACCGGATTTTCTCTGGTCCCAAATTAGAGCCTGTGTTAATGTATATAAAATAGACCAAACCGGATAGAAACCCGGATATAAGAGATTTTCTCTGGTCCCAAATTAGAGCCTGTGTTAATGTATATAAAATAGGACCAAACCCGGATATAAGAAACCCGGATATAAGAGATTTTTCTCTGGTCCCAAATTAGAGCCTGTGTTAATATATAAATAGACCAAACCCGGATATAAAGAAACCCGGATATAAGAGAGATTTTCTCTGGTCCCAAATTAGAGCCTGTGTTCATGTATATAAAATAGACCAAACCCGGATATAAGAGAAACCCGGATATAAGAGAGATTTTCTCTGGTCCCAAATTAGAGCCTGTGTTAATGTATATAAAATAGACCAAACCCGGATATAAGAGAAACCCGGATATAAGAGAGATTTCTCTGGTCCCAAATTAGAGCCTGTGTTCATGTATATAAAATAGACCAAACCCGGATATAAGAGAAACCCGGATATAGAGAGATTTTCTCTGGTCCCAAATTAGAGCCTGTGTTAATGTATATAAAATAGACCAAACCCGGATATAAGAGAAAAGCCTGTGTTCATGTATATAAAATAGACCAAACCCGGATATAGATTTTCTCTGGTCCCAAATTAAGCCTGTGTTAATGTATATAAAATAGACCAAACCCGGATATAAGAGAAACCCGGATATAAGAAAAGATTTTCTCTGGTCCCAAATTAGAGCCTGTGTTCATGTATATAAAATAGACCAAACCCGGATATAAGAGAAACCCGGATATAAGAGAGATTTTCTCTGGTCCCAAATTAGAGCCTGTGTTCATGTATATAAAATAGACCAAACCCGGATATAAGAGAAACCCGGATATAAGAGAGATTTTCTCTGGTCCCAAATTAGAGCCTGTGTTCATGTATATAAAATAGACCAAACCCGGATATAAGAGAAACCCGGATATAAGAGAGATTTTCTCTGGTCCCAAATTAGAGCCTGTGTTCATGTATATAAAATAGACCAAACCCGGATATAAGAGAAACCCGGATATAAGAGACTTCTCCGGTCCCGACAACTCTCTTACATCCGGGTTACACTGTACCAGCTATATATTTTTGAAAAAGATATTGCCAGAAATAGATTTTTGAAGGAAAAAATATTACCAGCATTAAATTTGAAAAAAGAATATTACCAGCAATAAAAATTTTGTCGGCATTAAATAACCCATTGAGGGTGATATACCGTAAAGCAAACCAAACCAAACCAAACCAAGACCAGGCATTCGGTCTTCTTACATTTGATGATTAGTCCTTTCTTCTCGCTTTCCTATACTACTTTCTGTAGGAGTTCCTGTAGTTTCTGTGTCTGCTATCATCTGAATATGTAAGGTAACAACATTACATATGCAGATGACACAGTGTTGACAGAAAGTAAAGTACAGAAACTCTTGATTGTGGCGGACTTTTAATTCTCTCAGAATTGCTTCACTGTAAAGGCTGAATAAATATGGTGCGACACATTCTTGCCTTATGTATCTCTATATTTTTTCTGAATTTATTTTCTATCCGTTTGAAGGCGATTTTCCCCCAGTACTAGATCTGGATAATTCTAATATCCTTCCCAAATAAGTAAAACAATTCCAACAGTTCTTTGTGACATACCCTTTTGCATAATCTCCGACACAAAATTAAAGCAAGGATTGAACTAACGTTTTTAATGAATGTTTTCCGCAAAGAACTTCACAACTTGCGCTACGACAGGCATCCGGTTTTTATTTTACGTACTCACAGAATACGTGTGGATTTTCAGCCGAATTTGTTCTCTTCGTTGCAGATATCAAAATCTAACTCTGTCCCTACCTCATGTATTACACTGTGGAGGTTTTATTCATGAGATGTGACGTCACGCCAGGCCGAAATCATTTCGAAACTACTTGCGTGCGCAATATCTCTATTCTGAATGCCCTCAAAATTTAAATTTCAATTTTCGAAGTGTTTCAATTGCAAATAACTAAGGATAGATTGTAGATATATTGGCATCATTATGACCCAACCGCTCTTAATGTAATACGAACGACAGATCTTGTGTCAATTGGTATGAGAGAAATGTTTTTAGGTTTGTTCGGTGCCAGAGGAGGACGACAATGAATTTAATATATATACTAAATATTACTTAGTCTTCTAGAAGGCTACAAAGAGTTGAAAATCCATTGAGAAACCAATTCATGACAATAGCGAATAATCCACAAGGCTAGTTACCTAGCCTCAATTCCCTAGAAAAAATCCTATACTTGCAAGATCAAGCTGAGGTGCGTGTTCAGGAGCGATGTTCAACAAGTCACTCTAGAAGTAGTTTGATCCCCACAAGGTGAGAAAATATTGAGGTTCTAAAGCTTAGTAAATATCCATTGGCTAACTAAAACGTTTGTTCGGTTTACAGGCAATGGTAATGATAATATTAAACCATTTTCTTATAGGGAAACAGTCGGCAAATTGAACAGCCAGTACTACCATCGACTGAAATTTTTTTAAACCTTTCTCTTAAAATAGTTTTTCAAAAAAATAGGTCTATCCATTAACTGTTATCACTCTTTCCTGTATTGATGGGGTTTCCTGTTTGACTTTTTGTTTGCAGTAGTGTAGCATGTCAGCATTTTGATGATGTCATTATTTTCCCTTCGAGTTACATGCGCTATTCATTTTAGTTGTTACTGTTGTTGAAAGTCCTCATTTGATGCGGTTATTTGGTACAGTTCTTTGTTTATGATTTTGCGGCACCAGTCCACGAGGTTCAAAGAAGCGTGGTCTTCGCTAAGGCCGACAGGTTTCAATAAGTAAAAATAAAAGACAATTTGAGAAAAAAATTCGGTATCAACATTATTGAACTTCAAGCATATTGACCATTCGTTTTACATTCTTCCATCTTTTAAGCAAATGTCTCCTTCCCACTGAGAATTTTTTTTTCTCAACAAAGAACAGTTCAACATTCCCTTTTGTAGTCTTTCAGGAAACTGAATTCTTTCCTTCTTTTTTGATACTAGAATGTTTCCAATAGAAATCTCGAGAACTACACAGTGTAGTGTTAAAATAGTTACGATAAATGTTATGATGAATGTTATGATGAATGTTATGATGAATGTTACGATGAATGTTATAATGAATGTTATGATGAATGTTATGATGAATGTTACGATGAATGTTATAATGAATGTTATGATGAATGTTATGATGAATGTTACGATGAATGTTATAATGAATGTTATGATGAATGTTATGATGAATGTTACGATGAATGTTTAATGAATGTTATGATGAATGTTATGATGAATGTTACGATGAATGTTATAATGAATGTTATGATGAATGTTATGATGAATGTTACGATGAATGTTATAATGAATGTTATGATGAATGTTATGATGAATGAACCGGGACCGGCATAATAGCCTTGATGTTTTTTTTTTTACCGGGACCAGCAAAATAGCCTTGATGTCTATTTTACCGGGACCGGCAAAATAGCCTATTCGTGTTAAATATAGTGTACTGAAAATTTTTCGGCCCAACATATTTTCCAAAATCTGAACAAATGTGTAAATATCAGAATGCTTTTTTATGTCTTTTTAGTGAAGCCAATAATTTTTAAGCGCCCCCACACGCATATTCACACATATTAAATTAGTCTGACACAAGGCCGTGAGTGATAAAATTAGAAGTAAGTATATTGTGTTACATTAGTCTTTCAAAGAGAAGTCTCTACTTGCCTCGAAAATCAGCATTCTGAGCTCAGTTTTTTACCTTAGTTCGAACACCGAAATCTTGCGCCGTTTGCAAACTTGCAAATAAGGCAACTTTCTAGTGCGATTACCTTCTCATTATCCACAAGCAAAATTAAACAAATTAATGCAATATTGCAATAAATATCCAACAGAGTTGCATTTAAAAGAATATTTAAGTAAAAAAAAAGAGGATATTTTTTATAAACTGGATTATCTTCTCGAAATTATACTCACTTTGGAAATCGCTAATCTAGGGTCATTGAGTTTGTCCAAGTCTATTTATTGAATACTGGGGAAGGTAAGAACGATGATGTGAAGGCTTCTATAAAACGCAAGCATCAATATTAATCAATTCAGTAGGCATGAATAGTGGGGGGTTGAAGAAGAATGATGGGAAAAATTAATTCTTAAGAAAGAAAGAAAGAAAGAAAAAAGACAGATAAGAAAGAAAGAGATGAAAAATAAAATAGAAACAAAGATAGAAAGAACTAAAAGACAGAAAAGAAAGAAAGAAATGAAAGATAAAAAACGAAGAAAGAAAGAAAGAAAGAAAGAAAGAAAGAAAGAAAGAAAGAAAGAAAGAAAGAAAAGATAGAAAAGTGGAGGGTAAGAAACGAAGAAAGAAAGAATGAAGTAAAAAACAGAAAAGATGGATAGAAAAGAAAGAAAGAAAGAAAGAAAGAAGTAAAAGACAGAAAAGATAGAAAGAAAAGAAAGAAAGAAAGAAAGAAAGAAAGAAAGAAAGAAAGAAAGAAAGAAGCAAAAGACAGAAAAGACAGAAAAGTGCAGGATAAAAAAACGAAGAAAGAAAGAATGAAGTAAAAGACAGAAAAGAAAGAAAGAAATGAAAGATAAAATAGAAAGAAAGAAAGAAAGAAGTAAAAACAGAAAAGGTGGAAAGAAAAGAAAAATAAAAAAAACGAAGAAAGAAAGAATGAATAAATGAATTAAAAGACAGAAAGGATATGAAAGATTTTTATCTTTTATTTCTTTCTTTCTTTTCCGTCTTTTACTTCATTCTTGAATAAAGAAAGAAAACTAGAAAGAAAGAAATTAAAACTAGAAAGAATTGAAAACTCGAAAGAAAGAAAGCAAGAATGAAAGAAATGAATGCAAGAAAGAAAGAAGGAAAACTGGAAAGAAAGAAAATGATTTAAGAGGGAGAGAGAGGGGGAGAATTATTAAGTAGTGTGTGGAGGCAGGATGTGACAAGGTACAAGAACGATATTCTCAGGCGTATTTTTTTTTTCGGAAATAGCTCGACTCTGATTCTGACTAGTGTGCAAGAAGAAGAAAAATAAGAGGAAGTAGCCGAGAAAAAATCTTGTTAGCACAACATGGCGTTGTCGACTTAAATTCCCATCTCCTCAGATGAATAATACCCAACAAATCGCCTCTGTTTAAACCAAGATAGAGACGCAAAAAGCAAGCCAAACTTTATGTTGAATCCCATCTTAATCCTTTATACTTCAGTTGATGTTCATCTTTTTGACAAAGCTAGGTTTTGTTGAGTGACTGCGGCACTCCCATTGGGCAGTCAAATAATGACAGAATGATTAGAGTTGTGGAAAGTAACTTCATAACTACGGCCATCTTTTCGTTCTTTAGGGTCCCCACTGCTTATACACACGATTTGTTTACTATGAAAGTACTAATCGATTTGTTTCGTTTTGTTTTTTACGGTTTATCAACCTTTTGCAGGTTAATTAACGACAGAAAATATTTTTTAGATTGTAAGAATTTTGGGGAGATAATGATGATTTACTGTTACATGGCCTACTAATTAAAGAGAAGAGGTTGATTCATACCTTTCCCAATGATATTTGGCCGTCATTGAATATAACGAACCCGGCCATTCGATTTCCAATTTTGAACCGTCATCCATTACACCCCGTATTCTCAAGCGGTCATTCATCTAGGTACTGACCAGGCCCAATGTTGTTTATTGTACGAGAACCGGTGTTTCGACATGATACGGGCGTAAGCTACCCCGTGCATTAGGAGGACTGTTGTACATCCATTCATTAGATATTCATTCATAGACGCAAGCATATCGATATTTAATAAGCTTAATATGGTACAATACCAAATATGGGTGGCTGGAAAATGATACTAGGAAGACTGTGTTGCGTCAGTCTTTCAAGTGGGTTGGGCCTGTTTCTATGAAGGTAACTTATACTCGTCATTTCATTGATTCGAACTTTCTATGAAATACATATCTGTGTAGATATGTGAGTGTATCTGTGAGCCTCTGTGTGTGTTCGTGTATGCGCACATTTATGTTTATGCGCGTTTATGGGTTGGGTGCGTGCATGAATGTGTGTGTGTGGTTATGTGTCGGCAGCGTGCATCTGTGGATATGCAGCGTTTATGCGTGGATATGCGTGTGCGCGTGCATCCATGTGTGTGCGTGTATGCGCGTTAATATGTGGGATGCGAGTATGTGTGTGTGAGTGAGTGTATGCGTGTGTGAGTTTATGTATGGTGTGCCTCTGTGTGAGTGTGTGCGCGGGTATATGTGTATATGCGTTTTATGTGTGTATGTGTGTGTATTTGCGTTTATATGTTTGGTGTGTGCATATGCGCGTACATGGATGCGTGCAGATGCGTGTGTTTGTATATGTGTGCGTGTGTGTTTTCCTATGTGCTTTTATGTGTAGGGTACGTCTATGTGTGTGTGTGTGTGTGTATGTGTGCACGTGTGTGCGTGAAGGTGTATGTGTGTGCGCTAATGTTTTGGGTCACGTTTATTTATGTGTGTGTGTGTGTGTGATCGTGTATATGTGTGCGGGTGTGTGTGTGTTTGGAATTAATTTTGAATAAACGATGCTGTATAAGAAATATTCTGAACTACGATCTTCTAGAAGAGGCCATAACCGATTCCAATCTTGTTGCAAAAATCTAATGGATTATTCCACAATGATCCTTAGAGATCAGCTCACCAGCTTATTTATTTATTTTATTTATTTATTTGAAATTTTCTGATGTTTTTCTCGTGACTGGTTGCCCTGGACGCTCATTATCTACACTACACTAAACCCACACTAGACCATCCTTGAAACGCACGAGCTACTCAAAAACCTGCTCTGGTCCTAAAGAAAGCTGAATTATTTCGTTACTCGAATTTACCAGCCACCACCAAGATTGCAGAGCCATTCCACTACAAACAGGCTGTCCTGTTATCTGGCTCATAGTTTGATAAAGAAATATTCATATCTTTTTCTAAGTACATTCGCCCTAATTAAAGAAAACAAACTCGGTTAGTATTTGAACTCCGCACGCCGATTTCATTATCCAAGCCGATAAAAGTTCTTCACAAGCTGGTTGAGAGCTAGAAAGCCAATATTCTGTGGTTCTTCGATAGAAAAAATCGACAAGGTGAACAGAAGAAATGATAAGTGACTGTGGAATTCTCGGCAGTATACTTAGTCTTTGATGGATCAAGGGCGGCAACAATTATCATGCCACCCGATTTCCACCCGCGGAGTTTCGGGGTCAATACTACTGCCTTTATAGAAGTAATGGATACAGTAGTCATGCCTGGGGTGGTCTACAGGCGGATAGAGGTATTTCAGCAGTACCCTTCTCTCACGTGACCCAAGGAGTGGCTGACCGAGAATTTTTCAAGCCTCAGATTTATTTTCCTATCTCTCCTTATTTGCATATCTGGGAGTAGTACGTCTGGGGGCGTCATCGAGAGGGGAACCAATCAGCCGTCTCACAATACAAAGGAGTCATTGAAAACTGGCATTGTGGACGTGATGGCCGACATGAACGAAAACCACCTGACCCGGACAGACAGTCGATTGCGAAACTGTATCGAGGCCGTCATCGGGTAGGAAGCACTTTTATAGATTAATATTCTCTTATTTTTGAGTCAGTGTCCATTTTTTAAACATAGTGATGTTTTTAGTTGAATATCTTTGTTCTACTTTATATTTTAATCTGTTCTTAATTACTTGAAAAGCGCTGTATACGCGATGAATACGGAAAAGTTTTTAGCTTTAACATAAAAGGGATTTATAAAAATATATGTTTATATATATATATATATATATATATATATATATATATATATATAAAGAAATATAGTCTTAAGGTGTGCTATATTTCTGGGATAAAGTGATCAGTATCAAAGACAGAGCGTGTGTAAATATAAAAGTGAACACTGAAGTTCACACTTTGAAGCGACAGGCTGTTTTATGCTAGACGCAATCGTCAGGCCACACACACACTCTCTCTATATATATATATCTATATATATATACCTCCAAATATTCACTAAAAATGGGCATACATGATGAATAAATGGACCAAACTAAATAAAAACAAAGTTTTACCGTCAAAATCTTTATCTTATTATTAAGTGGAAAGACCAAAGAATTTTTTATGAAATCATTTTTTAAAATCCTTTTTAGAACCTTCGAAATTCTGGTTAAAAATCTTGTTTTTTTTTTTTTACGTAAATGTGTGAACATAAATTTGTTCGTGAAATTTGAGCGTCCTTTTACGGAAAAAACACACACTAATTTAGAAATTCTTGGAAACTTCAGACAATTGTCGGATTGTAATGAAACTTTTAGAGCTGAGAAATGAATAAAAAATAATTTTGAAACATCTCTTTTTTTAAGAATTTTTTTTTTTGCATCAGTTACCCACTACTTATTTCATTTTATGAAATTTCCAAAAATACTTTTTGCAGGGCCTAATCTTTATATTAGTTATAAGGACAAATTTTGGGGTCAAACAGGACCTTCCAATTACATAAAATCTGCTCCGAATCTTAAAGTAAAAAACGCAATTAAACTAAGACATTATTTAATTAGAAACGCTCTTAATTGCTTATATGGGTAAAGTATATTATGGAAACAATTATCTTAAAAAATTCAACAAATAATGAATTTTTACGAGAATTGTTTTCATTTTTTCAAAATTTTAATTAGAATAATTTGTAAATCTTTAAATCTTTTAAAATTCTGTATTGATTTGTAACGATCAAATAATATTGATAGTAAATTTACTAATCATAAATGGAAAAGCATTCAGCGACTCCCAGTATTTTAAAAAGAATTTTGAATATTTTTTGTGTGTGCCTAAACGTAACGATATACGAATTTCCATACGCGACATTATCAGAAAATAAGAGCGCTAACTATAATAAATTTAATATTTATTGGTAAATTTTTTTACAATTCCTCAACAAGTGTTATTCTAAATGCCTAAAATTCAATAAAATATTTTAATGATTAAACATATTATTTTTTTTAGATTTATGTGTAGTTAAATAATGATATAAAAAGGCGTTTCTTCGACATGTTTCATTACAATTATCTCCTCTTTAAATAAATTTCCCAAACATCAGGCTGTCGATAAATGTGGCAAAACCTCATAAAATCTCCCGTGTTAAAATATGATTTTCTGCGATATGTTAAAGTAAAAGTAATATTTGTTTCGATTCAGACTAATTAAACTTTAACTCAATTTTTCCCAATTAATGTTTCAGAATGTATGTTTTATTGTTGGAAGCTGTTTTAGTAAAGAGATTTATGTTGGCTGATAGATTTGTCAATATGGACGCTGTTTTCGATGTTACTGATATTCAGAAAAAGAAATAATTTCAATCAATATAATTCTGTTTGAAATATAGCAAAATATTTTGCTTATTGGAAATATTAGATTTAATCTATTAGCTTGGAATGAAAACAAAATGAAGCTTCAAGAAAGATTTTTCATTTTTAAAATGCATTTTAATATCTTAGGAATATCTTTTTGGGAGTCACACACACACATACACACACACGCATATACATATATATATATATATATATATATAATGGGGCAATAAAAACTTCCACGTTTTACAAGCCTATTGAGTGTTAGTGAAGATAGGCATGCGTTAATGGTGCCTTTATGTAGCTCATGTTTAGCATTGCTTTAGTATCCTTTATGTAGCTTATTTTTAACATTTCTTTTCAGATACCATTAGGATTTGGACTGGTTCACACTGTAGCTTTGCTGTTGAAATATTTCGCGCAAATGAGGAATCTATAATCGCACAAAAAAAAAAGTTTTTCGTCTTCATTTCGGGCGAAATCGAAATAATGGTGTTCCAGACCGAAAATCAATATTGCTAGGAACTAAAAATTTCAGGGCCACAGTTTCCATCTGGAAAAACTCGGAGCCTTTGAACTCCAGAAAATGTCGAAGCTGTAAGACAATGTTTTTTTTTGTTTTTTTTTTTAGCAATCATCCACACGTCCAGTCCGTAAACATTCTTCTGATTTGGTATTCTCAAATCATACGGTTATTTTATACCGATGTAAAGTTCCATCCATTTATCATTTCACCCCAAGTAAGGTAATAATGCCACTAAGACACAATGGGTTACTGGGAGCGAAAGAGAATGAGAAGACTTTAACGTGGAGACAACACATTAAAGAACAGGTTTCGCGAAGACAGAAAATGGCGATTGACGTTGCATTTAAATTTTTGAAGAACTTAGAGTGCACCGAATCAGGAAACTGGAAGGGAGTTCCACAGGTGACTATTGCGAGAAAAACTAGTAGCATAGAACTTAAGGTTACATCTAGATATTTCAACGATAAAATGGTAGAACCTAGTTGCAAATCAAGTAGTACGCTAGAATAAATGTCATTAAAACATTTATAGAAAGCCATGTCACGGCGGTGAGAAAGTAACTCAAGTCGAGATGCTAGGTCAGGACCGATAACATTAGGCATTTTTTTCGATTTTGTTGAGAATCTATATATGTATATATAGCAACACTATATGTAGCAAAAGCGCTAGACCAGATGTGACAGAAATATTCTGTGCACGGGTAAATGGTAAGTTTATAATTTTGCAAGGTGAATTCGGGTGAGACAACTTTCCTAGCAATTGACCTACCAACTCATTGTTCAAAGATTCCATCAAAATTCTTGGGAAAACAGCATGGCTTGTTGGGAAGATAACTTTCAGAATGTTCCTGCAAATGCTGTTCACTTTACAAGTGACAGAAGTCTGCTATACTCTAAAGAATTACAGAAATACAGCTGAATATCGGCCGCAACGGTGTATCGAGAATAAATGACGCAATTTGGATTAGAGGCCATCAATTTCAAAGACATGAAAGAAAACAAACTTTATACCATTGCATCAGTGGTTCCCAAATGGTGCAGCTTGCCTCATAGGTGTGGCAGAAGAGGATAGCAGGTGAGGCGGAAGAGGATAGCAGGTGAGGCAGAATGATTGAAAGACAATCAAAGATTTAGAAACAGTTTAAAAAAATTCATATGCCAAAAATAAATACGATTTCAAAATTTAAAATATTATTTTATGTTATGGTCCGTTTCCTTGTACCACGGTGATAGTCCAAGGTAGAACCAATAAAGTAGAACTCGAATACGGATATCAAATAACACAGATATATTACAAACAGGAATATATACAGAGAGGTAGAAAAGTGTTAGTATGAACAATCAGGTTTAGTAGTAATTGTCTGAACGCGACTCTGTTTCGGACTGCCTCTGACTCGACTGACTGTTTCGCTCGCTCTGACTGACTGACAGACTCCTGACGGACTTCACCACCGCCCCCCACCCCACGAGGGCATCATGTGGCACAAGGCCTGCTTAACGTGGGATCTCCGAGCCCGTGAGCTCGGCCAAAAATATGCCCTTCGAACCCGTATAAACGGGTTCAGGGTCGGTTTACCTCCCCGAAAGAGATTCCGCCCTTCAGCGTAGCCCCGATCGGGTTCCTCCCCGTCCGAAGGCAGAGAGTTCAGCCGGTCAGCCGGTCGCCCGACTTCGGACTGAACTCCCTGCTTCCTCTTGAGGCGCAGTATTTATTACGTACGGAATAGTCCATTATGTTATTATGGGTAAGGTCCCATAACATTTTACTTGTAATTGCGTGCATGAGTCCCAGTATAAATAGTTATAAATAATTATAGACTGATTTAATAAAATATAATAACTAGTGTCCGCAAATTGAAGGAGAGAGTTATCAATGAATGTTCTGATATAGAAAAAACGTTTGGGAACCACTGCCTTAGACAAACAACTGGAGAGTTATACGAGCATTGGTTGAAAATATTTCTTTTTTTTTCCAAATTAATTGATATTTTTTACAATTGATTTTCGTAAATACGCGCTACCTTAAAAGAAGTGTCAAGAAAGCCATATTTCAAAATTGTACTTCTCAAATTGTTTTCATTAGCACTAGGCCTTTTATGCAAAACGTTTTAGAAGGCAAACAAATCTATAACAATGTACTGGAGTTTTCCGGCTCAAATTCGTTTCTGTTGTAAACAGATCACGCGAATTAAAATTGTTTATTTCTTCGGCCTTCGGTGCAAAACACTGTCAAGAATTTAGAAACAGTTTCAAAAAATTCTTATGACAAAAATAAATATGATTTCAAAATTTAAAATATTATTATGGATTACTTGTAATTCCGTGCATGAGTCTAAGTATAAATAGTTATAAATAATTATAGACCAATTTTATCATTGTGACTTTTGCATTATATCAAGTATTAAGAATATAGTAACTAGGCTCCTTAAATTAGAAAAGAGAGTTATCAATGATAATGTTCTGACTTCGAATCCGCGGTTATCTGCTTTTAACCCTCTCACTGTTTTTTTTTTATTTTTAAATGTACTTTTTATCAATAAAATTTGAAGAGGCGCGAGCAAATTTTCATTCCGAAAATGCAACCTAGAGGAAAAAGGTTTCACTGCTTTACATTATTAATTTTAAAACATTTTTCGAAATTTTTTGATATGGTCCTTTTTTTACAACATGTGGTGGGATTTATTGAAGCTTCATATTAGAAGCGGAAATTTCGATATGGAACAGTGAGAATGTTCCGGCAGACCTGCAGTCATTGATGATGACCAAATCGAAACGTTGATTAAAAATAATCCTGGTCAAACGACACGGGACAGCGCAGAGATACTCCATATAAGATCATTGTAAGGCATTTGAAACCACTTGGATACAGGAATAGTTATATGAGTGATGAGTGCTGTAAGACATATAAGACATGAACCACATTTCCGGTGGAATAGGGAGGCCATTGTGTATTATGAACTCTTCCAGATCAAATACTGAATTCAAACAACTACCGTTCTCAATTGGTCTGATTAAAACCAGCAATCAAGGAGGAACTTCGGAAATGGTATCTTTCATCAGAAAAACAATGTCACATCTCTTTGCATGAAAGCTTCATATATATATATATATATATATATATAGCGACGAGTATGTATTTTGCAAGATAAGTTCAGTGTATTCTGGAGCAAAGCCAAGTAGATGTATAGGTAGGTAGTCGGAAGACTGTGTTGTGGCAATCTTCCAAGTAGGAACGGTGTGCTTATTTTGATAAAAACCACAGACGAAATTCTTTTACCTAAATTCGAACCCCGACCATCAGCGTAGGTGGGAAATATGCAAATTTAACAGCCAGAAAACAGATTCCTCGACATGTATAATTATTCATTCGGACAAAGCTGGATTTTCGCACCAGGCCACACTAGAAGGACCCGTGAATATTCAACGTTTTTCGTATTTGATTTTTCTAATGGATTATAATTCTTAATTTGATGATTGGGAACTAGCTCCTTGCGAGTTCCACAACTATAAAATATAAATTTCCATATTGTTCTGTCCAATATTTGAGCTTAGCAACTTTAACAAAACATTGTAATAACAATAATCATAAGTATGAATGCAGGTTATTATTTAGAGAAGTAATAGATGAAAAGTTTCAAAATTGCCAAGATTTCCTTTTTCACTGAATTAAACGTTACAAGGCATGGGAACATAATCGCAAACAATTTCTTTCTTTCGTTCTTTCTTTCTTTCTTTCTTTCTTTCTTTCTTTCTTTCTTTCTTTCTATTATTATGGCTGCGTTTTCTCACTAAAACCAAACAGCGTATCTGATAAGTTTTTCTTCAGTTTTTCCTCACAATAGAAATGGAACCTATTAACTAAGGGAGAAGTAAGAAAATAATAATACATTGGAACCTCGGTTCACGAATTTAATTCGTTCCTGAAGGACGTTCGTAACCCAAAATGTTCGTAAACCGAAACTATTTTTCCAATAGGAATCTATGTAAAGAAAAAAAGTCACAGTACAATAAAATTGGATACGAAAGGCACGCCACAATACACGAATGTATACAACATGGCGGTCGACTCAGAAATTTATTCCGTCCGGGTTAACTCGGTTCGGCAATGTTGTTCGAGAACCGAAATTTTGTTCGATAACCGAGGCATTTTCATCTCGAATTTTCTGTTCGAAAACCGATTTGTTCGACATGTTGAGACGTTCAAGAATCGAGGTTGCACTGTAATAATAATGATAATAATAATTACAATACACACCGACAGAACAAATTTAATCACCCAGGCATCGTGATTAGAGACAGCAAAGACAGAATGTGTCTCCTTATTGATATGGCAGTCCCTGCAAACTGCAATGTATCTTTGAAGATCTTCAAAAAAACTATCAAAATACAAGAACCTTGAAATCGAAATGTCAAAAATGTGACGCATGAGGACATCAACAATTCCAGTTGTAGTTGGAGCCCTCGGATTGATTGAAAAAGATTACAACAGACTCATTGAAGGAATCCCTAGTAGCCTATGCCTTAAAGAAATACAAAAAATTGTACTCACAAGTACAGTCCATACCTTACGAAGGACTTTATCTATGTAAAATATGTGCGATTTTTTTTTCAAAACTGTTCAGTGGAAAATCTCATGATACCATTTCTGACTTAGGTCTCTGGTTGGAACCCGGAAATAAAATGAGTATACACGAGAATCCAAATGAAATAAAAAAAATAATGATAATAACGCTGAGACAGAAGGCCTAATTATTGCAGCTCAGGACCAAAGTCCTGCAAGCAGATTCTATCACTGTCACATAATCTAGGAAGGAACTAATATAAAATGCAGGATCTTCGCAAAATATGATGAAACTGTCGACCATATTATCTCAGGAGGTCCGGAAGTAGAAAAAACGAATATACCCCCAGACATAACAAGTTAACGACATATGTGCAAGATATGCAAGAAGCACAAAATCGAAACCACTGAGAAATGGTGTGAACTCTAACCAGACACAGTTACCCAAAATATCAATGTAACTATCCTCTGGGACATGCTAATTCAAACTAGCAGGGAAATAAAAACCAACAGACAAAAAATCAAAATTCAAAAATCTTTCAAAATACAAGGATCTTTTAATGAAAATTTTAAAAAAAATGTGGCACGTGAGGACATCAATAATTCCAGTTGTAGTTGAAGCACTCGGATTGATTGGAAAAGGTTACGAGAAACTCAGTGAAGGGATTCCTGGTAGCCCAAGCCTTAAAAAATAGAAAAAATTGTACTCACAAGTACAGCTCACACTTTACGAAGGGCTCTATCTATATAAAATGTGTCTGATCCTAATTTTTTATTTATTTTTTTCCTCAAAAAATGCTCAGTGGAAAAATGACATGATGACATTTCTGACCTTAGGTCTTTTGTTGGGAATCGGAAAGAAATGAGTATACACCAGAAATAAAAGCAAATAATAATAATAATAATAATAATAATAATGCGGGGTGTAAGAGTGAGATTGAAGCGTTTGTTCTTGCTTTACAGGACGAGAGCCTATTTATACGCAACTAACAAGCTTATATCTTGCATAATAGTACGAGCCCCAAATGTAACAATGACCAATACATTGAAACTATTGATCATCTTATATCAGGGTGTTCAATACTCACACCCAGTGAATACTAAAACCGTCATGAAAGTGTAGGTCAATATCTTCATTGAAAGATCTACCATCACTCTGGGAAAAAAACAACAACAAAAAACAGATGCAAACTGGTATGAACATCATCTTGAATCTTTAGTTGAGGAAGCAGACGGTACCATCCTCTTGGATTTTTTATCAACACAAATCGAAAAAGAAAAAAATTGCAAACTGATTGACATGAGCGTATCAAATGACAGAAACATCTCGGTATAACTTTCTTTTCGGCATAGCTTTTTGAAAAACTAAGCAAATATAAAGACCTGGAGATGGTAATTGAAAATATGTAGTACTTCAAAACTAAAACTTTTCCTGCTATGGTTGGAAATTCGGGAGTGATAAACAAAGGAACTCAAAAAGAAATCAGCAAAATCTCAGGTGCGCCACCTCTGCAACAATCCCAAATAAACAAGCACAGCCCGTATCCTGTGGCGCGCCTGGTCCATTTTTCTCAATTAATAGCTGTGTTTTGTTTAAGTGAAAACTGCAAAATATCACATTCTTTGCTTGCCGCGGTTCATTGGCTAAACAGATACATGTCTAAAAGATATTTTAATAATAATAATAATAATGATAATAATAATAATAATAATAATGGATAATGAAAGGACATAGCGAGGTATGATAAAATAAATCCAGAAAAAACAAAAAATGCGACACCGAAATCCGAAAGCGTATTTTAATAGCAAAAGATGCCTTCCAAAACGTAAGTAAAGTATTAAGAAATAGGAAAATTTCATTAAAAACAAAGAAAAGTGCACTGAACTGTCATCCGTCTTGGGCATAACGATAAACTACATCCGCGTTGTTGGAATTTTGGGGTACATTATGGAATCTTCTTTCAAAATATTAGTAAAGTCAATATTCATATGGAACAAATACTTTAGTATTCATAAAATATCTCTTTTTCTTTTGTAATTAAATATTTGTTTGTAATTTTTTTACAATACTCACTGTCAGCCTTTGATATCGAAGACTGAAGAATTACGGAACAGCTGCTGGTGGTATTGGCGATATAGTCAGATTCAGTAGAGTGTCTGACTCGTGAGTGTTAATCTTTAACGTTGTTTCATTGAACAGATTACGTACTGCGCTGTATTCTATAATCATAGACTATGGTGAACAGGGTCAACACGCGTCCTGTGTAAGACGGTAAACTACGTCCAACAGCAAGGCCTCTGATCAGGAGGTTTTGAGAAGCTTAATTGCTGGTGTTCTCAGGTCCACCCTGACCCAGGGTGGTAGCACCGGCAAGGGTCCCAGATATGGGCAAATAGTTGACCTCCAACCTGACCCAAAACACTATGAAAGTGTAAAAACAGGTTTTAATACCAGAAATACTTTGTAAAAAATTATTACCAACAATAATTTTTTGAAAAAATTATTACCAGCAAAACATTTTAAAAAAAAAATATTAAAAAATAAAAATCTTGTCGGCATTAAATAACCCATTGAGGTTAACATGCCACAAAACAAAGCAAACTATACATTTAAAAAAAATATCACCAGCTATACATTTTTTGAAAAAAATATTACCAGCTATACATTTTTTTTAAAAAATATTACCAGCAATAAAAAATTTGTTGGCATTAAATAACCCATTGATGCCACAAAACAAACCAAACTATATATTTTTGGAAAAAAAAACAAAACATTACCAGCTATACATTTTAAAAAAAAAATATATGAGCTGTACATTTTTTGAAAAAATATTACCAGCTATATATTTAAAAAAAAAAAAATATTACCAGCAATAAAAATTTTGTTAGCATTAAATGATCCATTGAGGTTGATATACCACAAACAAACCAAACGAAACCTGAACCGTCATGTAATATATGGAAGTGAATGCTGGACAATTTCATTACAGATGGTGAATAGAGTTGAGGCAACAGAAATGTGGTTCTACAGAAGGATGTTGAGAATATTATAAACTGAACATATGAGCAACGACAAACTTTTAGAGAAAATGGAAATAAAAAGTTGAAATTTCTTGGGTATATAATGAGGAAAGAAAATTTAAGACTCACACAACATATTGAAGGCAAGAGAGACAGAGGAAAGCATCACATAACCTACCTAACAAGCTCGTATAAATGCCTGATAGAAGATGGATTAGGAGATGTAACAAAAAGACAAAATTTATTAATGTCTACAAAAGGCAGGAAGTTATGGAGAGCAATGATCATCCACGTCCTGAAGGGACATGGGATATTGGAAGAAGAAAGACAGTAAAGCCCATGGTTCAAAAATCTACTCCTATTTTCCTCATAACCAATTATTAGAGATCAACGTCTTAAGAGGATAACAACGCCGATAATCTACACGAAGTTAAAACATGATAAAAAGAGAAGACTGGCTTATATTTCGAAATCGCACAAAGAGTAATCAAGATTATTTATTGACAATTGTTATGGCTTATAAGTTTTTATTGACAATTGTTATGACTAACTCCTTTGAATGACAGCCATCAGAATGAAAGATTGTTTGAAACGTTTGACAAGTTGTCAACATTGTCACTCTTTAATCACGTGTACCCGGTCACGAAGGACAAAGCTTGTTCAACCGGGGGAGAAATGTTTAACGAGACAACGATTCAGATTGCAAAAACATGAAAGAAAATCGTTTATTTCTTTAATAAAAAAAATATCTGTCTTACTGGTTTAACGAAAAAAGTATTTCTTC
>CAHIKZ030005545.1:757500-852500 GCA_903632075.3 Acanthosepion pharaonis
AAGCCGATCTTTTCGACTTGACGGTCGAACTCTCTGCTTTTGAGCAGAAAGGAACCCGGACGAGGTTCCGCCGAAGGGCAGAATCTCGTTCGGGGTGAATGACCTACCCTATCTCGTTTTTACGAGTTATACGGGCATATTTTTTGGCTGAGCCTACGGGCTCAGGAAACCCACGATAAAATGACCTTGTGTCGCATGCAACCCTCGGGGGGGTGGCTAGATACTGAATCAAGCCGATCTTTTCGACTTGACGGTCGAACTCTCTGCTCTTGAGCAGAAAGGAACCCGGACGAGGTTCCGCCGAAGGGCAGAATCTCGTTCGGGGTGAATGACCCTACCCTGATCTCGTTTTTACGAGTCATACGGGCATATTTTTTGGCTGAGCCTACGGGCTCAGGAAACCCACGATAAAAATGACCTTGTGTCGCATGCAACCCTCGTGGGGGTGGCTAGATACTGAATCAAGCCGATCTTTTCGACTTGACGGTCGAACTCTGCTCTTGAGCAGAAAGGAACCCGGACGAGGTTCCGCCGAAGGGCAGAATCTCGTTCGGGTGAATGACCTACCCTGATCTCGTTTTTACGAGTCATACGGGCATATATTTTTGGCTGAGCCTACGGGCTCAGGAAACCCACGATAAAAAATGACCTTGTGTCGCATGCAACCCTCGTGGGGGGTGGCTAGATACTGAATCAAGCCGTTCTTTTCGACTTGACGGTCGAACTCTCTGCTTTTGAGCAGAAAGGAACCCGGACGAGGTTCCGCCGAAGGGCAGAATCTCGTTCGGGGTGAATGACCCACCCTGATCTCGTTTTACGAGTCATACGGGCATATTTTTGGCTGAGCCTACGGGCTCAGGAAACCCACGATAAAAATGACCTTGTGTCGCATGCAACCCTCGGGGGGTGGCTAGATACTGAATCAAGCCGATCTTTCGACTTGACGGTCGAACTCTCTGCTTTTGAGCAGAAAGGAACCCGGACGAGGTTCCGCCGAAGGGCAGAATCTCGTTCGGGGTGAATGACCTACCCTGATCTCGTTTTTACGAGTCATACGGGCATATTTTTTGGCTGAGCCTACGGGCTCAGGAAACCCACGATAAAAATGACCTTGTGTCGCATGCAACCCTCGTGGGGGGTGGCTAGATACCGAATCAAGCCGAGCTTCTCGACTTGACGGTCGAACTCTCTGCTTTTCAGCAGAAAGGAACCGGACGAGGTTCCGCCGAAGGGCGGAATCTCGTTCGGGTGAATGACCTACCCTGATCTCGTTTTTACGAGTCATACGGGCATATTTTTTTGGCTGAGCCTACGGGCTCAGGAAACCCACGATAAAAAATGACCTTGTGTCGCATGCAACCCTCGTGGGGGGGTGGCTAGATACCGAATCAAGCCGAGCTTCTCGACTTGACGGTCGAACTCTCTGCCTCTGAGCAGAGAGGAACCCGGACGAGGCTCCGCCGAAGGGTAGAGACTCGTATGGGGAGGTTGACCAACCCGATCCCGTTTATACGGGTTCTACAGGCATTTTTTGGCCGAGCCTACGGGCTCGGGAAACCCACGTTAAATTCGGCCTTGTGCCATATGCAACCTTCGTGGAGGTGGCTAGATACCGAATCATGCAGAGATTCTCAGCTTGACGGTCGAACTTTCTGCCTCTGAGCAGAGAGGAACCCGGACGAGGCTCCGCCGAAGGGCAGTGTCTTGTTCGAGATGGTTGACCAACCCAATTCTGTATTTACAGTTTCTACGGGCATTTTTTGGCCGAGCCTACGGGCTCGGGAAACCCACGTTAAATTCGGCCTTGTGCCATATGCAACCCTTGTGGGGGGTGGCTAGATACCGAATCGAGTCGAGCCGATAGTAGTTCACTCCAAACCAGACTGACAGTCATACTAACACCTTCTACATCTTGTATTATTATTTCGTGTAATATACCTTCGTTATTTCTACTCTTGTGTTCATGTTGTTCTTCCTTGGTCCTAACCTGGACCATAACACTTACTTACTAATAAATCTACCATTCATCCATGATTTGAATATTGCTGACACATATGGACTGACGCTCCTGCTATATATTTAGAGATTCTTGATAAAATCCAAAGAAGAATCTGCAATGTTATTTTTCCTGAACTGGTATCATGTTTTCAATGTTCAAAAATTTAAGTGCAATCATTATTTTCTGTCTTCTTAATTCTTGTTCTTCCATTGTTCTCGTTTAATAGTATTTTTTTTCTCATATTCTCTAATACTCGGTAACTCTTTGCGTCTTAGTGGCCTTATTACTTTGCTTGGGATGAAATGATTTAAAAAGAAAATTAGGGTTTCTTGATAAAATACAAAGAAGAATCTGCCTTGGCCAGCATCTCGTCTTCAGTCACTTTCCCACAACCATAACTTGTGTCTTCTCTATAAATACTTTCATGGTAATTTTTCTGATGATCTATCGTCTTTGGTGCTTAAGACTTCATAGATTTAAGCACAGTACTAGATTGGCGGAAAGGTCTCATCCTTTTACAGTTGAAATGGCTTTATATAACCGTAACTTCTATGCTAACAATTATGTCTAGTACTTCTCGCTTGTGGGACTCTCTTCCTGCTTCGTGCTTTCCAATCAAATTTGATCTTTAAAAATTTAAATGCAATGTCAATCGTTAAAATTCTGTCTTCTTACTCTTTGTTCTTTTATTGTTCTCGCTCCTTAATAGTGTTTTTTTTTTTTTCTTATATCTTTTCAAATTCAGTAACCCCTTGTGTCTTGGTGGCTTTATTGCCTTGCTTGGGATGAAATGATTAATAAATAAATAAAAAGCTACAGATCGGTTGCTTCCAAAGTATAATATATGCATGTGCTGCGGTTCGAGATAATGTTAATAAGTATATGTTTGTGCATTTATCGAGAGAGTAAGAAAACCGCGTCTAGTGTTTGTGAATTTCCGTTCATATCAGAGAAGAAGGTTCTCGAACAGAAACGATTTCAAGAGCATCACAAACAGTGGCAACTGTTGCAAAACTAAAAATCATCTGGGGAGACAAGAGCATCTGTCAGAAATCAAAGATTAGATTGCCGCGTGAGTTGGTCTGCTCAATATTTCTGTAAGTCTGCAAAATCTTGGACATTACCTGCAGAATCACATCGAAGAATCCAAGCATTAGAAAGGAGATTCAAAAGAACCATTCTACACATCATATTTTGCTTTTTTGGGTATCTTAGACAATCGGAGAAAACTACCCGTAGCGCAACCTAACCTCTGTTCAATTTCGTTATTCACTATATTACATTTGTTATAAATGTCAATCGACATCTCCAGTTGCCTCTCCCCATTGCCACTACCCTTCTCCCCATCCTTTCTTCTATCACTCCTGTCTGATCTTGCTCCAAATCTTTTGTAACCCCTTGCGTCCTAGTGGCTTCCTGCCTTGCTTGGGGTGAAACACTTAAAGAAAAAAAAAGGAAAAAAAAGTGTTCTATACACCGAGGTATTTGAAATGCTTATAGTGTATTAATTCTACATTCTGAAGTTTTATGATTAATTCAGGGCATGTGACATCACTACTCTCATTCCAATTCCAGAGCATAGTTTCTGTTTGGGAAATGTTTATCTTACGTCTATTCTTGTGAGAGCTGATGGCCGTCGATGTTATAGTATTGCAGAAGTCACCACTTACAAAATGCTTAAATCAGTTTTGGAACGTAGGATCAGATATTATTTCAGTTATTTTCATTTCCGGGATTCTTCCAAGAACTTCAATGACTTGGAGGCCCACCCACTTAAAAAAATATCCTAGAAACTCAATACTTAGATCCGTTATTATAACATCTGGAACGAAAATTACATCTGAATTATACTGATTAGGATGTGATGTATATAAGCATAGTATGAATCATATAGATTAAGTTCAAGTGCAACTCAAACAATAGCAGAACCACCTGGAAAAACAAGACCATTTGCCTGGAATCAAAGACCAGATTGTTGTGTGCATTGGCTTTCTCAGTCTTTGTGTACGCCTGCAAATATTGGATATTAAGAGAACAATTACAGCGAAGAATTCACACATGACGCAATACAAGACACCATCATCCCGGATCCAGTGTTTCGTAGACAAAATCACTGTACATTTATCAGGGGCTATAAGCAATTCTCTGTCTGTCTGTCTGTCTGTCTGTCTGTCTCTCTCTCTCTCTCTCTTCCTCCCTATCTATCTATCTGTATATATATATATATACGAATGTATGTATGTATATGTCTGTGTGTAGGCGGTGTGACTGAATAACAGAATCGAAAAAACCCATGTGATGCGTTTTATTCCCCGAAAGGATTTTTTTCAGCCTAATTAATATTTTTAATAATTGAATCATATATGTGTAGGGGGAAGGGAACGAAATATGACAAATATCAGTTATAGTTGCACATCGAGAGAAACATTTAGTCTGAAGAAGTCCTTTCGAAGGACGAAACGTGTCATATAGGACTTTTTTTTTCCATTTTGTCAATTACCCAACGTTAGTCTGATATATGGAGTTCATATATCATATTCTCACATACAGGCATCGGTAAATACCACGGATTTTTTAATAATCTTCTTGGGGATTCTTTCCATTGATCATGCGATCTTTCGTGTGTCAGGGTCCAGTTGGTGGAAAAGGAACCATAAATTCGGTTTCCAAGCGCTTTCGATTATCATTGATCATCATTCAGTCAGGCAGTCATGATACACGCATATGTGATCATGTACACATCATATTTTGCTTTTTTGGTATCTTAGACAATTGGAGAAAACTACCCGTAGCGCAATCTAACCTCTGTTCAATTTCGTTATTCACTATACTACATTAAATATAAATGTCAATCGACATCTCCAGTTGTCTTGATCTATCCACTATCCTTCTCCTCATCCTTTCCTCTATCACTCCTATCTGATCTGAGGGGTGCAGCAATTTTTACACTGTTATCTTACATGGTATAGCGGCTAAAATGAAGGGGCTATTAGGCGCTAAAATGAACAGTTGACTTACCCTCGCCAAAAAGATTAATGAAGGATGATAATGACGAGGTAACACACGAGTAATTTTAACAAACCAAAATAAGGAATTTTTCATGAATTTACACGAAGTTGGGTCAGTAGCTCGTTTCAGAAAAATAAATAAGTATCCTTAAATTATTGTCATGAAGAGAAAATGATCATACAACAGATTAAAGGATCTGGCACAAAATAATATTAAAAAAATGTTTAAGACTAAGGTAAGGGGATTCGTTGCTCACCGAAGACATATATAGTTTCCATACGTTCAAAAGTAGACTTTCTTGGATTGTTAAGAGAAAATTCCTTGAGCTCCTGCGTCCTCGCTGGAGGCCGGTAATATAAATGGCGAGTAAATTTACACTAGTGAGTAGTTCAACGCTGGTCGCGGAGAATTGAAACGAAACCTTTCACATTACTTCAGACACACTTCTCTGATTAATTTAATTTTTCTCCTCATTTTATATCAAAAACAATTTCGCGTATGCTCGCTATTTTCTTTTCTTCTTCTCAGATAACTGGCTAATTTCTGTGAAAGTAACGTTTTCATTGGTCCCGAAGAACACATAGACTCGCGAATTTCTTTCCTTCTTCTTCCTCAGTCCTCCGAATTTGAAAGAAGTGGGTAAAGGGAATTTATTATTATTTCAAATTCACTACAAATCAAATATATCATCTTGAGCAAAAGAAGAGGAGACAGACATGGGGATAAAAATGGTCTGACAACTTCACTGAACGAACTGGGAAAATCCTTCACTGATGATACAAACGTCGGCAAGCAACCAAGATATGAATGGAGCAGGTCAGGTCCTCAGCTAGGATCACATCCAATCATGGGACTGATGATGTTGATGATAATATTCATGTCACCCGAAACTATAACTTATTTTAAACATCTCTCTTTATTAGCCTAGCACATTACATATATGAATCTACATAAAATAAGCTTTCCAACGGTACCAAATATGTTTATTTTTTAATTAGTTCCCAGTTAATCCTTATTTTACTCAGAATATAAATTTTAGACACGTTTTTCCGTCGTTCATTGCCTCATGCATAAACGTTAGACGATACGGCTTAAGAATGCATTATATTTTATATGCATCATATTATTACGTATTCATACTACGCAAAATATATTTTAATTATTGACAACAAAAGAATCATTCTAATATTGATTTTGTACAACGTTCAAAAAGTTGGTGAAGGCTTTTTATCATTCCAAAGAATTTTGGCAACAAACCAGAGTAAACAAAAAATGGCAGTCAATTGCGGTATATGTTAGACAGCGTGAAATATCGATCTTGTTTTTCTTCGAATTTAAATGATTTTCTTCTAGTGGCTAGATGAGAGAGTAACTAATTGCAGTTATCTCCCTTTGCAATTATTTATATTGATATCAAGAACTTAACAGAAAATTCATTTCTTGCTTTTTTTAAAAATAAAATCTGCCACATTTTCTGTTTAAACGTTTGTAAACCCATTTCGTTTGAATCACAGATCGTTGATTAACGTATTGATCTGAAATAATTTCTATTGATCTATTGATTCTGTTGAGTGCTTTGTGACCCTTGCAATCTTATAAGCATTTGTTTTTTCTACCTACATTCATATACATTACAAATCAAAACTATGCGCAACTGACTATAAAAGGATAATCAATATTCGCAGATTTTGACTTCGTTCTGAGTTCTTTCTTTGTCTAAATCCGTGAATTTGTTTTGTTCATGCTAAGTTTTGAAAAAGCACTTTATAAAATTCTATATCTTTTATCCATAATATTAAATGTGTTAAAATTCTTCAACTTTTTAATAAGAAAAATAATGTAATGATCTACTGACAAATTTCAAATTTGTATTTAGATACATTGCATTTATTTTCAATTTTTCTAGTTGAATTATTCACCTATATAGCATATGATTCCTTATTGTAAATAATTAGGTTACAATTAAATTTGTATTTTATGTGTATATTACCTTATGAAAATTGAAATGTAGTAGAATGAAGACCCTGTATCATAAAATCGGTGTGCTCCGTATCATAGACTACATCCAGCAGCAAGATCGGGTGAATGGAGGTTTTAAGGAGAGTACAAATAACAAGTAGATGCTGATATGCTACTAAACAAAATCAACCAAATAAATTATTGATATGCGTTTATTTTCTTTTTTTTATGTTTCCTTTTTAGTCGGTTGTACACAAAAAAAATTCTAGTTGAATTATTCACCTATATATATATAAAAAAATTGCTGGCCTTGGTGTACCGTCCTTCCACTAAGTCTGTCAGTGACATTGGATTTATCATAAGTCGGTTGTTCGCAAAAAAATTACTTTACTCGATCGAGTTCTAATGACTAAAGGGGGATAACCGGTTAGTTTATTTTATTACTCTCTTTTTTGAAAATTGTTTTTTCTTTCTTTTTTTTCGTATTATCAACTACCGTAGTTATTTTTCCTTTTATCCCTTTTAATTATGTCAGTTTTTTGTTGCTATAATTAGATAATATTTAGGATAAAATGCTTTTATATTAACAATAAAGATACTATGAGAAAAAACTCCTAACAGTAACTATCTCATAGTGTGACATGAAAGTAAAAGTTTAGGGTATTACTGGACCATAATGTAGATTTAGGTTAAATGACATAACTAATTTTGCATATTACTTTATTATACTAATTCAGCTAAATGTCAACTCCACGAAAATTTACTGGCCGTGATGTACCGTCCCTCCACTAAGTCCACCAGTGACCTTGGGTTTATCGTTTCAGTCTCTATCTAACAAAACCAGCTGCTGCAGTACCAACTGTCTGAATAACTCACTGTTTACTTAAAATAAGGTTAACTCAACATCGATCACAGACTGAGAAATCCGATAGAGATGACCTTCGCTTTCGCGTTTTAAAAATGGCTGGTATCAGAAGCTGATATCAGAATAAAAATAAAATAAAATAGAAGCTTTATTTAAGTCTGAAAACTAAATGTTTTCCACGCCATTATACAGTCGTATTTGGACAATTGTTTTCAAATAACTCCGTCAAAATAGAAATAACATAATCATTAATTTGCGACTGCTATTTCGTTCCTCTTATTCCTGTTGCTTTTTGTCGTTATTTTATGATTGACTTGTTTTTATTTTTTTACTGTTTATCAACCCATTACAGGTTATTTAAAGCCAGAAAATATTTTAGATGCGAAGATTTTTTTGGAGATAATAATGATTTACTGATACATGTCATATTAATTGACCCATAGCTGGGGACAAGAAGAGATGGATTCATACCTTTCTCAAAGGTATTTGCCCGTAAGTGAATATTACGAACCCGGCTAGGATTAGAACTCGGCTCTCAGATGTTTATTTCATGACGATGTTGTAATGTGAGTACAGTGTAACACATAGTCAAAGAATGTGAATTCGATGAACCGAATTTAAATGCCGGCCTAGTCAATTGCGTTAATTTCGCACAAAGTCTCTTCCTCTTTCAGCTATGGTTTATGGACTTTCTAGCCTTGGATGGCAACCAGTCTAAGAGAACGAAAACTATGAAGAAAACGGGAAGACACTCGACTATACTTCCCAAGAAGTCATCCAATTTCAAAATAAAATAGAAAAGAATTTGTGGAAAGCCATGATCGCCTACGTCCTGAAAGGACATGGTATTTTAGAATAACTATGATATAAATGAATAACTTTCCTTCTTCTTCCCTATTTAGCAGCCAGTTGGTTAAGCTGTGTCTGTATGGAGAATAATTTTTCTGTGAGACGCCTCTTGCAACATGACATTGCTGATTTGTGAATAAAGACAGTTCTTTTTTTTTTTTGCAACATCCGCTAGCTTTCCTTTTTAGGGTCAGAGAGAAGGTATGCGACACATTGCTAAACAGTTTAAGTATGTTCTCTTTCTAGAAAATAAAAACGTCATTTAAATTCTTCCGACTTCCGACCTAGCTGTCTTTAATTTTTATTTTTAAATTGTGGGGTAAATATCTGTAACGAGGTCAGGTACTACCAAAACATCTCAACATATATTTGGTAAACCCAACAACTTAAGTATGCAGCTCTTCGATTTAGGTGATTATTAGACATTTCGAGTTATTCATTTATAAAATATGGTCTAAGATTTGTGATAACAGATTAAAATGAATGCGATGTAAAGAGAAAGTTTTAATGCACGTTAACAACATTATATATGAACTTATGTTTAACCTGGAAATACTTATCTTACTTATCAGCACGGGAAAGTGAATTTTTAGAAAGTGCAGTGGAGTACAGTCTGACATCTTTAATCCGTGGTCCAGTAACTCTCATGGTCCGGCTTTTTTTAAAAAAAAAACAACCTCCATTAATTCAGTGCAGCGATTTCGAGCTAAGCAGGATGGGACAACGTCGTGCAATTAAGTGGCCATCACGATCACTAGATCTAACACCACCAAACATTTTCTTGTGATGTGAAGAAAAAGATTTTGTTTACAGTTTCAAAACGAAAGCAATTCCTGAATGAGAACAAGCAATTTCCGATAAATGGTTTGTAGATGTGTTGTATTGAATATGAAGAGGAGCATTTTGAACATATTAAATAGTACATTAATCATAACAAATTATGTTGTTTTGATGTGACGAAGGCAGCGCTACACAACTTTTTTTTTACAACTTTTTACAGTAGCCTACAGCAGCAGGATATTTTGCTGGTACTGCCTTGCTCATTTGTTATATATAGCTGCATATTTACCCATTCAGGATAGTAAGTGTATATTATTTTTGGTTTTAGCTTTTTTGGACTTTGTATTGCATGAAAACGATAAAAACCTTGTTTGGAAGCATTGATGATTGTTTTATTTCCGGTTGTAAGTTTTGTCTTACCTTTTGATAACACAGCAATATAAATTTCAACCATGGAAAGTTTAACAATTAAAGAACATGTTAAAGTTATCGAAGCATATTATGAAAATGGATGTTCAAACAGAAATGCATTTCGCGCACATCGTGATTTTTTTGGTCAACATAATCGACCAACCGAGAGTACAATTGGAAACGATGTAACTGATATTTTCGAAATAGGCTTCAATAACTTTAACACATTGTTTGATTGTTAATCTTTCCATAGTTGAAATTGCCAAAGACATAAGTTGTTAAATCTGAAAGAAAAAGAAAAAAATCATTAGACGCTTAAACTTAATTCACATTGTTAATCTTTCCATAAAGGAGATTAAATATTATATGATAATCCAGCGCTATTTTCCTATCTCTTAGTATTTTACTTAGTTTCTAGAAGACATCTTTTGCTATTCCTATGAGGATTCGGATTTCTGTGTCGTATTTTCCATTATCTGTTACTAGACTACCCGGTTAATATCATTAATATTAATTTAACTACTTTTATATATGCATGCTTTTGATGTGACGAGGGCAGCGCTACACGATGTTTACAACTTTTTGCAGCAGCCTACATCAGCAGAATATTTTGGTGGTACTGCCTTGCTCATTTGTTATATATAGCTGCATATTTACCCATTCCGGATAGTAAGTATATATTATTTTTGGTTTTAACTTTTTTTGACTTTGTATTGCAGGAAACGATAAAAACCTTGTTTGGAAGCATTGATGATTGTTTTATTTCCGGTTTTAAGTTTTGTCCTACCTTTGATAACACAGCAATATAAAGAGTTTTCCAATAACTTGGCCCGATTTTAAATGCGAATTAAGTTTAAGCGTCTAATGATTTTTTTTCTTTTTCTTTCAGATTTAACAACTAAAGTCTTTGGTAATTTCAGTCATAGTTAAATTCCCAGATCAATTCTGTGGACAAGGCAGTTGGTATAAAATGACAATTGGAAAAAATATAAAGGTAATTTACATTAACCAGAAAAAAGGCTTAGACAGAAGCGTCTATCTTTTTAAATTTGTATTTTTTTAATGTAGCTATAACAACAAAAACATTTAGATTTCATTTTTGCCTTGAAAAAGCGGGAAGACGAAACGCGTCGGCAAAATCTACGATTGTTTTCCAATTGTCATTTTATATCAATTTCAATCATGGAACGATTAACAATCAAACAACGTGTTCAAGTTATCGAAGCCTATTACAAAAATGGACGTTCAAACAGAAATGGATTTCACGATTTTTTGGTCAACATAATCGACAATCCGAGAGTGCAATTGGAAACGATGTAACGTTGTTGTGAAGAGGTTCAATTCTTGCGCGCGATGACGAATAGCGGTGTCTGGATTTTCGGCCACATTCTCATGCACTGCAGCAATTTTTTTTCAGCTGAACAGCGTAAATGAGCACGCAACGGTGTTTTCATATCTACCACCAACCCAGTTTGTTTGACTAGAAATATGGCTAGAAAACCAAACAATTTTAAAGAAACGTTATTGTATACAAGAAACAATTTTAGAGATTTCTACGTGAAAAAAATATCAAAAATAAAATATGAAAATTTTCGATTTTCAGTATCAGTACCTAAACTGTCTGTCATTTTTTTTATCCTGTGCATGCGCATAAAGTTTTTCTTTTATGAGCCGGGTCTCTTCCGTACGTGGGTAACCATTTCTCTCCTATGACCTGACTGGGATCGGGATACGTGGATGGTTAATGATTTTCTCTGAGTCTTAAGTGTCTTGTAATTTTTATGACTAGCAGTAAAGTCTACGAAGCAGGATCTTCGAAGAGACCAACTTGACCAAAAAGAAATAAAGTAAATAGATAACTAAATCAAAACTTTCTGGAACAAGCGTTACTTCTCTTGAAGTCAGTTAGTCAGAGAGTACTTCCGATACATTCCGTTGTCGTTTGTACAAGCTGACTTTCGCTGGATTTCGCAATTAATTTCGATTATTCCCAAATTTCTTTCAAAGTTATAAAAATTGTTATCGTACAAAAAAATTAATCGCAAAAAAAATCACAGAAAAATTTACCGAAAACAATGGCAGTAATGAAAACTTGGGAATCCAAAATTTCAAGATTGCGGGTTTGGTCCGGAATGGTTTTAATTTGCTCATGGAGTCGGCGTGATTCCAAAATGGTATATATTGGGTTACGGTCTGTAGGATTAATGGTGAAAAAGTGTGATACAGTGACACACTGACATTCGCATTTATTATATATATATATATATATATATATATATATATGTGTGTGTGTGTGTGTGTGTGTGTGTGTGTATGTGTGGGTGTGTGTGAAAGAGAGAGAGAAAGCAAAAGAGAGAGAGAAAGCAAAAGAGAGAGAATGATTACACTCACTCGTCAGATGATTTGATTCTAAAATTTTACTTTCGTGTCCCCTGACAAGCGGATGTGATCACCGCTGCCTCCATGATACCAGCAATTTTTTTTCTAAAGTAATGTGTTTTTTATTTAATAATCCGACAGATTTTTATAGCTTGAAACTTTATTTTTAATCGATACGTACATTTGATTAGACGCTTCGTTTATTTATTAAACAGTATATTTATTTTAAAAAAATACGCGGTCTTCCCCGGCTGAAGAGGACGCAGGTTCGTATCCTAGCAGGATAAAAACCTTTACATGTTTTTTCTTTAATTTCTCGAATATTCAGACCGGTAGACGAAAATAAATAAATGTATTGTTTAATAAATAAATGAAGTGACTATTCAAATATGAATATCCACCATAATTAACAATTAAAGATATATATATATATATATATATATATATATATATATATATATATATATATATATATATATATATATAAATTCATTGAAAATTATGCTGTATAGAAACGTATTAAAATTAGGAAGACAGTGGTCATGAATTAATGCGTTTATCACTGATTTTTAAAAGACCTGAAGACCTAATTTCTCAAAGGTGCTCTCTTGAACTTGAAATTTTCAAATAAAAAACAAGAGAAACATATATATATATATATATATATATATATATATATATATATAATAAAAAGGCTTAAACACTAATATTCCATGGCCATAATTTATTCCACTGGAATCGTAAATACGCACCTATGTATAAATATGCACCTATGTATATATATTTTGCATATGTATATATATGTATATATATATATTTATATATGCATATGTATATATATATTTTATATATATATATATTTATATATGTATATTTATATATGTATTTATATGTATATGTATATATATTTATATATGCACCTATGTATATATATTTATATATTTTGCATATGTATGTGCATATTTACCACTAATATTAGCTATTATATATATATATATATATATATATATATATATATATATATATATATATATTCTCATTTTTATATTCATTGTTTTTTATTATGGTAGTTATTATTATTTTAATTATTATCATATAAAAAATTGTGCACACACACACATATACAAGTCTGTCTGGTTATTTAGACGTATTATGTCTTTTTATTTTAGTTTTAACTCTTTCAGATGTACGAAATAATAATTTTCTTTCGCATTTAACAACTTATTCATGACTTACCTAAAATTAACGTACCACAAAAAACTCCATTTACCCATGATATGCAAATGAAGAAAGACATGGCCTAGAAAAAAAAATCTTTATAAAAACCTCCGTAGTTAATTTCACATACGAATTTAACAACAATAAAATTCCGTTTCTTGATGTAATGATAGACACTAATAATAATACATTTGCTGCCTTCCGATATATAAAACCAACTAACATTAACACATGCACTCTCAACTATAAAAGTCAATGTTCTATTACAAAATGGCTATTATACAAAACTTAATAAACTGTGCAAAAGCAAACTCTTCAACAAGAAATATTTTCTATACTGAATTAAAAAATATTAAACAAAAATCTTATTAATAATGACTTTCCTCATTACATCATTGATAATCAAATTAGATGAGCTATTGAGAATATAAACAAATAAAAATGAACATAATACATCATCAAATAATCTAAATATATCAAACTACTGTACTGTAATCAAATGCATTCTAACTATAAGCAGGAGGAAACATTTTTAAAAGACTCATAAACACTAATATATACCTCATTGATCCAAGTAAAAATAAAATTAATTATATGCTATTATAAATTTAATACAACCAACTTAGTGATCCACAACTCTTCTCCGCCAGCTAAGCCAGCTGGCTAGTCTTACAAAAGACCAACATCGTATATCAATTTACATGTTCTTTGGGAGATTGCATCTCTGATAAAAATGTTAATGTTAATGTTAATACATATGTTGATTTTACAACAACGACGATGACGATAGGGTTACATTTCACATGACCGATCATTGTTCAATCTCAGAACATTTAAAGGAACACTCATGTTCAAATTCACAGTTTAGACAGATACTAGTCGAATATACATCAATTGCGGCCAAAATTAAATCAACTACGGGTATAGCAACAATGTCCTTTAATGTTCGTAGCAGAAAAGTGTTATATAAAAAATACTAAATTAAAAATAATACAATTAAAAAATAAGCTTTTTTAAACTTTTTTTTTGAATTTACGCATAACACATCTGTAGATATGCAACCCCTGAAGATGATTTCAGATGAGATTGAAAGTACATGGGAAAATAAAAATTATTTGAAAGAATAAGTGATCACGACTCCCTACATGTACGCACAACGGCACAGACGGGCGCACGCTTGCGAACGCGCACACAAACACAAAAATACAGAAAAGAAATTACATCACTGTTAAAATATAAGTAGTAAATTGCTGATACACGCTGTAGAGAGGACGGACAGTTCCGCCTACGAAACTCTGGAGTCGAAATGCTGAAAGTAACATCTGTCAGCTAAGTGACAAAGTTTTACTCACATTAATCATATATATATATATATATATATGTGTGTGTGTGTGTGTGTGTGTGTGTGTGTGTGTGTGTGTGTGTGTGTGTGCATAATTATTGTCATTACACATCAGCATAAATCTTTAGCCCTTTCTTTATAAGGAAACATTCGTCATTCATTGACAGAGTTGCTTGTACTAAAAAATAGCTATTGAAGAGAAATAAAGTTTTAACACTTGGCAAAGAAAAATCCTCACAAAACGTAATTTTTAGCTAGCAAAACGTTCGCTTATGTTTTTCGCTTACTTTCCTTGGAAAACAAAAATTCAAATCGTGTGTGTAGTGCTGGCGTTTGGGGTGGGGTGAAATTTAAGGAGTCAAAACGGGGTTTTAAATTTTCTCTTCTGTCGCCATATTTGTGCCTAAAAATAATCTAGCGTCAATTTTAACCGCTTTTTTAAATGTGGCCTTAATCAGTGTCAGACGCTTGCTCATTTTAATTCTATAATCACTAAAACGAAGCGAGAAACATGTTCCATGCATCATATCTATGACTGATTGCAAGTACATACCTTCTTCTTTATGTGCCATGTCCCTTCAGGACGTAGGCTATCATAGCTCTCCACAACTTCCTGTCCCTTGTAGCTCTTAATAAACTTTGTTTTTCTGTTATTCTTCCTAAGCCCTGTCCCTTCATTCATTTACTGAAGTCATTAAGTACGTTATGCGTTGTTTTATTCAGTCTCTCTTGCCCTCTATCTGTCCTGTAAGTATCAGATTTTCCAAGCCGTCCTTCCTCATTATGTGCCCCCGAAACTGTACTGTCTTTTCCTGATGTTGAGTATTAGTTTCATTTTTGTTTACATTCTCTCCAAAACTTCGTCGTTGCTCATGTTGCAGTTTTTTGTGTATATATATATGTACTAGCGAGTTAGCCCAAATGACTTGACTCACTTTATAGTCCACCAATAGAAGGTTAACCAATCAGAAGACGTAGAACATTCAATCCGTCGTGTATAAAGGCGGCCATTTTGTTCACTCTACCCGAATGTCCAGTTCCAGCTTGTCAGACGAAAAGAAACAGAGAGACGAACTATGCTCTGCTACTTTTACCAAAATATCCACTGCTAACCTGAACAACGCTTTCCTACTGTCTTCAAAATATTCACTGCTAACCTCTGGATTCTATACTCGAAGACGACTGTCATTATGAACAACAGCTCACATGTTCAGTCCACTGTATCCTCAGCATCCTTCTGCAAAACCACATTTTTATTGCTTCAAATCTCCTCTCCGTCTTTGAGGAGATCGTCCTGCACTTACTGTCATATTAGATGGTAGTTTAGTACTCTCATCCTTGTTTCTGGCGATTTTTAAAATTTCCCAATACTCTGCTTAACTTTTGGAATGTTTTTTTGGCTATCCCAATACGCCTTCGGATTTCCGTGACACGATTTCCGGTCTCTGTTAAAATACTTTCCAGTTATTTAAATTTCTACACTTGTTCTATATTGGTATTTCCTATTTGCAATTCTCACTTTGGGTTCTTTCATTTGCTAACAACCAAGGATTTTGTCTTATTGCAGTTAATCCTTTCTTCTCTCTTTCCTTCACTACCTTCTGTACGAGATTTTGTAGCTTCCTTTCTGTGTCTGCTATCAACACTGTGTCATCTGCAAGCACATTGCAATGAAGTAATGGTTAAAGAGCTCCACTTTCAATTTTTTACAGTAGTGTCGTGTATTCGATCCCCACTGGTTGGTTAACACTAGTAGCCTTGTGCATTACTAAGCAAAGTTTAGTAAATGATCTGACTGTTCTTATTAGATGTGTGACCTTGTGTCAGACTAAGCTATATTTCACAAATATTCACTATTGCGTTATCCCTTTATTTCTAACTGGGTTCCCAACATTTATAGCCTTGTGCCACAATAAAGCTAAGGTTAGCAATAAGGTTATGGTTAACTTATTACTCTGTCGTGATTTCGATTCTCACTGTACCCACTATTTTGCGATCTTGTGTCAGATTGTATGACTCCCACCTGACGGAAAAAATTAGAAGCAGAAAGAGATAGCAGAAATTACTGATAGCTGAAAATAACGAGGAAGGAAGGTTTGGAGAACTTGACACTCACAAGATATATCAAAGGCAAAAGGAAGAAGGGAAAGACATCTATCTGACGAACACATTGAAAAAATCCCTGGAAATCACAGCTTAAGAGAAATACAAAAAATTGCCTTGATAAATACAGCCCACACACTAAGAAGAAGTTTGTCCAATGTAACGCTATTGATGTTATGGGAGTTAGAAAAACAAATCATGAAATGTAACCATAACAACACACCACTGCTTGCTTTAGGTTTTCCTGCAGACTTGGTAGGTAGGGTGGTCATAACAGAAATTGAAATTAACGTATATTTCAAATTTTCTGCCCCCCCCGACCTTAAGCGGACATCCGTGTCCATTTTTCACTTTATTTTCCACTTTTTCTCTCTCTCACTTTAAGCATCCCAAATCTCTGTCGTTGCGTATATGTGTACATGTTTACTAATATCTATCTCTCTTTGTCTCTCTGTATGTATATGTATATATATATATATATATATATATATATATATATATATATATATATATATATAATTTACATGTGTATGTATCCGCATTGACAGGGATCATATTGTATTTATCTTTACCTTTTTCATGGCTTCAGGTGTGATTTTCGTACAATGCTCTGCCCTTTGACTATCATGTCTTTGAGTGTAAATTTAAAAATGTATCTTTTAGCGGCTAGTAGGCTGAGAGATGACCGGAAAAGTATAACTTTTACTGTTTTTCTTCTACCCCTTTGTTTAATGAATTCTTTGATATCCAGCCCCCCCTACCAATGTGTAGTATAAGTCCAGCCTACCCCATAAAATTTGATAAGTATCTGTCGTTGGCGACGGAAAACTGAACATTTGTGGAAGATCACTTTTGCCATGCTCCGGAGTAGGAAGAAACGGTAAATGTAGCATTTATTCTTTTAAATGTTACTTTTCGTGTAGTTTGCTATGACTAAATTCTTTTGACTCCAGCTAATTCTTTCCCTTTCAGCTACCTCCCTTTTTTTTTTTTTTTTTTTTTTTTTTTTTTTAAGTCTATATACTAAAATGTATTTAACACCCCTGGAGTGCTCACTCGGACTTATACTAAGTTAAAACTTACTATAGTCCACCCCACTGTATACCACACAATCTTTTGAAATAATCTCTCTTTATATAAATAAACCCACAATCTCATTTTTTGGGCGTGCTCCTGGATCTTCTTCGAGATTCGTCCTACAGCTGGTAATCTGAACATAACTACCCCTTGGCGGTCAAGGTTAAAACGCATCTCTACTAATTTCAATGAATACGAATAATATTTCATACCGGATCGGCCGTCAACCGGGGCAACAAGGGCCGCGTCGCTCAGAGAGGAACCAGTCTGAGAACGAAAAGTCTGCCACTGGAACAAACTCTTTCACACACGAAGAGACACTTGGTCACCAAAACCGGATTATTGCCAACCTTGGACCAAGTGACTCTATGCAAAATCGACTAATAAAAAAGTAAACGAACGAAATGGAGCCATGAAGAGTATCGACAAGTCATGACATCCTTCTTCACTGCACTCGAAAAACCCAGCAAAGAACACCACCAATCAAACATACCAAATATGGAGAAGTACGGTGGGAAATGATGTAAGACCTAACCTTAATCCAAACATGCTTGCCAATGTCCGTAGGGACATCATGCGAAACAACAGACTCTCACAGGCAGAAATAGATAAGATAAAATTACATATAAGACAAAATACTATGACCCATCACTCAAACTCTATTGAGGCGAATGTAGAAATAAGGAATGCAACAGAGTATGGGGTGGATGCTGGAGAGAATGAAGTACGGAATAATCTCCCAGGAAATGAAACCCAAGACTCTACCTTAAACACAACCTACAGTCCTCCAGAAACTGCACCTGGAGTCATCTTCAGTGACAGTAAGTTAGAATTCCTGGAAAACCACGGAGCTGAAATCACCGAAGCGAAAAATGACGTCATCCAAGTGCTCACACAATTGTCAGACAGAGACCAGCTCCCGAAAATCCATATGACGAACTGCAACAGGCACATCGTGAAAATATACAATGCTGCTCTGGAAACACTGTTAACAGATAAACCACCGGGAAACATCACAGAAGTTAACAACGTCATATACGCCACAGCTTTAGCAGCGACTCGGAAGCTTGGAGTCAAGACAATAAATAAAATTAACAGACACAGAGAACCAGCTTGGAAAACCAAACTGATTCGAGAAATACAACAAATCAGATGTGAGCTTTCTATATTAGATGAGCTCACCAGAAACTCTAATATTTCCACACGTAAATTCAAAAGATCAAGCGGAAATATAACATTAAATCCCTAATTGATATTCCATCAATCAAGGAAATGCTGAAGCAGAAACTTCAGCTGAAGGCGCAGAGAACAAGACGATACGAAAAACGTTGTCGGTTCTATCGCCAAAATAAAATATTCGAACAGATCTTAAGAAATTTTACAGGGAAATTGGAAAAACACCTATACATGTCGAAAGGCCACCATCGATTGATAATGTACAGACATTCTGCGAAAATATCTGGAGCAGCCCAAAGAAGTATAACCCAAATGCAGAATGGATACGGCGTGAAGAAGAACGCATGCTGGATACACCTCTGCAAGAATGGGAAAATATATCCACAGATGATGTTAGGCAAGCTCTAACGAAATCCCAAAAGTGGAAATCCCCAGGAAGTGATAAGTTGCCCAATTTCTGGCTGTATCATCTCACATCTACCCATGAAATTCTTGCAAAAACATTATCAACGCTTGTAAATAATCCCTATGAAACCCCGGAATGGATTACTGAAGGTATGACATACCTCATACCAAAAACAACTGAAACAGACGACCCGAAAAATTATAGACCGATAACATGTCTCTCCACAACGTATAAGTTGATCACGTCTGTATTGACGAACCGTACTTATTCCTTTCTCGAAACAAACAGAACTCTCCCGCTGGAACAGAAGGGATGCAAAAGAGGTTCATATGGCTGCAAGGATCAACTTCTGATAAATAAAATGATCCTGGAAAATTGCAGGAGACGACACAGGAACCTAAGTGCAGCGTGGATTGATTATCGTAAAGCCTTTGATAGTGTTCCACATTCTTGGATCCTTAAGACTTTGGAAATGTACAAAGTCTCTCCTGTGGTATTAAATTTCCTTAAGCACAGCATGGGAATGTGGAACACCAAACTATACCTTAGTCACACCGGGGGCACTGCCATATCCAACCGTCTGAGTATCCGACGTGGAATCTTTCAAGGAGATTCTCTGTCACCCCTTCTGTTTTGTTTATCCTTAATCCCTCTTACACATGAACTGAACAACAGTAGCTATGGTTACAAAATAAATAAGAAAATATTCAATCACCTACTCTACATGGATGACCTCAAACTCTTTGCCAAAGACGACAATGAGTTGAAAGGCCTCCTCAATCGTGTAAAATACTTCAGTGACGACATAGGTATGGACTTCGGATTAGATAAATGTGCAAAAGTAACTTTCAAGAAAGGTAGAATTACAGAAACACCCTTAATAGATTTAGATTTTGTCACAAAGATTAGGGAACTGGAGCATGGTGAAGCTTATAAGTACCTAGGAATTAGCGAAGGAGATGGTATACAACACCCCCAAATGAAGGAAAAAATAAGAAAAGAATACTACAGGCGTGTACGTCTGGTACTAAATACTGAGCTGAACTCAAAAAACAGGATATCAGCCATAAACACATTGGCTGTCCCTGTGGTGCAATACAGCTTTAATGTCCTTAACTGGACCATAGCTGAAATTAAGCGACTGGATGCTAAAACGAGAAAGCTACTCACTTGCTATCGCATGCATCATCCCAAAGCTGATGTCGACCGTCTGCATGTGCCCAGATCCGAAGGAGGCAGAAGATTAGTTCAACTAGAACTGTCCTACAAAACTACAACAATTGGCCTCCAAAGATATTTGGAAACTACTGAAGACTGGATGATGGTATGCGTCAAGGAACATGAAAGTAGTAAGCGTCTCTACTCCGTAATGAAGGAAGCCAACAAATTCAAAATGGAGTTCCAAATGGGCGTAGAGATGCAACTACAGCACAATACACCGGCTGAAACTGCAAAATACCTAAAAAAAGATAGCTAAGACGAATGCAACAGACCAGTTACAGAAGCGATGGCAAGATAAACCGCTTCATGGCCAATACTCTGCCCGTACCAAACAAGCTGACGTAGACAAAAACCCGTACCCATCAGTGGCTACGTAGTGCAGGGTTGAAAGCGGAAACTGAAGGTTTTATCCTTGCTGCGCAGGACCAATGCTTGCTAACTAGGAATTATCAAGCACATATACTAAAATATTGTGTCAGCCCAAAATGCAGATTCTGTGATAAATATCCAGAAACGATTGATCATCTTGTAGCAGGTTGTACGGTGTTGGCACCCACTGAATATAAAACCCGACATGACAGAGTGGGCCAATATCTGCACTGGAAAATCTGCAATTTCTACGGGAAGAAAACTGAAAAGAAACTGGTATGAACACCACCCAGACCCGGTTACGGAGATAGGACCTGTTACAATTCTACGGGACTACACAATACACACTGACAGAACAATCAAGGCCAACCGCCCAGATATTGTTATTAAAGACCACAAACAAAAACGGTGCCTCCTTATTGATATGGCAGTCCCTGCCGACTGCAATGTATCTTTGAAGATATTCAAAAGTTGTCAAAGTACAAGGACCTTGAAATAGAAATCGCGAAAATGTGGCATATGGGAACATCAACAATCCCTGTTGTAGTTGGAGCCCTAGGACTGGTTGGAAAAAGATTCAGTAGACTAATTGAACGGATTCCTGGAAGTCCATGCCTCAAGGAGATACAGAAAATTGTTCTGACAAGTACAGCCCACACCTTACGAAGGGCTTTATCTATGTTTTTTTTTTTTTTATTGTCAGTGGAAAGTGTCATGACGCCATTTTTAACCTTAGGTCCCTGGGCGGGACCCGGAAAGAAATGTGTAAACGCCAGAAATCAAAGAAAATAAAAACAATAATAATAATAATAAAAAGGAACCTGTCAACTAATTGATATGACTCGCCCACGGAATTCCAATATTTCTAAAAAAAAGAATTTCAAAAACTGTCAAATTATAAGGACCTTCAAATCGAGGTAAAAAATGTGGAAACTTTAAACTACGATGATCCCTGTTGTGATAGGGGCGTTGGACATGATAAAGAAAATTACCGAAAATCATGTGGGTCAAATTCCTGGACACATCAGCACCTCAGAGCTACAAAAGTGTACTTTGTGCAGAACTGCATATATCATCCGCAAAACCCTCTCCAAGTCAACGAAACGTCCCAGATGTGCATAGTTAACTCACCAACCGTGCTCAAAAGAGCACGATAGGTGAGATAACTATGCACAGACCTCGGAGGGGACTTTGGTAATTAGACACTTAAAATTACTCCCTGGCACGATGATACCACACGCAACAACAACAAGAACAATAATAATATATGATATATATTATATAAGTATATATAAGTATTATTATATAAGTATTATTATTGTTGCCGTTGTTGTTATTACTGTTACTGTTATTATTGTGATGATGATGATGATGAAGTCGCAGAGGAGATAAAATAAGGGAAAAAGGAAGTTTGTGTAAATTAACCGGTAGATGTTACTCAGTAGAAAATAATCCACCGACGAAAAAAAGGATCGAAAAAAGAGAGAGGGTTGAATAAAAGGAAAAAGCAGATTCCATGCACAAGACAAGAATTAAATTAAAACGAGAGGAAACGGGGTGGGTAGTGATTATCGGAATGACGGTTATAATAAAGTAGACGAAAAAAAACCCCAGAAAGTAAGGGGGCTGCGCAAGAAATACGGGGGAGGGGTGTAGGAACAGGTAAAATGAGAAAGTGAGGAAGAAGTAGTTAAATGCAAATCGTCTTGAGTCATAAGTTCTCTTACCAAACACCATGATGAATCAGTACTATTGGATTAGAAGCAAATTGTAAATAATCACTTGAAAGATGAATTCGACTTAATTTTTCAATCCCATTTTTATTTCAACAAAAAAACAAAAAATGAAAGAAATGACAACGCTGAGGTACAACATGTTTTCTTTCATTTTTTTTAACTGTGAAAAGAAAAAATCCCAGATTTTAAGATTTTAATCATCAGAAAAAACAATTTTGATGAATCGAAAATGTTAGCGGCACAATATTCCTTTCCTCGCTTTTTTCAGGTAATCGACTTTTCTGTGTGGTTTCCTTTCCGTAGATAATGATGGCTCTCCACAACTTCCTATCCTTTGTAGCTCTATGTAATGTTTTTCCCCTTACTACCCCTGTCTCTCCCAGTTCTGCCATCCATTTACTTACACAGACGTGTCTGATAGGTTACACGCTACTTATTCTTCTCCGTTTTGGCTTCCATATGTTCCGTGCATAATTAAATGGGCCAGTAGTGTGTTATTGAATTGTTATTACGTGTCTTCCGTTGGCTCAGCAACACGGATAATCCGGCATAATTATGGAATCGTTGGTGTGCCTTCATAGGTGATTCAATTAGGTTGGAGATTTCATGTCACGAAATACAACGAGATAAAGCTTGAGCGAGTACATAATATTAAACATTAAACAGTTTTGCGTTGAAAAGAGGATCTGAACCATCAGCAGGAAACCTAATAATAATAATAATTATTATTATTATTATTATTATTATTGTTGTTGTTGTTGTTTTCATTATTATTATTATTATTATTATTGTTGTTGTTGTTGTTGTTATTATTATTATTAGAGTGGTGCAGAATTGAAGGGATTTGCTCTTATTTGATCTCCTGTTAAAGCCATCAGATGAATGCAGCAGGAATATATAACAGAAGAGACAGAGTAGGAACAGTCCTAAACTAGGAACTATGCAAACGACTTAGGTTAGATCCTGTGAACAAAGCCGGCCAGCACAAATTAAGAGGCTGCCTTAGAAAGCACAAAGAATAACAAATCAAGCGTGAAGAGCGTATTTGATTGTTGTAAACAAAGAAAAGAAGACCTTTCAGATCGTAGACATAGCTCTGTTAACAGAATTCATCATGAAAATAAAGGAAAGCGAAAAAAATAGAAAAATAACAGGAACTTCCCCAAAGTCTCTGAAAATTTATGGCATATGAAGAATTGTGCGCACTTGAATCTGTTAGTTTGAAATGAAAAAAAAATGATAAAAAGTATAAACAAGATTAAATAAATTAGAAACTAAAAGAAGACAAGACCATGGAGTATACGAGGATACTGAGGAAGGTGCTGGAGATTTAAGAAGATTTATTATCACTCAGGTGACAATATACAAAGGCATGAAATGATAATTGCAAGAAACCCTGAACTACTATGTTCCTTCAATCTCTATCGGTGGTAGACCCGTCTGTAACTTACGTTTTGCAGATGACATTGACCTCATAGCAGGTAGTAACAGTGAGCTGCAGGACTTGACCAATAAACTTGTCGAAAGAGCTGGAGAATATGGAATGGAGGTCAGCTCCGAGAAATCCAAAATAATTGTGAATAGCACAAACAGTAACACTTGCGCCAACATTACCATGAATGGGAATTCACTGGAGGAAATGTCCAGTTTTAAATACTTGGGATCAATCTTGTCTAAAGATGGTAGCTGCAGCTCGGAAATCCGTACACGGATTCACGCAGCGATGGCCAAATTGGCAAGAATATGGAGGAGCAAAATCAGCCTTCAAACAAAGTACAGACTGTACAAATCGCGGGTAGTCTCCATTCTCCAATAAATTTTAGCGTGTTTTTAAATGCTGCGTGATATCAAGTTTGTTGTTATAAAAAATAACATGGTATTTTTATTTTTATCAGTATCTTCAGATAGATAGATAGATATACAAATGTGTATGTGCCTGATTACATCCAAAGGTCCACATGATTATTGATATATATATATATATATATATATATATATATATATATATATATATATATATATATATATATATAGTGGGGAAACAAATATTCGTATACACAGTAATTTTTAGTTTATTTACAAGTAATGAATAAACATACTTTCTATATAATGAACAGATGCATAATAACTAAATAGTCATAGAAAACAGAAAAAAATGACTTAACAGAAATAAATCCCATTTATCAATTTTAATTGGTGAAAAAAGTATTCGTACAATGCAAATTTAAGATTTTAAAACGTTTATGTTGCTTTAATACTCTAGATTATTCAAGTGGCATATTCTAGAATGTCCCAATAATGTTATCAGTAGTTATTTCAGCCTAAAAAATACAAACGAGACATTCTGTAATTGATACTCGTGCAAGAAGTTTATCATCATGGCAAGAGGTAAAGAATTGACAAATTCGCAGAAAGTACTGATTGTTAAGCTTTGGAAAGAAAGTGCATATTGGTGAATGCTGCTATAATCTTTGCCTTAAGCTCCTCTTTGGTGCTAAAAAGACTTTAATTGATAAATTTTAAAGGATAATGTGGTCGCAGAAATTGTCTGACAGTCAGGACTGGGTTCTCCTGCTTGTGTGGCATAGTTCAGAGTCCTGTTTCCAGACATGAGGTCTTCCAGCAGCCGACTTCTTAACCCAGGACAAAACTACCTCTTCAAGGTACTTGATGCAGGTTCCCGTCTTGGGTCTGAGACCCTGTGGGAAGATGAATTGTGGCATAACGTCGTCATCAATAGTGATCACTCCAAACAACTTCATAATCACCATTAGACTCATCCAACTCTTTCTGAGTCCTCTGCAATGATTGACATTCAAACATTCTGAAATGTTCGTATTGGAGCTTCCCGCGCGAATGTCAAGTAGTACAATATGCCTTTTCCAAATTTCTGGCGTCATGGTGCTCTTTTTATCACAGACGGTGCCCAACTGACAGTGTTAAACTATGCAGTTGACAAAATCAAAAACAAACAACGCGTATTCAAGAAATTACAAATATAATCTGGCGACAATTTACACATCGCTGTCTCTATATCTATCTATCTATCTATCTATCTATCTATCTATCTATCTCTCTCTCTCTCTCTCTCTCTCTCTCTCTATATATATATATATATATATATATATATATATCTATATATATATATATATCAGACACAATCGCGCACATATATATTTGGAAGCATGCAATATAACTTTTCTTATACATACATACAAACATATATATATATATATATATATATATATATAATCATGTGGAATGAAGTGTTGGACTAGGTTGTTTCTAACACTTCAGCAGCAAGAAACTATTTCAATAAGGATATTTATTTACACCAACGGCTTCTAAATTTTTGTTCTCTGACTCTAAACCGGCATTCTTTTGACTTTTGATGGTTCTTTTTTATTAAATCCTGATGCCTGTCCGCATTGCAATTTCAAGCCAAAGCGGAAAAATTAAAAATTCTTTGCTTAATTTTGATTGTTACCGTCTCCAGTTTTATAACACACGCACACATATATATGCGTGTATGCTACATATATATGCATAAATATATATATTTTATTAAAGACATTTTTATGTTTAACGTTCTTTTTTATAGATACAAGTATTTAAGTAAATGCTCTGTTTATAATAAACAGTATTAAATAACATTTACCGGCCTGAATGTCCGAGAAATTTTCATAGAAAATATTCGTCCTTTGACAGGATTCGAACCTGCATCCTATACGGAACCGTCATTTCATTCTATGAAAATTTCATAGAATGAAATGATTGTTCAGCACTCACTATCATACAGAAGGAAACGTAACAATTTAGTACGCTTTTCCTTGTTTCAGGGGAATTTTTCCTATTTCTTAGTACTTAACTTTTGGAATGTTTCCTTTGCTATCCCAATACGCCTTTGGATTTCAGTGTTGCACTTTCCGTCCTCTGTTAAAACACTTCCCAAATATTTAAATTGTATACTCGCTGATTTGTAATTCGTTCCCTGGGTTTATCCGTTTGCTAACAATTATGCATTCTGTCTGCTTGATGTTAATGTTCAATCCTTTCTTCTCGCTGTTTTTTTTCTTTTTCTCCTTTTTCCTTTTCCTTGTTCTTTCTTCCTCTATTATTATGCTTTTAATACGTCTGATTTTTTAGACAGTGTAACCCGGATATAAGAGACCCAGAGATAAGAGAAACCCGATTTTATCTGGTCCCAAATTAGAGCCTGTGTTACTGTATATAAAATAGACCAAACCCGGATATAAGAGAAACCCGGATATAAGAGACTTCTTCTCCGTTCCCGACAACTCTCTTGTATCCAGGTTACACTGTATATTAAAATTTCGTATTCCTCAAAACAGGGCCGTTGCAAGGGTCTCGTGTGCCCTAAGCCTCGAATCTATGATACGGGACCCCCACTCTACTACATCTCGATTTTCATAATGCAATATTCATATAAAATACAAATTTTATTCTAACCTAATTACGTACAATAATGGGTCATATGCAATATAGGTGGACAATTCAACTAGAAAATTGAAAATAAATACAATGTATCTAAATACAATTTAGAGACATGTCATAATAGATTATTCCACATTATTTACATTATTCGGACTATTGTCCTCATCTTTGTCGCCATATTTATTACAACGTTTCGGCCGATGTACGCTCCGGCATTCTTCAGGTGGTTGCAATGTCGAACTGAATCCTTTATTTCGCTCACTGGGGTGGACTGTTCTAGTTCCACGTGCCATGTTTAATGGATGTCAGTTATCAGTTATCTCCTGTTAATTTTCCCTCTGAAAGTTCTCCACTGCCTTAACCGGGTATTGAACTCACACACTTTGGATTCTGTCACTGGATCTAACCAACGCCTTTATCCACTGTGCCATGTGTCCTTGAAGGAAGAAGGTCGGAGCGTACAACCGCCGAAACGTTGTAATAAATATGGCGACAAAGATGAGGACAATAGTCCGATTAATATAAATAATGTACATAATACCTCATCTCAAAGATATAGATAGATTATTCCATCTTAAATAAATCAATAATGTTTTGCGGCAATTTTTAACATCAACATTTTTTTTTTTTTTTTTTAAGATTTTAACACACTCAAAATTATGGATAAAATAGTAAATTTTATATAGTGTTTTTTATATAGTGTTTTTATATCGCATTTTTATATAGTGTTTTATATAGTGTTTTTATACCGCATTTTTATATAGTGCTTTTATGTAGTGTTTTTGTATAGTGTTTTTTTTTTAGATTTAGCATAAGCAAAGCAAATTAATGGATTAAGATGAAAAAAAAATGTTATCCTTTAAAAGTTGTGCTTAGTTTAAGGAAAATGTTAATAAGAAAGCTAGGGTCATAAAGCACTGCCCGGGGCCCCAATCATTCTTGCAACCCTCCCGGTCGAGGTGTTCGTGAGGTAATATTTAAACTTACAAGCAAATATACAAAAATCATATCATTATCTTCTGCAAACTCCAACACCAAATTAAGATGCAAATTGGACAAGATATTGATTTATTTTTTTAAGAATTTTATCGTAATTGCCCTAACAGCAATTTCGCTATTATGTGCCATTTTGTGGTGTTACTTTAAAATACCTAGAAACAGAAATCGGATCATTATTATATAGATAATATAAATTAATGCTTATGGTTTTACTGCATTGTAAATTTAGGTACTGAAAAGTTCTTTGAACCAATTTCCAAAATCAGACATCAAAATAGTTCTTTTAGGATATGAGCTGAGCCGATAACTTCTGAAAAGTAAAGAATGACAACCGCTTTTTTTCTTTATATCCAATCGGCAATCCCTTTCTTTTCCCTTTCTTTTCCCTTTCTTTTCCTTTTCTTTTCCCTTTCTTTTCCCTTTCTTTTCCTTTTCTTTTCCCTTTCTTTTCCCTTTAGTCCATTTTACTTGCTCTTCGGACCTAAGTTAGATTACTACTAATATGGCCCTTTCTTTTTAAGCTATACTATTTTCTTATTTTAAAGCTATATAAAAATCCTAGAAATAAAACTAAATATTTAAAATTTAACTTCGTTTAAGGCCAATGTAAAAAAAAAACCATTGAAATTGAAAAATAACACAACCTTTATATGACACCACAACACATTAGTATATATATATATATATATATATATATATATATATATATATATATATATATATATATATAATTTTCATATATTATATATGCGCGGTACTTATTGGAAAGCGATCAATATCAGTGATAGATCAAACATATTTAGTTGCATGTATATGAGTTTGTAATAATCAAGGATGCATATATATATATATATATATATATATATATATATATATATAAATTGAGGTCAACACGCAGAGGCGACACTTTTATGCTTAAACGCAATCTTCAGGCCATCGATTGCTTTTAAGCATGAAACAGACTGTCGCTTCTGGGTTTTGACCTCAATGTTCACTTTTATATTTACATTCGCTCTATCCCTAATATTGTGCACTTTAACCCATAAATATAGCATACGTTAAAACTGTATTTCTATATATATATATATATATATATATATATATATATATATATATATATATATATATATATATATATATATATATATATATATATATATATATATATATATACATAAGGAAGTAATAGATTCATTTTTAATCCAACATTTTTATTAATTCAAACATTTTTAATGGATACTCATGTTTAAAATAGATGTCCCATTTTTATTTTAATCATGTGGACGTTTTTAAACACGGCTATCCACGAAAAATATATATATATATATATATATATATATATATATATATATATATATATATATATATATATATATATATTAAAGGCTGATTACATTAAAACTTAAAAGTTACACCTGCTTATATAATCATAGCTGTAGAGATTTTATATATATTGTTTTCATCCTTGAAATTCTGTATGTCCCTTACGGTATTTACTTGAACTGAGTCAGGTTATGACACAAGGTTGTTTTTTAACGTGAGCAACCAAGTGTCTTCACTCGGTCCGCTGGTCTTAGCTTGTCCAAACTGGTCAGAGCTGGTGTAAGCAAGTCGTAGCCGTGATAACACCAGCAAGGGCTACTTAATAGGTGTGCAGCTATTGTAGAACCGGGCGTATTGACTGACATAGTTGTGTAAATTGACATATTCATTTTTTTAAATTATGACCGGTTCGTGATGACCTATACCTACTTACAAATTTTGATATATATATATATATATATATATATATATATATATATATATATATATATATATATATATATATATATATATATATATATATATATATATATATATATATATATATATATATATATATATATATATAACGTTCTATATATATATATTTAACGTTCTTTTTTATAGATACAACTGTGCCACCGGGCGATCCTTTTGTGGCCGAGAGGTTAGGCACGTCAGCGTAAATGACGGTTCCGTATCGGATGCAGGTTCGAATCCTGTCAAAGGACGAATATTTTCTATGAAAATTTCTCGGACATTCAGGCCGGTAAATGTTATTTAATACTGTTTATTATAAACAGAGCATTTACTTAAATACTTGTATCTATAAAAAAAAGAACGTTAAACATAAAAATGTCTTTAATAAATAAATTGTCGGACTTTGTCCATTTCTTTATATATATCATAATCGCTGTGCGATTTCAGAGTCCTGAAAAGTGAAACAACAACCGATTTTCTTTTTTCTGATTCGCTTTACCTACCTTCTTTACGATAATTAATTTTTTTCTTTCTTATTTCCGCTTCCTTGCTCGATTTTCTGTTGCTTTTAAAATGTCATTTTTTAATGATATACTAATATTTACTATTCAATAGTGAATTGCTTTCAACTTAGATAAACTAAGAACTTATCTTATGTTTACCCCGACTGCAATCCCTTGGATTAATTTGTTACACCTCGAAAAGAAAAAATGCTGTATTTGTCGACATATTAGATACACCCCCGCCCCGCCCTTTCAGCAGAACACCTTTAGAAGTGTGAACCTATTTAAAGCAAATAAACAGTACGTTACAAAATCACTTTAACAGACAGTATTCACGATCACGTGTCCCGTAACCCATTAGGGTCATAACATATACAGTCGTCGCAATAGCAGAAGTGTTTCCTTGGCAACATATCCAGTTGAGCCCAACCCCCCTCCAGGCTTGTTTTGAAATTCAGTTTTTCCTTCTCCTAAGCTGGTTGCGACCCAAGGCTATAGGACCCAGTCTGTCCTGCTATTTACCCATATCAGAGAGGGGAGAGATAAATTCATACCTTTCTGAAGGTTATTAGCACGTAAATTGAATGTAATGAACTCGACTGGAATTCGAACTCAGTCCTAGCCGCTATCCATTACTTTGCCTTCTTTAAAGAAAACGTTATTTTATATATATATATATATATATATATATATAAAAAACAAAAAAACACGCTAGCAAAAAGAAAGAAAAGCCAATGTAAAGACAAACCCTTTACCAGTCATTTTTTATTTTTTTATTTTTTTGCTGTTTCGTATGAAAGGCATTTTTCTTAGCGGGCTTAATGCTATTCTTCTTAGGTTAGTGTTTTACCATTACCGGTCGTTTTTGATACGTCTTATTCTTTTGTACCTACCAGCTGGTTAATGATAGGAATGTGTTGAGGCATATTTAGATATGATAGCTCAGTCTTACAGTCATATTATTCCAAGGTTTTACTATACGTATAACAAAGATTGTATTTCGCCTAAAATCGGTTGCCCAGGATAATTCTGAAAGATCACGGTTTTAAAATCAAATAACCTTTGTGATTGTAGTGCTGTGTCCATTTTTGTCTTTCAGCGACGAGAAACGTCATAGACGAGCAAAGGAACGCACACTTCCTCACTAGGAGGATGCAGATTCGATTCCTATTGGAGAGCACGATTTCTTTAACGTTACTCGAATATGTAGGCCGATAGAGGTAATACACACTGTTTAAAATAAAAATAAGGCGTCTATTTCAAAAACGAGTATCCATTATAATAACGTTTGAAGTAATAACAATATTGGATTAAAAATAAATCCACTAATTCTTTAGAAATTACTTTGTTTACGTTCCGGATGACGAAACTGAGTAGATATATTCTTTTGAGAAGATAACTTTCTGAGGAAGTGTGCTTTCCTTAAAAGGGGTAAATATGGTCGAGCTAAACTGTGACGACTTTTTTCTTTTTCTTTTTTTTTTTAGCCGTAGCAGCAAGTTCGATTCCCGCCGGAGAGTATATTTTTTTTTATTGAGACTTATCGAATACACAGGTCGATGAACGTAATACGCACTGGAGCCCGTGACCCATTATCCCGGCCCGAGGCGTCCAGTGCTGCGGGTAAGTCCCCACTGTTACTAGGATTTGTAAAAGATAACAGAAATATGTTTTTTTGATGAATATTTATTTATGGAAGCAAGCACATTTCATTCCGTGTCACCGCCAACTTTGAAGTGAAAGTTATTTTGGTTATAGTTGCTATAAGATGGAGATTAGACCAAAGCGGAAAGTGAGAGAAGCAGAGAAGGAACGAACATGGCCATAGAATTTTGAATCCACATCAAAAGAAATGTGCTTTCTCCATTGCTTCCCTGTGAAATATACAAATTAAGAAAATGTTACCAGGAAGGCTTTGGAGGCAGGTTTGTGCAAGTATATATATATATATATATATATATATATATATATATATATATATGTGTGTGTGTGTGTGTGTGTGTGTGCGCGCGCGCGCGTGTTTTTGTGTGTGCAGGTTATTTTAAAGCCAGAACATATTTTAAACTATAAGCGTGTTCTTTTAGTGATACAAGATATATTATTAAATAACCCGGGGGGGGGTGAATCCATACCTTTCCCCAATGATATTTGCGCATAAGAGAATATTGGAACTCTGCTCCCCGATTTACAATTCCGAGCCATTATCCATACACCACCCGCACATCCAAGCGGTCGCCAACCTAGCTACTGACCAGACTCGACGCCGCTTATCATCGGTGATCGACCGGTATCCGTTTTTTTCAACGTGATGTGGCCGTAAGACTATCTACCTGCCTGCCCTGCCTGCCTGCCTGCTATCTATCTATCTATCTATCTATCTATCTATCTATCTATCTTTGTCAGCCTGTTCCTATCTATCTATCTATCTATCTATCTATCTATCTATCTATCTTTGTCAGCCTGTTCCTATCTATCTATCTCTCTATCTATCTATTTATGCGCATATTTTTATACGTGCATCTATATACGTGCATTATACACTCTATGCATATATATATATATATATATATATATATATATATATATATATATATATATATATATATATATATATATATATATATATATATATATATATATCCATTTTCTTCATATGCTTCACACCAATACAAAAAGACGTACACAGAGGCATATATACTGGACCTTTTTCCTTTTGTTTCGCCTTCCATTTCAAAACATCACTCATCATTTTACTCACAACGATCCAAATCTTTTCAGTGACGTTATTTAAATGCTTCCCGCCCTTTTACGCCTGCGATTAATATGTCGAGTTTCGTGGGTAAATGTGTTTGAAATTGTTTCTTCGTCAAATTGCAGATTTAAAACTCTGGCAAATTCTCGTTATTTCGTCTAATTGGCTTTGACCCAAGCTGAGTAAAGACTCTGCTCTTACCATTGATATGCTCTCACATTATCTTCAATATTTCTCTACTATAAGTCAGACAGTAGGGTTATGCATCTGCATGAGGACTAATATATATATATATATATATATATATATATATATAATTGGACATTGAGGTCAACACGCAGATGTGACAGTCTGATTCGTACTTAAACGCAATCGATGCCCTGAAGATTGCGTTTAAGCATGAAACTGTCGCCTCTACGTGTTAATCTCAATGTACTATATATATATATATATATATATATATATATATATATATATTATAAGTATGAAACTGTTGCATCTGCATTTGAACGTCATATATATGTATATATATATTGTGTATTTAGGTAGCAACCCTTCATTTATGCATGTTTCATTAAAAGCGACAGACAAGGTACTACGATTAAGCTTTTTATTTATTTTGTCTTTGTTCGAACAAGTGCTTTCTTTTTGGGACACAGAGTGTGTAGAAACTGCCCAAATGTTCTATAATTCCGAGCACTTTCGGCTATACTTTTAGCCATTATCAAGGATGATTTTATTTTTTATTTTAATTGAGCGTCTGCGTTATGTGTATGTTTTTAGTGTTATAGAGATATTTTATTTTCCAGACATGGTTAGCACATTGTGGCCTTGTTCGTAGTTAATATTGGTAAGTGTTGGCTTTTCTTTTTTTATTATTAGGGCTTCCATTATTTTTAATATTTTTACGGGTGGATGTGGTTATTATGTTTGTGTTATTTGGACAGCTTGTACACAATATATATACATATATATATATATATATATATGACGTTCAGATGCAGATGCAAGAATTTCACACACACACATATATATATATATATATATATATATATATATATATATATATATATATATTTATATATATATAAAAAATATATATAATATATATATTTATAAAATATATATATATATATATATATATATATATATATATTATACATATATATATATTTTGTGAAAATATATATATATATATATATATATATATATATATATATATATATATGTACTAGCAGCATGGCCTGACGTTGCCCGTGCTTGATTCAAAACTCGTACGACTCATACAGCAATCGCTATCACTTGACTTAAAATATTTTTGCCCTTCCTTGCTTTTAAAGGAGTGCCCGTTGCCGTGCTGATGTTGCTACATGCCTTACTTCTTGCCTATCTCACACTTTGAATTTTTTCTAAGCTCTTTATTAAACATTAAATCTGTTACGAAAAACGAACTAAACAAAATGAACACAAAACGATCAGCTTTAAAAAAGGACTCGTAACTGGAAAAGCCGAATCAAAAAAAGAATATTAAAAACAAATACTTTTTCACACCAAACCCAGTTCTGCGGAATCAAAATCAACGTTGAGTTTAAGCAAGCGAATGAGCCAATTGGAGTAAAGTGTCATGCAGATTTAAATTTTTCCCACTTGTGACGAATGCAGCTATCAATTTTTTTTTTTTTTTGCATGCTAGCATGCTAGGTAACATTCGTGTCAGTCAGCTGTTGGCTCTCACGCTGGCCAATAGAATCTTCCTGCCTATTCGTGGCAGCCAGCTATTTGCTCTCACTCTGGCCAGTAGAAAATGGCCGCAAACTAAATGAAAACTGCCGTAGAAGCATGAAAAAATCGATTATTTCCACTATCGATGTGAGTTGGGAAATGCAAAGTCGGTCTTGGCCTTCCCGCTAACTTGGAGCATCTGCATGTAAATTTTGTAAAGTAGACATTGAGGTTAACATGCAGAGGAGACAGTTTCATGCTCAAAAGCAATCGATGGGCTGGCGACTGCGCTTAAGCATGAAACAGACTGTCGTCCCTGGTTGTTGACTTTAATGTCCACATATATATTTACATACGCTCTATCCCTGATATTGAGAACTTTAACCCGTAAATATATCATACCTTAAAATTATATTTATATATATATATATATATATATATATATATATATATATATATATATATAATCACTTCAAACGTTATTTTCACAGATACTCCTATTTGAATAGTCGATCCGTATATCTATTAAGCAGTATATTTATTTTCGTCTACCGGCCTGAATATTCGAGAAATCTTATTAAAGAAAAATATTTACACTCTGGCAGGATTCAAACCTGCATCTCCTTTTGCAGGGGAAACCGTCGTTAGATCTGACGGGCTCTTGACTGACTCAGCCACGAAGAGCGATCCCGATCAAACGTTTCCTGCAAAGAGAGCCGTAGGTACGAATCCTGCCGGAGAGCGAATATTTTTCTTTTAATAAGATTTCTCGAAATATTTTCAGATTATAAGATTTTTTTTGGAGTTGATAATCATTATTTCTTATACAAGTCCTACTAATTAACCCATAGCTGGGGGTGTGAGAAGAGTTGGATCCATACCTTTCACAAGGGTACTTGCAGGTAAATGAATATAACCGAACCGATTGGAATCGTAACACGGCCCTCCGATTTCAAATTACGAGCCGTTATCCATTACACCACCCGCACATCCAACCTTACAGCACCTGGTATTCCTAATCGGTCACCCATCTACGTACTGACCAGGCTCGACGTTGCTTAACTTCAAGTTTAAATGTGATATGGTTGCAAGCATATGTGTGTGTGTGTATGTGGGTGTATGTGTGTGTGCAGGCAGAGACACAACACCACCACCACCGCCACCAGCCTTTTTTAGGCTGAATTTGTAGCTACATTGGAACAAGTAGATAAGATTCTTATTTAGCGTAAGTGAGTCAAATATTTGTCTTAGTATATCGTAAATATTTTATCATTTTATGCACGTAAAACACTTAGTAGCAAGTCCCGAATATAAGGGTGTGGGAATTAAAAAATCTACGGGTAGTTGGGAGTAACGATAAAATATAGTGAGCGGACCGGGTGGAAGTAAAGACAGAGAATATTTCAAAAGAGACTGAAATATGAAAATATTTCATATGAAAAATGTCTAGGTTTCAAACCCTTAAGACTCTTGCAATATTAATATGCAAAGCAAGACAATATGAAACAAAAGAAAAACTAGAGGCAGCAGAAATGTGGTTCTATCGAAGGATACTGAAAACTCCATGGACGGAAAACGTAAGCTACAAGGAAGTTTCGAAGAAAATAGCAACAGAAAAGGACACTTATACTTTTATATTCATACTCAGGAAAGGGAAGCTGAAATTCCTTGGACACATGAGGAAGGAGAGCTTGGGAACTTTAACCCTCAATGGGCATGTTGAGAGCAAGCGACATTAGAGAAGGCAGCGAGGCACTTAACTGACGACGATGGCCGAACGGGATGGGGGCGGTTGCCTCAACAACAACAACAACAACAAGGGTCAGGACAGAATAAGAATATCCTGGGTAGAAATATTTAAAAAAAAATTAATTGACGTTCGAGGGTGTTTATTCAAGACTAGAATAAGAAATAATTTAAATAGAGTAAAACATTTTACACTTTATAATACAGTAACTAATAATAATAATAATAATAATAATAATAATGGATTTTCATAACAGAACTTTCGCCCCATCCAATTAAAAAGACCTGGATTACCTCATTGCCAATAAAGAAAAAAACGAACCTTTCAGATTGTGTACGGAGTTATGCCGGCGAGCAATTTAATGAATAGGAAGAAGAGTGAGAAATTATATACCAGGACCTTACACGAGAGCTGGACATGATATGGAATATGAAGATTAGAATCATGCCTATAATAGAAACTGCACTTAGAACTGTGTCAAAATTAGTGGCATCATGATTAGGGGAAAAGTTTGAAGTAGTGCGAACAATACCGCTGTCGGTGTCTGCGGTGATACTGGTGATTTGGTCACTTAGTCCTTAATGATAACCACTAGATTTTAGTCGCTCACGATCACGAGTTCCGTAACCTCATTAGAGTCGTAGTAGTAGTAGTAGTAGTAGTGTGTCTTGGGCAAAATAACCTGACGGAGCCCTACCCTTTCTAGGCTGGTTTGAATTCAGGGTTTTCATTCTAGACCGATTGCCGCCCAAGGCTATAGAACCCAGTCTGACCTGCTTTTTTATCCATAGTTGGGGGTAAGATGGATTCGTACCTTTCCCAAGGGTAAGTGAATCTAATGAACTCTACTTGAATTTGAACTTGGCTCTCCGATTCCTCAATCCGAGCTGCAATTCATTACTCCAAGCATTTAGCGTGAACAAGTAAATGTATGACTACTACTACTACTACTACTACTACTACTACTACAACAATTAACAACACGGCCATGATGCTACCCAAAGCATAGCTCTCATGGCTTCTGATCTTAATTGATTCACTGTGTTAACTTTTAGAAGTTTTGTCTTGGTAATTATACCGTTCAGTAGCACAGAATTGCCATTTGGGAATGTCCTCCTGGGGCTGAAGTACTGCGTATCTCTGTTCGTGTGCAGAAATAGTAGGGGTGCACATAGTGGGGTCTCAAGAAGTGTTTTATTTTAAGTTTGAAGGAGGAGGTAACCCGTGAAAATGTCACGGTTTTCCTGCTTTACATTTTTGATGAATCTTAAATATTTAACGATGCTATAGGAGGCTTCTATGGATATTTTATTGTCGTATAACTCGGCATAAGCTTACTCAATCATTAACTGAAGAATTAAGACATGAATCCATCTCCACTGCTATGGGTTAAACAGCAGCATAGACTGGGCTCTCTATAGCCCTAGTTAGCAACCAATCTAGAAGAAGGATAACATTGAATCCAAGATCGTATGTAACCCTGGCGAAGCACATACTATAGAATCACGGAAAAGATTACGTAGTCAAAATACTATTTAGACCAGTTCATTACTCATGCCAAGTTCTATAAGGATGGAATCATGAAGCCGTCTCAAAGATGGCGAAAGGTATTGGAAGAAAATGGTGCATATATGGTTGAATGTATAACTATGTACAACTATCTAAATATTATCTTTGAAATTCACTTAAAAATTACTATGATGTATTATTTGTTTATATTATTCCTAGATACTTATCATATAATAATTGCACTTACCCTTCCCTTCGTTAATTCATTACTTCTAAAGACCATTACGCCTTGCCAATACCTCATTAATAATTGACTATTCCGTTTTTGATGGTGTGGGAAATCAAAAGGCACATCAGAGACACTACTTTCAATAAAAGAAATAAATAAAGATAGATAGATAGATAGATAGATAGATAGATAGATAGATTAGCAGCATAGACCGGCGTTGTCCGTGCTTGATTCAAAAATCATACTCAAAGTGGCGGGAATGTGGCACAAGTGCATGTACTTGGGCTACCGCAAAGCATTGTCCAATTCCCGCAAGCATCGTCGTGCTGGCGTCGATATTACACCAACCATACTCTTTCAAACCATTACACTAGTTATTTACACTCCCACCCAGGCCAGTTTAAAGTGAGGAGACCAAGCGTGTACAGCTGGGCTATGGTCCCAAAACTGCCCAGTACCCGCAACCAACATCGCGCTGCCGCTTTCTAGACATTGCACTTTAAGCTGCAAATAAATAAAAACCATCACTTGTATAACTTTTAAATCTATTGTTGCTACTTACATTATTTACATTATTCGGACTGTTATCCTCATCTCGGGCAGATTGTTCTAGTTCCACGTGCCATGCCTCTTCCGGGGAACAAAATAAAGGAAATTCCAATCACCTAAAGAAGTCCTGAGCGTACAACGGCCGAAACGTTGTGAATATGGCAACGAAGATGGGGGTAATAATGTAAATAATGTAATTATAATACCTCATCTCAGAAATATAGACAGCTATTGATGTTAGATATTTTGCAATCTCAAAGCAATTCAGAGTTGCCTCCCTTGATTACAACTTCCCTTTGGAAAGCTTCACTCATAAAGAATCCATTCTATTTTTAAATCATTAAAAATTAAAAAAAAAAAAAAACACTCAAAGAATTCTAACAAGAAACAAAACACATAAAAAGCAATATATTAGTAACCTGGTTTCACTGTTAGTAACGATATATTCCTTTGTTATGATAACTCAAGACGTTTAAGTCCAAAGACATCCAGTAGTACCCCGTTTTATTGTAACTCCAGGATATCTTATTACTAACCAGTAAAACTTGATTACTTGACCGAGATATCATAAATTATTATTCGTTCATTTATTTATATATTTTCATACACTTATTTACTTAGCTACCCAAATCCAATAATATAAACTGTAATTATACTTACATCAAGCCAACCATGAATTTCAATATTACTATAATATAAATATTTAAACATATATATATATATATATATATATGTATATATATATATATATCCATATATATATATATATATATATATATATATAGAGAGAGAGAGAGAGAGAGAGAAGTCAAGTATATCTAATGTATGTAAGTTATATATAGTTGGTCTTTCGCTAGTTTAACAATTTACTTAGAAAAAATTTTTTACACACATCCATATCCAAAATAGAAAACTTAGCTGCACATATAATTCAGCTCAAAAGTCATATCTAAATTCTGATTATTTAAAAATATATATCTAATGCGTATAATCGAACAAATTCAGATAAACTTATATCGCAAACTGACGTCTTTTAATGACGTGCTTTACGACATAAACGAGTGTATTGTACACACACACACACACATATATATATATATATATATATATATATATATATATATATATATATAAATTAAATTACATTTGTAAGTTTTTGTTAGTTTCTTCGTTTTTTTTCTTCCTCGTTCTATATGCATTCTCGGCATAGGCGAAAGAAAATGGGAACGGTTATTCGATATCTTTTCATACCTATGAGACTCCCTTTATATAGATCGAATGAAGATGAACTCCTTCACAGCATCCACTTACTGCATCAATTCATCGCCACTACACGCCTGCTTTCTTTACATATTTTATCTAACCATCTACTTATCTATTTATATAGTTTTTTGTTCTTTTCATTTTATTAAGCTGAGTTTAGTCTGGCCCAAAAGTCAATATATTGAAGCATTCAGTCCAGTCCGAAAGTGAGGTAGATAATAAAATGAGTTGGCCAATCACCACGTTCGAATAGCTTACACAATGGCCTAAGTTGTGTTGTTTCAGCACTAATAATCAAAGCTTCATATATCCAACAAAAATTTAGATCGAAGCATTTTATTCTTATTATCAGTACCCGTGAAAATGTCATGGTTTGCATAGTTGAATTTTCTGACGAATCATAATTCTTAATTTATGGATTGAACTCCTTGAGAATTTAACAACTATAAAGTAGCCGGGAAAAGTACCTATTTGAGTTTCACAACTTTAACAAAATATTACAATAAAAATTATAACTCTAAATACAGGTAAATATTTCAAAAAGAAAAAAGATGCAAATTAAAAAAGATTAAAAATTGACTAAGTATTCCATTTCACTGAAGCAAACGTCAAAGGTATGAAAGCGTTTTTATCTCCCCTATCTTTCATTTCATTTTTTTCTTTCTTATATAATTTCATTTTCTCGCTAAAACCAAACAATTTAATTCGTTCCTGAAGGCCGTTCGTAACCAGAAATTTTCGTAGACCGAAACTATTTTTTCCAATAGGTATCAATGTAAAGAAAAAAAAGTCACAGTACAATACAATTAGAAAAGAAAAGCACGGCACAACACACGAAAGTATACAACATGGCGGTCGACTCAGAAAATATTCCGTTCGGGTTAACTCGGTTCGGCAATGTTGTTCGAGAACCGAAATTTTGTTCGATAACTGAGGCATTTTCATCTCGAATTTTCTGTTCGATATGGATTTGGTAGGTAGCTTTGGAATCCACCTGACAACACTGAATCTTGAAGAACCGTGTTGCAAATGTTTTCATAACCTTGCTCAAAGTGCAACGACATTCTTAATAACATCTGACGCGTGTAAATAGCGAAATATGGGTGGATTTAAAAGACAAACGTCAAATCCACTTTGGCTTCTTTAAAACTAAGACCCAGTGCTTTGGGCGCCTATTGGGACTTAAATTCAACCCAAACCTCAAGTGGAATTCCTACATGCGATCCATTCGTAAAGATACTGTAAAAATGGTCGGTTATCTCCCTTTATAAGAGCCAGATCAGGCCAAAAAAGGAGTACTGTTGTCACATATGGACAGGAGCTGCCCATTATTGACTTCCCAGTCTAGATAGAGCCCCAAAGCGTCTCCCCGTCCTTGTGGGTGACGAATTATTTTCCACCCTACAATCCCTTTCCCACAGACGAAAAGTCGCAAGCCTTTCGCTGATCTATCGCTATTTCCATGGAAGATATTCACATATCACCATAAACTGTGCCTCTTACTCAGTGACGATTGGGACTGGAACAGGGTAAAGGTCACTGTATATATATATATATATATATATATATATATATATATATATATATATATATATATATATATATTTTTCCCCGGTATTGATCCTTCAGATCTACAAATCAACAAATCGCCCTTGCATGGAGTATTGCTGCCATATATGGTCTGGAGCCCTTCTGTTTGCCTCGGGGTTCTTGATAGGCTCCAGAGGCGGATATGCAATATAATTGGCCCTGCTCTGGCATCTCGTCTACATTCGCTCTCTCACAGACGCGCCGTCGCCTCTCTCTGTCTTTTTTACAAATACTTTCATGGTAATTGCTCTGAGGAGCTGCATTCGCTGGTTCCCAGACTTCATGAGTTCCAGCGCCCGACGTGACTGACATTCCGCTCTCACCCTTTCACTGTCGAAACTACTAAATGTAGCCGTCTCTTCTACTGCAATAGCTTCATGTCTCGCACCTCTCGCCTGTGGAACTCCTTTCCCTATTCCAGTTTCCCTGAGAGCTATAATCTCCAACTATTCAAATGTAATGTCAATCGACATCTCCAGTTGCCTTGATCTATCCACTATCCTTCTCCTCATCCTTTCCTCTATCACTCCTATCTGATCTTGTTCCAAATCTTCTGTAACACCTTGCGTCCTAGTGGCTTCCCGCCTTGCTTGGGGTGAAACGCTTAAAATATATATATATATATATATATATATATATACTTCATCTTTTTATTATTTGTCTATTCGCGTCTCTTTAATTCCTTCTCTCAATATACAGGGTGCGATGGATAAATTGTCGCCGCTTTATATTTTTAATTTCGCGCAAGCGCGCTGTTTGCTTTTGATTTTGTCGACTGCTTGGTATAGTTGGGCACCGTCAGTGAGAAAAAGTGCACCATGACACAATTCATCCCACCAGCAATATGGAAATGACATGATGCACTGCTTGGCATTTGCGCCGGAAGCTCCGATACGAACATTTCAGAGTGTCTGGGTGTCAATCCGAGTACAGTGCCGAGATATTCGGAAAGTGTTGCATGATAAATCCCGTTTGGAGTGATCACGTTATGCCTCCCTTCATCTTCCCATTCAGCTGCCCACTCTTTACTTTCAAGCCTGGATCGATTTCAGAAACGTCACCGCGTCCTTGTGGGTGACGAATTATTTTCCACCCCCGCAATCCTTTTCTCACCGAGGAAACGTCGCAAGCTTCTCGCTGCTGTATCGCTATTTCCATAGAAAGTGTTCAAACGAACTACATTCCTTAGTTCCACCAGTTTCAACCTTCACGGCTAAGAGCCGCCATGCCACGCCCATTGTAGCGAACCACCCTCATCCTCTTCGTATTCCATTGGGGAGATGCAAGTTCCACTCGAGCAGCTTCTTCCCACGAACCGCTGCTTTGTGCAAGCAACTCCCAAGAGGATGCTTCCTCGAATAATACAATCTTAACCTGTTCAAATCTAGGATTAACCGTTATCTTTCCCACATATCCGCATAAACTGTGCCTCTTACTTTGTAACGCTCTACATTGAGTGGCTCTTGGGTCTTGTACAGGGTGAACATCATGAACAAAATATTTATATTTTAGTATTTCATTTCAGAGATGATGTAATTGTCTCTCAAACAGTTGTTGTCATTTTGGTTGTTATAGATGTTATTGTTATAAACACAATGTTTCGATCAAGTACCCTTTGGTCATCATCAAGTTTCCATTGATTGGCTAATATGGGCTATCTGTTGATTATTGTGATATTTTCTCCCTGTGATGTCAGTTATTGTTCGTTCCTGCTGAATCAGTGTTTCACTATCTGATCCAGGGATTGAACTTACGACCGCTAGATGACAATAACACATGTATAAATTCCTAAATCTATATATAGAAGCATAGTAAACTTATAATATATCTGTATAATCAAAAATATATATATATATATATATATATATATATATATATATATATATATATATATATATATATATATATATATATATATATATATATATATATATATATATCAGTTCGAAAATCCCTGAAGGTTAACAGGATCGACGGGCACCTGAAGAAGGCCGGAGAATACAAGGGCTGAAACGTTGTGATAACAACTACAAAGATGAGGATATTAATCCGAATGTAAATAGGGAAAGCATCTGAGATTATACAATTGTAATATGCACAACCTTTCATTATATGGATCCACGCTTTGCGAGAAATATCAACCTACAGATCTTTAGAACCTTAGAATTTTTTTATCGTGTCGACCGCTGCATTACTACTAAGCTTTACCTGCAAGGGTAAAAACACTTGTGAGTAATACTGTTTCTAAATCTGGCTACTTCGAGTGAAACCTAAACTTCTCAGCCAAAAGAAGAGGGCGGCAACGAGAAATCTCTGTTCAGGCGGGGGTGGAGTTTCTCAGAGCGGATGGGATACCCTGGATTAGGAGTTGGCCACCACCATCCCTAACCCGCCACCTTAACCGTTCACCGATACATGAAGCATGCTCAGGTATCCACCTCTCTAAGAGTTCGACTGCCTTCTTACCAAGTGAAGTTTCTTACCTACCTGTCTATCTGATGTAAATGCAATCATTTTTTTTGTTTGTTTTTTGTTCATTTTCTTACATAGCTTTTTCAGTCAGCTACTCGGATAACAAGCAGAGATTGCTGGCAAGATAGTAGCATGCAGTAAAAACAGCCACTGTCACAAAACTGAAATAGATAGATAGATAGATAGATAGATAGATAGATAGATAGATAGATAAACATATGAATCTCTCTATCTATCTATCTATCTATCAATATATATATATATATATATATATATATATATATATATATAGAGAGAGAGAGAGAGAGAGAGAGAGTGAGATTGGAGGGAGAGAAAGACAAAGAGAGAAAGGAATTACCTGAACGAGATAGATATGAACAGAATGAAATAGATAGATAGATAGATAGATAGATAGATATGTATGTATCTACCTACAGGATATCCCATAATAATGGGACACATTTTAAGATACTTGCATTTAGAATGTTTCCCATCATTATGGGACACCTTATATATATATATATATATATATATATATATATATATATATATATATATATGTGTGTGTGTGTGTGTGTGTGTGTGTGTGTGTGTAAAAGGAGAGAAATAAATTAACTGAACTAGATAAATAGGGGAGAGAGAGAGAAAGATAGCTATGAACAGACTTAGATAGATAGATAGATAGATAGATAGATAGATAGATAGATAGATAGATAGATAGATATTGCAATGTGTTATATTCAAAAGATGATAAACCGAGCTAAGAACCACTAAACCTCGTTCAAATGTCAAAGATTAACATCTCATAAATTTAATTGTAACAGAAAATTATTTATTTGGCGGTAAATTCACAGCTGAATTCTCTAATTTTTCTTAGCCTCCATCTTTCTTTCTTCTTTCCAAGATTTTAATGTATCACATTGACTTCTGTTGTTCATGCCATCATTTACCTTTGAACTGCAATATACGAAATAAAATCTGTCATAATTATGGGAAAAGAATGCTGAATATCGGGAATAGAGCGTTTATACATATTCACAAAGTGGACACTGTATTTTCTTATGATAGCTTAAGGCATGAAAATGACATCCTGTACTGTTGATTTCAATGTCTACACTGTTTATATTATTTAGTTCCACAGTCCAGACTTTTACAGCTAGGACACGCCATGCTATTTCCACGGAATCAAATGAATCTCGTTTCTTCTGTGTCCTACACGCAAGAAAGAAGTTCCAAACAATTTTGTCGAACATACTCCCGCTTGGGTGCTTCCCAGAACACTTCAATCTGGATCTGTTCATGTCAAGGCCCAGTCAATATTTCTCTTCCTTATCTTCATAATCCCTACTTCTTACCACTTTCTCTGCTATGACACACCACATTCATTATCACCATTTCGACTGTAACCCTCTACCTTGAGTGACTCCGGAGCCTTGTAATGGATGAAAATTAGTAAATATATTAATCTGTATATGTATCGTGTTTATATATTCAAAAATATAAAAAGTTATCTGTAGCCATACGTGTATATATAAATATTTAAAATAAAAACGTTATACATATATATATAGATAGATAGAGAGATAGAGAAAGAAAGAAAGAAAGAGAGAGAGAGAGAGAGATTATGATTATTTTTTTATGGCTTATCAAGCCTTTGTGATTTTTTAAAGCTAAAACCTATTTTGGATTGTAAGATTAATTCTCCTTTTTTTCGGAGTGAATATTGCAATAACTATCCAGATACAAGTTCTACTATTTAACCCATACCTGTTGGAGGAAATGGATTCATATCTTTCACAAGGTTATTTGCGCGTAAGTGAATGTAGAGAACCCAACTGAAATTCGACCTCGGCTCTTCGATTTCTCATCACGATCTATTGTCCGTTACACCACCCGCACCTCCGAGAGAGAGAGAGAGAGAGACAGAGAGATAGAGGAGTGGAGGAGTTCACTATGTATTCACCCACCTATATGCACTGAACGCTTCTTCTGAAGTAACAAAATAGACCATTGAATTTTAAGTTAAACTTGATAAACACAAAAATCAATCATTATTCAATGGTGAATAGATATTTATTTTTTATTAGTATTTATTTTATTATTATTTATTATTATTATTATTATTGTTGTTGTTGTTGTTGTTGTTGTTGTTGAAGTATTGACTGGTGTTTCTTCGAAAATTTTCACACTGCACAAATAGTTGAATAGAAACATTTAAATAAAGTAAGTTCATATTTGTGTGTGTATATTTTTTAAATCTATGGTTTTATTTCATAACATTTAAATGTATTCCCTTTAAAAATTTTGCTAAGTGTACCGTGGTATTTTATTTGCTAAGTGTACCGTGGTATTTTATTTGCTAAGTGTACCGTGGTATTTTATTTGCTAAGTGTACCGTGGTATTTTATTTGCTAAGTGTACCGTGGTATTTTATTTGCTAAGTGTACCGTGGTATTTTATTTGCCCCTTGCTTATGTTATTACGTGGCGTTGCTTAAAAACTTTGAGAAACATTGGTCTATGGCTACTGCAAGAATAAATGAATATTAAATAAATTGAATAAATTTATTGAAATCGAATTGAATATTAAATAAATGAATAAGTATTAAACTTTTTAAAAATCAGCTGCACAAATAGTTGAACAGAAACAGTGAAATAAAATAAGTTCATATTTGTGTATATTTGTGAATCTATGGTTTTATTTCATAACATTTAAATGTATTTTCTTTTTAAAAAAATTTGCTAAGTGTGGCGTGTTATTTTCATTTGCTCCTAGGTGTACCGTTGTTTAAAAAAGTCAAGAAACACTGAAAAACTACTTCTTAACAAGTTCGACGTCATGCATGAAATCTATATGAGATTATATTTAAGAAGAAAATCTTAAGGTATTTGTATGAGACCAAATTACAGAAACAGTTTGTTTCAGTATATTTAAATGAAAGTGTATTTAAAGTACAGTCGAGTAAGTGTTAGTATATATGAGTGTGCGGCTATACAGACTCTGTTCTGTATAAGGGTACGTGTCTCTAACGCACAGAACCGAAAACATGTCGGATTTATATTTCTCAGCTGAGCTGATGCTGTTAGTGGGATTATATAGCGAGTAGGAATCTAGTTATGGGTGTGCTTGCGTAAAGAAGGCAAAACACGTGTCGTAACAGTTCTACCCGTGCATAGATGCTTGGTTCTTTGCCATCATTTATATCCACACCCGTAATCCCGTATTGCGAGGGGAAACAAAGTAAGATCTACATTCAATCTTGCCTCCTACCCAATCCCAGAAGAGAGTGAAAAAATGCTGCATAATTGATGAAAGACAGTTAGTAATGAAAATTAAAAAGCTTGACAAATGCGAAGTTATAAGTGCTAAATGTGGCGCATTGTCTTCAGGTAACGGTTAACGAGCTAGATTAGAATACCATTATTGCTAAGTAGTGAGTTCTGTTCTCATTTGGCACCTCACGTTTGTGGCCTCATGGTAAACTAACCAAAGCTTGTGAAATATTGACGGTGCTTCGAAGTGAGGTAATGGTTAAGGAGCTGGTATTGCATATTATAACGACTGAGTAGTAAGTTCGATATTCCCCTTTGCACATCTTTTGCAGCCCTATGCCGTATTAATCCAAGGTTAGTAAGGTTTGAGATACCTAATTTCGAGCTGAAGCAGTTAAATATGTCCTCACAGGTTCTCACTCGCTAGTTATGGCTTAAATATCCGGGAGCCTCATCCGAAAGTAATGGTGAACAGCTTTGTCTCAGAGATCTTTAATAATTTCAGTCCTGACTCCTATTCATTTCCCCTAACAGATCACATTGCTGTGATCATAGCGTTCTATACTACAGGCCTACTCATTGTGCAACTTAAGGTCACAATTGGAGGTATTTTCAAAAGCTCCTCCTTCCACTGGGAGCGACGTATTTTACTTTCGGTTTGGTTTGGCGGTAGTTCGCTGCTGTAGTCGGCTTAAGAAATTCAAAGAAATCTTTGATTTTACACTTGGAATAACTTTAGCTTCTTTAATTTTTTCTTCGGACTTGTTATCTTACGTTTATCGCAATAAGTGGACTTTTGTGCGAAATTCATTAAAAAAAAGTGTAATTTAGGAATATTTGTCTTGTTATTTCAATGTTTATTTAACATTTAAATTTCAATCCAATCTTTTTCACTTAAAGTTCATTTAACATCTTTCTCTGTTAAATTTTTATTAATAAAACAAATGCACTAATAATAAAATTTAATTTTTTGCATAATTTGTATTTCTGTTTCTAACAGGTAAAATATATGTTCAGTTTTTACACTGTAATGTAACTTTTTATATTGCAAAATTAAAGGAAAAAATTGAATGTCAAGCCAACTAAAAATATGCGTAATTTTACTTTCCTCTTTTTAAATCAGTATCAACCCATGCAAGACAGTAATGCCACTAAAACACAGGGTGTAGGAATAGGAACAGAAACAATAATGATGAGCAGAAAAATAAAAGAGTAATGAGAACAGTGGATAGCGATTGACATTGCATTTCAATTTTTGACGATTAAAATTGACTGGAATGCATGGAACCGGAAGTGAGTTCTACAAGCAAGAGGTGCGAGAAAATAAACTGTTAAAATAGAATTTACGGATACATCTAGCCAGCTCAACTGTAAATTGATGAGATCTCGACGTCAATCTCGTACTGCGCTTATATGAAAAAAACTCTAGGTACCATAGCGACGAGCTCACCCGAACAATTACGATGAAAGTATTTGTAGAAAAGACATGTAGAGGCAACATTACGTCGGTGGAAAGTGACAGAAACCGATAACGCCAGATCAGGACCAATAATATTGCTGATTCTTCTTTGGATCTTATCAAGGAACTCAAGGTAAATACCTGAGGCACCGGATCATATGTGGCAGCAATATTCAAAAAGTCACTTAAGAATGTTGTTTGAAGTTTTCTCTCAAAATTTCTTAAATTGTTCTGGACTTTAGTTGCACTAAGAATAGTCTCATCGCTTTATACCTGGAAACATGTCGCATTAAAAACCGTGAAATATTGAACCAAGGTACAAGTTCGATTGAATAGTTCCGTTATCCGCATGGACTGGCCGCGTCATCTGTATAAACTGGCTACGTCATCTGTATAAACTGTCTACGTCATCTGTATAAACTGTCTACGTCATCTGCGTGGAACAACATCCCATTCTCAGACGCCTGATGTACTGAGAGTTGCTGTGTGGCAGAAGTCATCAAGGCTGCTCAAAGAAACTTTATATAGAGGAGTTTCGTTTTCGACCGATCGTGTTGGCATGCCATTGTTCCCCAAGCCTCTGAAAAAAATACGCATCAAAAACATCTTTACTCAGAGAGAAAAGCGCCATTGTGCAACTTGTGAATAAGCGTGTAGTATAAAACGATATGTTCGTGATACTATACTGACATTTCTCAGGGCAATTGGGATTACTTGGAAAGGCCCATCTCCATTCCAAGTAACATGCGACAGGTTGTAATGGGATACATGGTGCCACCGGCAAAGATGTATCCCTAACTTGTACGAATTCTTTTCTTACAGGATGCTTCACACTTCTTGCCTAGTGTAAAACTAAGACGAACTTGCTTCACCGTAGAGTTGAACGAAGGAATAAATACTCAAACAATACCTAATGAAACATATTCAGGACCTTTCCTAAAGCATACAATAGTGGAACAGAAAAACGTGGATCAAAAAATGGGGAAATTGATAACGATGCACTCTGAGATCAAATCTAGGATAAAGGAACTATAAAACAAGAAGCGCAAGAAAGGAAAAAAACGTCATGGATATTTTAAGAGTCAAAAGTAATGGTAAATTATATGTTATAGACATGGTTACGCAGAGGGCATTGGAAAAGAGAAACTGAATCCAAATTAATGCAGTTCCAGAATAATTCTTTATGAACGAGTTATATTAGACAGAGAGGAAATGACGAAAAACATAAATTATGCAGAGATTATCAAATATTCAATCTTGTTGAAAGATAAAGGCATAAATATGAAATGGCTACTTTAGATATTATACTCTTATAAACTAACTTACTAGTTAAGAAATACGTTAATAACCTAAAGAAACGCCCTAAAGAAACGTCGAGTAAAATGAAAGTCTAAAGTTTAAATCGGACTGATAGAGAAAATGGTAAAGATTTGCCAACATTTTACAAACCAATTTTATTTCACTATCGATAATACTTATAGATAGAAATTACTTTTTACCGATGAATATATGGGGCACCCAGTGAGGATCGAACTCACTATTCAGTTGTAACTGCTTTAGCGAGACAAGCTTGCTAACCATTACACCACGCCGAGGAGCCCTTGAATACGCCTAATATATGCGTGAGTGTATGTATGGCTCTTTGTACGCATACAGGTATAAAATGACGTATGCATATCACACACACACACACACACACACACACACACACACACACACACACATATATATATATATATATATATAGAGAGAGAGAGAGAGGGAGAGAGAGAGAGTGAGGAAAGAAAAAGATACTTTCAGACAAGGACTTAAATATTTATACATAACGATGTATCCCCACCCTCAAACACATGCACAATATATATATATATATATATATATATATATATATATATATATATATATATATATATATATGGGGTTAGAGGTGCGCATAAAGGGCAACCCACCACGAAGTAGGGGTTAAAAAGCTAGTCTGGCAAATCATTACTAATATAATTAATAATTTTTTCACTTGGGAAGTTGAAATTGGTGCACACTCCGTTTGTGCCCATGTGCCAGTTCTAATCTAAGCTAGGTAAATACCGAAATCAAAATTATCGCCCTCAGGGGATAGTGATGCTTCCTTTCAAAGAACGGCGTGTGTGTGTGTGTGTGAGTGAATGTGTTAGATGAGTAAGGGGTTTCACAGGTACAGAGCCACCCTCTTGACATCCCCTGTAGGATCCAACAGTAAGGTCAATCCAGTCTATTAGAGGTCAGATCTGGTAAGTGGCCAAACCAAGATTCAACACAAAGATTTGCAATTGCCGCCCTTCACGGCACTTTTACGACCAACCGGTTAGAATTCAGAGTTTTTATTCTCCTACACAAACTGCCAATTAAGGCTAGAGCGCAGAGCTATCCCTACAATTTAAGCTAATAGCGATGACGGGGAAATATGAGTCCGTGCCTTTCACAAGTGCATTAGTGGGAAATGAACTCAGCAATCTCGACCAGAATTTGAAATCAGCTTGCGCATTCCTCTTTAAGACACAGACACACAATATATATATATATATATATATATATATATATATATATATATATATATATATATATATATATAACATACAACATGTGTTAGCACGAGCGATACCCCGTCTTCATCACCCGCCGACCAGGGGTGATATCACGGTTTCGGTGGCTATGGTGGGACCGCCACCCCTGGCGCCACCAACTATATATATATATATATATATATATATATATATATATATTTATGCCGACTATATGCATTACAACTATGCATTTCCTACTGATGCCCCTAATGTGCTGTGTAACTGCTTAAAAATAAAAGGCGTTTACTAATTACTTTTTTAAAAATTTACATGTTTATGTTTGAAAATTCAGAGTTTTCCTTCTCGTAGTTTGGCTATCAACCAAGGCGAAAGTGCCGAGTTTGTTCTACTATTTAACCCATATTTGGGGGGGGGAGAAGAGATGGATTTATACCTTTCCCAAGCTATTTGGGCGAAAGTGAATGTAACGAATAGCTGGTATTCGAAAGCGGTACCCCAGTTTCTCGTTTCGAGCTGCAACCATTACTCCACCTGCACCTGCGCATCCAGATAGATGCACACACACACACGCACAGACATATGTATATATATATATATATATATATATATATCTGTGTGTGTGTGTGTATGTCTGTGTGTGTGTGTCTCTGTATGTGTGTCTCTGTGTGTGTATGCATACGTGAGTATATAAATAAGTCCTTAGCCTAATCCAATAATGTACAAAAAATATTATTTTTCAACATAAACTTCTCACATATATATATGTGTCTGTGTGTGTGTATGTCTGTGTGTGTGAGAGAGAGCGCTCGCATGCGCGTGTGCATGTTTGCATGCGTGTCTTTTTATCAGTTAATGGACGCATGCCAAGATAAGGTCTTCCTGGAAACCATTTTATCTGAAGCTAAACGCAGAATTTGTCTTGAAGAAAATAGCCATTTCCAGAAAACCGGAGCTCCCGCTGGTTGCCAGGACTTTTCCTCTATTGAAATAACTGCCCTTTTCGTGATGGTTGTGCCAGTCATCTGTGTTCCTGCCACAGACGCGAAATCCCCCAGGTAAAAAACCAATGGCTGCAAAGCTAAGCAATATATATATATATATATATATATATATATATATATATATATAGGGTGCGATAGACAAATTGTCGTCAAAATTACACAAAAATGAAAATAGCACTGACATCTCATTTTAACAGATATATTTACCAAAATGACACAAATACATCTTGAAATGTTAAAGAGTAAATTTAATCGATAAAATCGTCATTGGTTTCAGCCACGACCTCCAGACGACTTCGGAATCTCCTGCAACTCTTTTTGACAGTCTCCTTGTTTAAGTTGGTGAATTATGCCATAATGCTTGCTTTCATTTCATCTTTGGTGTTACAATGGGTTTTGTTAGCTTCTCGCTCAACTGCGACCCACACATAATGATCAAGGATGTTACAGTTTAGGGTGTTAGTTGGCCAGATGTAAGGAGTGCTGTGATTGCAAAAAATGTCTGACAGCCATGACCTGGTTCTTCTGTTTGTGTGGCATGGTGCAGAGTCCGGTTGCTAGACATGGGGTTCTTTCAGCAGCCACCCTCTTGACACAGGGCAGCACAACCTCCTCCATGCACTTGCTGTAGGTCCCCGTATTGAGTCTGAGGCCATGTGGAAAGATAAATGGAGGCATAACGTTGCCATCACTAGTGATCACTCCAAAAACCTTCGTAATCACCATTAAACTCATCCAGCTCTTTCAGAATATCCTGCGCTCTCCTTAGGTTGACACCCAGACATTCATATTGGAGCTTCTGGTGCGTATGCCATGCTGCACAGCATGCCGTTTCCATATTTCTGGCAGAGTGAATTACTTCATGGTGCTCTTTTTCTCACAGATGGGGCCCAACTGACCCTGCTATACTCTGCAATCGACAAAAAAAAGAAAAAACACGCATGCGTGAAATTAGAAATATAAAATGAATATTTACTCATCGCACCCTTTAAATATATATATATATATATATATATGTGTGTGTGTGTGTGTGTGCATACATATATGATATGAGATAACGATATATATTTTATATACCAATAACAGTATTGAGAAAATTCTAAGACAAAAAGGAACAAGTTTATTTGTGACGCGTTTTATCCATTAGGACTTCATCGGAATGGATTTGTTGACGCTGTTGTGACTACACATGTACTTGATATATATATATATATATATATATATATATATATATATATATATATATATATATATATATATATATATATATATATAAAAAAGCTGGATTTCGATGAATCGCTTAAAGTTTACTTTTTCAAAGCCCGTTTACAAGATCGCTTCGGGTTAGAGGGACTTTCTCTTCATGAAAAGGTTTTATCCTATATTCATTAGCAATAATAATAAAATTAACCTATTACTGCATAACGTTTTCTTTAAATTTTCCCTTTAACTGAATACTTACATTGGGCACACATGTACCATACTCTTTCGCAGATTGACCTGTCACCTATCGAAACTCAGTGCAATCCATGCACATGTTGATCCTCACATAATGAACGGCCAAAATGCAACTATCAACATAAGACTAATATTAGTAGATAACACCAAAATACTCTACCGCACCGAAAGCAAGGAAAGACTAAAAAATCTAGAAACTATTATTATAAAAAATAAACAACCCACATTAAATAAAATATCATTCATCACTGTAGATGGTATCTTGAAGTACATAGGATATAATTAATATGCGCACATATTATAAAAGTATTATAAAAAAAATTAATTAATTAAATAAAATAAATCGCATTCTTTTTGTGCGGCCTCGTTCCCAAGAGCCGATACACATGACGTCACACTAGACCATTTCAAACGTCCAGCTTCCCAAAGAATACCAGGATGCAGACAAAGGAATTCTGAATACCACAGAAACGCCACATCGGTTCTTGATAATGACTGCGAAAGTCGAAAGCACTTGATCAGAAATGACAAAATATGAACTTTAGAGTTTATCCACAACTTCGAGGACAATAATAAAGAATTAAAGACAGACAAGACAGACCACGTCGGTTCTTTTTAATCAAACTTGTTTGGATGAATACTTGCTTCCTAAATACACTTTTATATATATATATATATATATATATATATATATATATATATATGTGTGTGTGTGTGTGTGTGTGTGTGTGTGTGTGTGTATCATCATCATCAGCTTCAGCATCACCAAAGCCATAACCTATTATTAAGCTGAAGACAAGATAATAGCCAAGATATGATTCATTCTTCATTCATGTCTCTGATGAGAGACATACCTGCGAAGGCCCCACCCGCTCCCTTCATCCTCTCACTATGACGGTGCGAGAAAGGCAATTGCTGATCGCCTCGCAAAGAGCTAAACATTCCTCCTCTTTCTACCCCTTGCACTGAAAAGCGGGTAGGCGGTATTATTTTTTTCTGGTGGGCAGAGAACATCTGGGAGGAAGAACGTCAGCCATGATCTTTTTACTTACCAACGTTCTCGCTTTGCTGAACGGGTGGCCTAACTCATTCCGGGTATAGACTCCGGCTTCACCATTAAACCATCGTTAGCTAATGTGTGCCACCTTATCTTAGTTTCTCAGTGTAAGTCTTTGGGGAGGGAGTTTTAGGTTTCATGCATGTTCACAGTGGAGTTGTAAAGCACTAGAAAGAAATAATTTTATTCGCCGTGTCCCTTCAGTTCATGGGCGATTATGGCTCTCCACAGCTTCCTTTGCAGCTCTAAGTAAAATTCGTTCCCTTGCTATCCTTCCCAGATCATGTTTTGCTATCCACTTACACAAGCTAATAAGGTAGGTTACTCGTTGTTCCCCTCGATTCCTTTTTGCTTTCAAATATGTCCTGTGAGTAGCGGTTTCTCTAAGCTCTCTCTCCTCATGTTGCGCTCTAGAAATTTCAACTATCTCTTTCGAATTCTAGCGTATCATCGTTGCTCACATGCTATTTCCCTAGTATTCTCATCATCCTTCTGTAGAATGAAATCTCCCTTACCTGTGCCGTCCGAGGTATGACTTTAATCTACATCCACGTCCTGGGTAAGACGATAAACTAAGTCCAACAGCAAGGCATCTGATCAGTAGGTTTTGAGCAGCGTGGAACCACCTCTAAATTGCTGGTGTTTTCAGATCCATCCTGACTCGGGGTGGTAGCACCTGTTAGGGTCCCAGCTACGGGCAAATAGTTTAACCCCAAACTGGAGTCAAAACACTATGAAAGTGTAAAAATAGATTTTAATACCATCAATAGATTTTTGTAAAAAAAAAATTCTTACCAGTAACGAATTTTTGAAGATAAAATATTAGCAGCAATACATTTTTGGAAAAAGAATATTACCAGAAATAAAAATCTTGTCGGCATTAAATAACCTATTCAGGTTGATATGTCGTAAAACAAAATAAACCAAATAAATCAAAATCTTACCTGTGAGGTCCAGCAGTCACTGTCCTATGAAATGATTGATATTAAATATATATTAAGCACTATTTTCTTTCGATACCCGCAAAATAAATAGACAAGCTTTAAAAATAAACACACAGCAATAACAATATGAATTTAATAATAATAATAATAATAATAATAATCAGCAGCAACAGTTATTAATTAATAAATAAATACAAATTACCCTGAAGAAATTAGTAATTAATAAGCGATTTTAATAGCTACTAAATTAGCGCTTTACGGTACATAAGCAGTATTAACCAATAGCCGTTAGAACGGTTTAAATTAACCGTATTTGCTTGCTCAATAGAAAAGCACAATAAACTGAAAATAACTCGCCTTCCTACCCATAATACCCTAATGATTAACATATATAAATAGTCAAGCTATTATCCAATCAACATGGTCTAAATATTGCGTCCATGCACGAAACTAACTGTCAATATATATATATATATATATATATATATATATATATATATATATATATATATATATATATATATATATATATATATATATATATATATATATATATATATATATTTTTTTTTTTCCTCAACACACTATGTCCATTTTTCTTTTTAAAAATTTACTTTATTAACCTCAATTTAACTCTGTTGAGCGAGGTTCGAAACCGGTTAGCGAGTCCGGTTTTCATTTTTTACTTTTTATTATAATCATGAGTGGTAATAATAAATTTTTTGTCTGTTTATGGCAGTCATAAAGTTTTGTACTACTAAACATATCTTTACACACACACACACACACACACACACACTTACACACACACACACACTTACACACACACACACACACACACACACACATATATATATATATATATATATATATATATATATATATAGTCGACTCTCCCGTCAAGTTCGACGTATGAGGGTCAAGCAGATCAGTTCCCAGGAAACCGACAGCCCGACAACAGCACATGAGATTTGATTATTATGATGAAGGCTTCGTGCAGGACCATCCACACTTTTTGAAGGGCCGAATACAGAGACCTGGTGCACTATGTGCCACAAGGTCCCCAAACGACCCTCTGCAGGTTTTGAGTTCAGAGTTGTCCTTCTCCTAGACCAGTTGCCATCCAAGGCTATAGAACCCAGTCTGTCCTGCAATTTACCCATAGCTGGAGGGAGAAGAAGAGGATTCACACCTTTCCCAAGTGTATTAGCACGTAAATGAATGTAATGGACTCGACTGGAATTCGAACTGAGGCACGGTGGAGTAATGGATAACGGCTTAGATTGAGGAATCGCAGATATATATATATATATGTATATAGATTGATAGATAGATAGATAGATAGATGTAATTGATGTATATTTGGGCAGCAATCTTTATTTTAAACATCTTTCGTTAAATATGACAGAAAAGGAAAATTTAATTCATTTTTTTATTTAGTACTTCCAGCGTTCTTATATTTTTCCGTTTGTTGGGAATAATGGAGTGAAAATATTGGCCGTATTGTCCATTGTCTCAAGCGCTTATACTCTAATACTATATAGAGTATGTGACTGGGGCTCAAATGATGCCAAAATAAGACTTGGAACTCAGTTTCTCTTGTAGAATCCAGGTGATGGACTGACACAGAAAATGACCTCTTAGCCGGTGGGGACATGTAGCATTCGTGAGAAAAACAGACCATATGAGTGTTATATATATATATATAAACACTGCTTCTACTTCATTTATAGTGCTTTTTGTTTGTTTAAAATTTCTAGAATATTGGGTCTTATTTTGTCTTTCGCATTTTACTTAGGCTAGTTTTTATTACACACACACACACACACACACACACATATATATATATATATATATATATATATATATATATATATATATATATACGAGCAATTTCTGCTACATTTATAAGGGAAGTGTGCTCAAAATCGATCATAGAGCGTTTATTAGATTTAGACAGTGTGGCCACACATAGTCCGTAGATCGCATTTTAGCTTGAAATTAAGTGACATTACAGTGTTTATCACTATGTTCACACACACATATACGCTCTCTTACTCTCTCTCTTTTTACACACACACACACATATATATATATATATATATATATATATATATATATATATATATGTGGGAGGCACAGATTGAGGAATCGAGTTCGATTTTCCAGTCGAATCCATTACATTGGGAAGAGTATGAATAGCAGTAACACTATAGCCTTGAGTGGCAACCGGTCTAGAAGAGAACAACTCTGAATTCAAAACCTGCGGAGGGTCGTTTGGAGAACTAGTGCACTTTATGCCGAAGGTCCCTAAGGATCCAAACGGGGCACAAAGTCTTCTCAATTCGGCTCTGGGTGGTTGTGCACAAAGCCTTCACCAGGAACTGAGTTGCTTGACCCTCATACGTCGAAACGAGAGTCAAGTACACACACACACACACACACACACACACACACACACACACACACACACATATATATATATATATATATACACAGATATATATATATATATATATATATATATATATATATGTGTGTGTGACATAACACACACACACACACACATATATATGAGTGCTCCGTGCCATATATATATATATATATATATATATATGTGTGTGTGTGTGTGTGTGTGTGTGTGTGTGTGATAAGGTTTTTTCTCTCCTTATATTTTGTCCTTTCATCAGATATCATGTCTTGTTGCTGGGTGGATGACGAAGAAGTTGAGGTAATATTGGGCCAAACGAATCTCCCATAACTACTGCCCAACTATTAATAAATGTAAACAAAAAAATATTCCTATAAAAGATCAGTATTCCTACATAATTATTTATTTAGCGTCTGATAGTTTAGTCTGGTATAAGGTCATCATTGTGGGTGACCTGCGAAGTTTTAACTGATTATACTAGTAAGGTCCTTTTCCCCATGCAGTACTTTTCCACTGATAATAATGCGGTTAGGATTATTCCCTGACGCCTGTGGCATGCCAAAAAACAAGGCAAATTTTGTCCTTTTTTTCCTTACGTGGGTGGATGAGTAAATACTCACAATCTTAACAAAGTGGTCTGCAAGACTACGTCGTTAGCCATCTATTATTTACTTGTCTGTAGATACGTACACAAAGGGGTGGCGACATTTAATATTTGTGTCCGTTTATATGAAGGCTGTCATAGATAATTCTTTACTCACCATTTTTTTAAAAAAAAGATTATTTCTGTCGCCTAAAGAATAAAGAGAACACATTTTTATGTGTTTTTTATGTTCTTTACAGCATAACAAACAGATAATTGTTTTGATTTTTTCTTAGATCCAAAAGATTTCCTTCCCACATTTACTCATTCTAGCTAACAGAGAAGTAAACAGGTTTGGGTTGAAGAATATGAAAAGCTTTCAGATGCTGCGAGCTGAGGAAAAATACTAACTAGAAGATAAGCAAGAACTCTTATTCTGTAGAAGGAATAAATAAAACGACTACATTTTTCAATAGTCCCTTGTTTGCAACAGACAACCCCCAACTAGGTCACTTCCCATAATTCCTTGCGCACTTGGACGTAGTGTAATACTTAGCAAGAATGTCACGCTAGATCATTTACGACTGAATAGTGAGTTCGATGCTCACTGGGTGTTCCATAGTTTCGGGTTTATGCCACATCTATGCTACACTTAGAAAATCATCATATACTGGTGTTATGGTTAGCAAGCTTGTCTCGTTAAATCGACAACAACTGAGTATTGAGTTCGATCCTTACTAGGTACTACGAACTTTCGACTTTGTACCACATGTAAACTACTCTTAGAAAACCATTAGGATTCCTTGACGTGGTCTAATGGTTAGCATGTCTGTCTCGCTAGCATTAGTTACAACGGAAAAGTGAGCTCGTTCCTCACAGAGTGCATCGTACTTTCGGCCTTGTGCCACATCTAAGCTACGCTCAGAAAATCGACGTAATTCCTTTCGCCTCTAGGTTTTTTTTTATTTATACTCCCTCCTCGACTTCAACCAGATTACTCTCTTCAGTTGGTTGTTCCGACCGAGAGACTTGTCTGTTTTAGTATCTGTCTATATTTCTGAGATGAGGTATTATGTACACTATTTACATTATTCGGTCCTCATCTTTGTTGCCATATTTATACGTTGTCCCTTTTATTAGTGCCATATAGATACAGGTTTTTTTTTTTCATATGAAAGTTGAGCCTTTTTGTATGAAACCTTTCATAAGCAGAAATGGCGTAATGCGAACAGTCCATTAGTATTAAGTCATATGGGAAAATAATATGAACAGTTCCAGTGCTGCAGGGGGTCCCAAAAAAAAAAAAAAAAAAAAAAATTGCTTAAAAATTTCCAATATAATTGACAGTACTATAACAGTAAAAAAAGGATATCTTTAATTTTGAAATAGCATTTATGTTTAGAGTAGGATTGCAGGATTCTTTGGAGTGCCGCCAAAGAACAGTATGATATAAAAATACGTGAAAATAAATAATCAAGTACGCATCGTATTCCAAACCATGCACATCAGCGACAACAGATAACAAACCTCGACTTTCGACATCGAAGAAGGCACACATAGAGAAAGGTTATATATATGTTTTTTTTTATATTCTAGATCATACTGGATATCGGAGTGAGCCTGTATTTCGTAAAAGCGAAGTGACATAAAGAAACTTTCGTAAAATACCTGTATAAATATTCGCGAGGCATTTTAATCATTTCTAAAACGCTTATATATTACAACGTATTTCAGTTACGGAATACGTCCTAACTATATTGAAGGTAATGCGAAAAAAAGGAAATATGAAAGAAAGACAATAGAAACTAAAGCGTAAACATGCAAATCATGATTTTAGTACCAAGGTTTACCTATCGTCCGGTTCACACTCCTCCCTGGTTTTTTGAAAAGGGGTAGAAGTTTATTTCTTGTTTCCTGTTTAGAATTAGGCTTCGGATTGCATCTCAAGGCTCCTTCAACTGTATACATCTGCATACGATCTCTGAAATTTAATTTACTAAGTATTTATTTATTTACTTTTTCTCATCAATAGGAGCAGATAGGTTCGCTTATCGTCCAGTTCACATTTCGCTCCGGTCTCTTGACCATGTGTATAGGTGTTCCCGTTTAGGACCGTGTTTCCGGTTCCGTCTAAAATATTTTCATTCTCTTTCACTCCAAGGGGCCCCTTGCATCTTAGTGGTATTGGCACTTTGCTTGGAATGGATTGATTAAAAATAAATATCTTCAAAAATGTTTCAAATTTCGTACAGTATATATATATATATATATATATATATATATATATATATAAAAGTGAACATAAAGTCAACACTTATATGCAATCGTCTGTGACGATGCTATATAGCATGAAACAGACTGACGATCTAAGTGTTGACTTCTATGTTCACTTTTATATATTTACACGCTCTATCTCTGATATTGAGCAATTTATTCCATAAATATAGCATACCTTAAGACTATATTTCTTTATATTTATATATATATATATATATATATATATATATATATATATATATATCTGTGTGTGTGTGTGTGTGTGTGAAAGCGAGAGAGAAAGTGTGTGAGAATGAGAAATGTTGGAAGTAAGCAGGGCGCCAAAATATAGACCAGCCTTAGCGATTGGTCACGTCATTGGCGCTGTAATTTCTCGATTTAGCTTAAGGCTATTTTTCTGCCTGTTTGTTCTTTCGAGTCATGAATACAGGATATGGTTGGAAAGAAGAGATGAAATAAACATTAAACTAAGCTAGAGGAAGGTATAATAATAATAATAAGAAGAAGAAGAAGTAGAAGAAGAAGAAGAAGAAGAAGAAAAGTAAAGAAATTTTGCGAGAATATTTGGAGCAGCCCAAAGGAATATAACACCAATGCCGAATGGATCCGACGACAAGAAAGAATGTTGTATAAACCTCTTCAAGAATGGGAAAATATAACCGCAAATAGTGTTAGGCAAACTCTTAACGAAATCCCGATAAAGGAAAATCCCCAGGAAATTAAATTGTACGCAATCTCCATCAATCCATAAAATCCTGACACGAACTCTATCAATGCTTATTAATAATCCCAATGAAGTTCCAGTATGGATCACTGAATGTATTGCATGTATCCTGCCAAAAAACAGATGATCCAAAAAATTATAGGCCAATAACATGTCCGTCCACCACGTATAAATTGAGCACGTCTTTCATGACGAACCATACTTACTCTTTTCTAAAAACAAACAAAATTCTTCCACTGAACAGAATGGACGCCGGAGAGGTTCATATGGTTGCAACTACTGATAAACAAAATGACCCAGAAAAATCGCAATAAAAGATGTAGGAATTTCAGCACAGCATGGATAGATTACCATAATGCCTTTGATAGTATGCCACACTCTTGGTTCCTTAAGACTTTGGAAATATACAAAGTCTCCTCCGTGGTAGTAAATTTCCTTGAACACAGCATGGGAATGTGGAACCCCACATTATACCAAAATCACATGAGTCACTGGCACATTCAACCGCCTGAATACCCGACGAGAAATCTTTCAAGGAGACTGCCTGTTATCCCTTCTGTTTTGTCTCTTCTCAATTGCTCTTATGCATGAACTAAACAATAATAGCCATGGAAAGTACTAAACAAGAAAGTACTCAATCACCTACTCAACAAGGATGATCTCAAACTCTTTGTCAAAGACGACAATGAATTGAAGGGTCTCCTCAATATTATAAAATGTTTCAGTGACGACATAGGTATGGATTTCGGATTAGATAAATGTGCAAAAGAAACATGCAAGAAAGGGAGAATCACAGAAAGACACTCAAAAAAAATCTAGATTTTGTCACAAGGATTAGTGAACTGGGACAAGAAGAAACATATAGGTACCTAGAAATTAGCGAAGGAAATAGAATATAGCATACCCAGATGAAGGAGAAGGTAAGAAAGGGGTACTACAGGCGTGTGCGTCTGGTACTGAATATCGATCAGAATTTGAAAACAGGATATCAGCCATAAACACCTTGACTGTTCCTGTGGTGCAATACAGTTTCAATATCCTTAACTGGACCATAGCTGACATTAAGCGAATGAACGCCAAAACGAAAAAGCTTCTCACCTGCTACAGCATGCATCATCCGATGGCTGATGTTGATCGTCTGTATGTGCCTGGATCCGAAGGAGGCAGAGGATTAGTTCAACTAGAACTATCTTACAAAACTACAATAATTTGGCTTCAAAGATACCTGAAAACTACAGAAGACTGAATGATGATCTGTGTCAAAGAACATGAAAGAAGAAACTTTATTTAGTAATAGAGGAAGCCAACAAGTTCAAAATGGAGTTTCAAATCGGTGAAGAAATGCAAGTAAAGCATAATACACTGATTGCAGCTACAAAATACTTTTTTTTAAGAAAGCAAAAGCAAATGCAGCCGACCAGATACAGAAAAGATGGCAAGATAAACCGCTTCACGGTCAATACTCTGCCAATGCTAATGTAAACAAACATCGGTATTAGCACCCACTAAATATAAAACCCGATATGGAAGAGTGGGCTAATATCTGCATTGGAAAATATGCAACTTTTGCGAAAAGAAAACTGCAAGAAATTGGTATGAACACCACACAGACCCAGTTAAGGAGATAGGACCTGTAACAAATTTATGGGACTTCACAATACACTCAGACAGAAACATCAAATCTAATCGCCAGGAAATCGTGATTAGAATCCACAAAGACAAAATGTGACATGGCCATACCTGCAGACTGTAATGTATCTTTGAAGATCTTCAAAAAATATTAAAATACAAGGACCTTGAAAATGAAATCTCAAAAATGTGGCGCATGAGGACATTAACAATTCCAGTTGTAGTTGGAGTCCCCCGGATTGATTGGAAAAGATTCCAATAGACTCAATGAAGGAATCCCTGGCAACCCATGTCTTAAAGAAATACAAAAAATTGTTCTCACAATTACAGCCGACACCTTACGAAGAGCTTTATCTATGCAAAATATGTGTGATTTTTATTTTATTTCATTTTATTTCATTTATATACTTTTTTTCCAAAATGTTCAGTGGAAAATGTCATGCAAATTTCTGACCTTATTAGGTCTCTGGTCAGGACCCAGAAAAGAAAGGAGTATACACCAGAAATCAAAAGAAATAATAATAATAATAATAATAATAATAATAATAATAATAATAATAATAATATGTCAAAAATGTGGCACATGAAGACATCGATAACTCCAGTTGTAGTTGGAGCCCACGGACTGATTGGAAAGGATTCTAATAGACTCTGTGAAGGGATTCCTGGTAGCCCATGCCCTAAAGAAATACAAAAAAAATGTACTCTTAAGTACAGCCCACATTCAGACATTTAATAAATCCTAAAATCTATACTGGGTGATATCGTCACGGAAAATAGAATCGTCATGTCGAGTTCAAATTCAGATCGAGGCTATGACGTTCACCCTTGGGGAACTTCTTCTCTTTGCCGTATTGATTCAGGATATAGGCGGTCATGGGCCGCCACAACTTCGTCTCTCTTGTAGCTGTTCGTAACATTCCTCTTTTTACTACCCTTCCCACCCGTCATTCCGTTATCCATTCACACAAACTGGTCATGTATGTGGCCCGCTCTCTACCTCTGTCCCTTTTACCTTTGTGAGTGTTAAATTCTCCAATCCTTTTTTCTTTGATCTGTCTCTGATTCTGACTATAAGTTTGTTGCCTTGAAACGTCTTCATTGTTTATGGTATCCGTCCATAGTATAATAATACATGAAATCAAAAAGAGACAGTTTAAATTTCTGCAATACATTATGGCGAAAGAGGAATTGAAAAAGTTTGATACTCACAGGACATATTGAAGAAAGGAGGGTCAGAGCGAAACAGCGAGTAACCTAGATATTGTGTGACTAGGGTGACTGGTCTGTGGAAAGGGTACACGATAAAGAGTAAAACGTCGCTTTGAGCAACGAGTTGTGAAGAGTCGTGTTCTGAAGTTACACGACACATAACAGAAGAATGGCTTTGAGAAAGAATGAATCTATCTCTTCTCCCCTTAGCTATGGGTTAAAAAGTAACCCAGTGGCAGTCAATCTAGGACCTCTCTAAATTCAAAGCCGTGGAAAATGGAGCGAAAAACTGCTCCACTACTTTTTCCAAGGAAATAATGACAGATATTAAAAAAGAAACTGTGGAGAACCATGACCGCCGATATCTTGAGTGGACATTTTTTTTTTAAAAAAAAAACTCTAAAAAGATAAAAATAACAATTTACTCATGATATTGACTAAATTTTGCTTTGTATGATATAACGTAAATCTTAATTTTCTCACACGATAAGTATAACCTAATTTAAATTATGATTATTGAATTAAACAGAAAATTAATTATTTATTAATTTGGCGCAAGGAATAATTTCCTTGAATCTAATAATTTAGCATACACTTTAAAAAGCAGAAAAGTATATTGGTTTCATAATCTTTAATAAACCGCGAGTTTTGCAGGGTGACTGCGCATGCGTATTTCAATTTTTTTTTTTTTTTCTAAGATATTTTAATCGCAGTGGAGACCGGCTGTCGATTGAAATCAAGATCAAATTTTATTTTATTTTTCTGTTGGAATCCATAAATGATTAAAAGAAAATTATATTCCATATCAGATGTTTCAAGAGTATTTAATACCAAGTTCAATCATTTTTTAATTAATGTGACATATAGAAATGCGCGTTGATGAAACCCATTTCAAGAATTGTACGCTTTACGTGTTCAAAAAGGGGCTCGTCAGATTCGAAAGCATCCATAAATATTTGCCGTGTCTATAGAAACAAAATGTTATATGCCAGGGCATTTCAGCCAATTATTTACTAAGTTTCGGTCAAGGAAGCTTAACCCGAAATATTTCAGCACGAGAAATCCTATAACTGTTCAGTCAGTAACACCATCCATGAACTCGTTAAAGTGTTTAATCTATTTATTCATAACGCCCAACTAGATGGGCGTGGTCTTTATTCAAAGCCTAATAATATTTCTGTACCGTAATGAATTGTTCGAAACACTATCCGCGTCTTCCTTGTGGGTGACATTATTTCCACCTTGCAACCTCTCTCTCACAGACGAGATGTGGTAAGCTTCTCACTCCTCTATCGCTACTTGCATGGAAAGTGCTCGGACGAGCCGCATTCCTGGGTTCCCCCAGTTCTAACCTTTACGGCTAGGACCTGCCATGCCAGTTACATTGTAGAAAATCAAACCCATCCCCTCCGTGTTCTATTGGTCAGAAGTAAGTTCCACTCGAACAGCTTCTTCCCGCGAACTACTACTCTGAAAAACCGACACCCAAGAGGATGTTTCCCTGATCGCTACTATCTTAACCTGTTCAAGTCTAGAATTAACCGTTATCTTCCTCACCTATTGTTATACTGGAACACACCTATTCTATAAGTAGAAGTAGTAAGAGTAACAAGTGAGTCGCGGAGTTGGTCAGTCAGGCTGACCGGCTGATCGGTTGAACTCTCTTCCTTCGGGCGGGGAGGAACCCGAACGAGGCTACGCCGAAGGGAGGATTCTCTTTCGGAGAGGTAAACCGACCCTCAACCCGTTTATACAGGTTCAATGGGCATATTTTTGGCCGAGCCCACGGGCTCGGAGATCCCACGGGCTCGGAGATCCCACGTTAAACCGGCCGTGTGCTACATGATGCCCACGTGATGGTGGTGGGGGGGTGACTAAATACCGTCGCGGGGTTGGTCAGTCAGTCGATGTCGGACGACCGTTAGTCGGATATTAAAGTATCAGCCACCCCAACTAGATTACTGCGTCATTACCTATTATATAAAGTTCCTAACGTTTTGTACGTCGAACCTATTTTAGGACCGACTTAGTAGAAGTACAATCCTCCACTGTGAAACCACTACATAACACCTATCCGCATAAACCTTTTACTCTATAACCCTCTACTTTGAGTGGCTCCAGGGCCTTTTACAGGGTGTGCCTTACTGTAATAATAATAATAATATAGTATAATATATTTATAATATATTTAGTTTAGTGCCTGGATCTAATTAACACCATAGCCAACTAGTTGACCATCATGTATAAATAGGTTAATATACATAAGTTAAGAGCAGACAAAGGGTACCCAACAATCTGTCAATCAGAAAGTCAATACCTGTTCGTCATTAAGGACAAGATTGACTACTAGACTAGTTCTGGAAAGGATAGTCACCAGTTATGACAAATGTGTCCATTATAAACATATTCCAGCGAGAGAAACAATGTTTATGATCACAAAGAAAAGCCTGCACCCGTAGGAAATCCGTCGTTACACACTGATAGGTAATTCTTCGTATTTGACGGGATATGTGATGACGTGATGGATTTTAATGAAACACTCTTGTCGACAGCTAGAAGAATGACATCAGTCTTTCTGGAAAAATCTTCTCAGATGATTCAGAAAAAAGCGTATTACTTTTACATGACCACGCAAGACCACACTTTACAAAATGCATTAACATGTAGACACTTATAATTAATTGTGACAATATTTTCCTAGTACATCTATATCTATAATTCTCAAAATGTGTGTATGTATGTCTGTGTGTGTGTGTGGTCCGATGTTGTTTATGTGTTTCCACAGCTTTCATTCGATTTCGATGAAATTTTGTTTTTGATAGATAATTCTTCAGTGTTGGTTTTGAGTCCAAATTGGCTGCAAAAAATTACAACCTTGAAGGTGAAAAATCAAAAAAACTGTTTTTTTACACTTTGCGCAAAAATCAAAGGCAAAATTTAATGTCTGTAAAAAAAAACAGCATACAATCAATTTAGAGAGTTGAAATCTAACGCAAGAGATTATTAGAATTATAAAAAAAAATTATATTATAAATTGAAAATTATCGTATATTATTATAACGGTCCATGGAAACGGTTCATTCCTTGCAAGATTGAGAACGCAAAAACAGCATTTTTCAGGGCTACACCCATTCAAATTGTTACCCCCCCCCATTTGGAGATGAGCCTCAGTTGCACCCAATTGTTGTGACTAATACTGATTTTCAGGTGGGATTACTTTAAACTTAAACAGTTCCAATTGAACGGCAAAAATTTCCAGTAAGGAAACACCCGGTCGAAGACGGGTTATACTGCTAGTATGTAAAAATAAAACGCAGCCCTCGTGAAAGCTTTCCGCCGGCTGACCAATGATCACCCCACGTTGTATACCGATTTTCGATCTCTTCGATGTTCACCGAAAGCTGGGAAAGAGCACAATGCCTGTTCACAAGTTAACACGATTAAAGAAACATCACTTTCAGAAATAAGAACACGAACCCTTTTTGCCATAATATATTTAGGTGTTTATTCAAGGCTTCGCCTGTTTGTCTGGGTGGGTAACTAGGCGATATTTTCGTCAAATTCTGCCTTGTCAACTCTTCCTCTACTAATTCATCGCTCCTATACTCATCCCGACGTGATGGTGGGCAATATGAAATGTAGGCTTCAGAACCGCTCCACGGACAAGTCCATGTGCCGCTAAGCGCGGACCAAAACTCTTCCTCGATCCCAAGCATTTTACTATAGACCAGCACCTGGATATACCCTATTTCCGGTTTTGTTACAACTTGATCTCCGAATTTCCCTTTACTTCACTGAATGTGGATTTCACATAGAAGACCGAACTTCAAAAGAAACCACCGGCTGGTCAATCAAACAGAAACACTTGAGGCCGTGATAAAACCACTTCTCTTTTTATTTACATGGTTTACCAGACTATCGTACCTTGTTAGTAGATAACTTTCACACTTCTTTGAAATTCTTGGTCATGGGGCCAATATTGTAACAGGTTATAATGTTTACATGTTGAAGACTTATCTTGTGTCATACAAGACATAAATGAATTGAATCGTCCGTTCATGTAAATCAGCAGTGTTAAGCAGAGTTGAGCAGAGTCAGCATTAGGTCTTAACCGCGTGCTAAACTCTTAGTGTTTGTCAAACTCTATACCTTCAGGCAGAGAGGAACCCAGGCGAGACTTATGCCGAAGGGTAGAGTCTCTCTCGTCTGGGGAGGTAGACAAACACAAATTCCCATTCCTTGTGGCTCGTAATAAACATTGTATTTCTATTATTTCTCTGTTATCCATTTAATCAGGCTCACTAAGTATGTTATGCGTTGTTTTCCTCTATCCCTCTGTCATATAAGGCCTAAATGAATGGAATCGTCAGTTTATGTAAATAAGAGGAGTTGAGGAGAGTTAGCATTAGGTCTTAGCCACGTGTTAAGCTCTTAGTGCTTGTCAAAATCTCTGCCTTCGGGCAGAGAGGAACCCAAACGAGGCTATGCCAAAGGGGAGAGTCTCGTCTGGAGAGGTAGACAAACTCGTACACCCCGTTATTACGGGAATTTTTGCCTGGGCCTGGGGAATATTGTTCGCTTTGGTTGATAACTCTAAATCCTAAACCAGTTGCGCGTGGGGCTAGCAACCCGACCCTGCAAGCCAGAGCAGCAACACCTATCATGGTAAAGACTTGATCTTATACTTCTCTAGAAGTCTGCATGACGTAGTTGCATAACAAAATGTTCCCCTTTATGGACCGTGTCCCCTCGGGACGTAGGCAATCATGGCTCTCCACATCTTCTCATTCCTTGTGGCCCGTAATAAACATTGTATTTCTATTAATTCTCCTAAGCCCTACTCTGCCATCCGTTTAATCAGGCTCACTAATTATGTTATGCGTTGTTTTCCTCTATCCCTCTGTTATATAAGACATAAATTAATGGAATCGTCCGTTTATGTAAATAAGCGGAGCTAAGCGGAGTTGAGCAGAGTCAGCATTTGGTCTTAGCTGCGTATTAAGCTCTTCGTGCTTGTCGAAATCTCTGCCTTCGAGCAGAGAGGAGCCCAGACGAAGCTATACCGAAGGGTAGAGTCTTGTCTTGGGGGGGGGGTAGACAAACCCGATCCCGTTATTACGGGGTCTACGGGTTCGGAAACACCCACGTTAAACTGGCACTATGCCACACCCCGCTCTGTGGGTAGCTCGAGTAAATAGCGAGTTAGCATTAGGTCATTTGCTAAGTGTACCTTCGTGTAATAAACCTTCTATTTCATTACTTACCTACGAGTATGTCTTCATTACTTATTCCCCTCTCTTATCTCGAAAACACGAGATACGACATTTTGTCGTCACTGGTTTCCTTCCCCGCTGATAGATTCGAAACTACAAAATAAATCTCGCTCATCGAATGTCAATAAAAACAGGAGCCACTGATATGAGAACTGACAATTCATTGATATGAAAATAATTATAAATTGTTTTCTTTTTATAAATTCTATGATCCTACATTAAGGTTGTTTTTTCTCAGCTATCACAGAAATGGCGGCATTGTCAGTATTAAATAATGGATGCATGATAGGATAGTTTTCTTAACTTAAGAATTCCTTTAACTAAGTCTTTTATATATCGCCAGTTTTTAAAGACTTAATGGATTTATTTTTAATCACACATTTATTATTTCAAAGTTTATTATAGTGGCCATTTCGTATTTAAAATATACTTTTTTTTTATTGATTAAACAGTATGTATTACGTCTATCGGTCTGCACATTCGTATATGACTCCCCCTTTTTAGGGGAAACTGCCGTTTGATCTGATATACTTTATCGCTGGGCCGTGAAGGCTTTATTTTCCCTTTTTAAGGAAAGCAAATCCTCTTTACTCGTGTTATTTTTCTCGAAAGTCCATATTTGCTCAGATTCGTTTCCGAAACGCAAACAAAGCTATTTGTAAAGACTTAATGGATTTATTTTTAATCTGACATTTTCATTAGTTTATATGGCCAGTTTGTAGAACATTTCGTCAGTAGTGGGGAAGTGAATTATTTCATAGCCGAACGTTTTAAAGAACATACACAAAAAACAAATCGAATCTTATTTTCCACTAAAAATGCTCGATTTCGCCCTGTCTTCCGATTGGTTTATCATTATAACCCCTAACTAAGCAATCAGACTCTAATCCGTCCTCCTGTCTTCTGATTGGCCTACCAGTATGATCCCTAACCATTCAAACAATGACTAATCTCTCTTCCTGTCTTCTGATTGATCTATCAATATGACCCCCAAATCAATCAAACAATGCCCAATCTGTCAATTCTGACCTTCCTATTTTATTACTCGGCTAAGATTGACAAAACAGACATAACATTTCTTGAGTTTCAAAAACCTATTGGACAAACAATTCTTGTGAAATATAGCTTATTATATTCAGGGAAGCAGTTCTTGGATTTTGAAACATAATAGCAAGTCGTTGAACTATGGAAGACCTTTCTTCTACACTGAAACAAGCAGCCCATAACGTCTGACCAGTTCCGATTGTCAGCTGTATTCAACTGCTTTCTCAGATCAATGGTTAAAATGACTTTCAGCGATACAAGTCTGTGGATCTTGGCGAAGACCACACTTCTTCGAACCTTGCGAACTGACGCTACAAAATCAAAAACAAAGAACTGTACCAAATTACAGATATGACATGACTTAAAGACTTTCAACAGCGGGAACAGCTATAATGGATATTCACATATAATTCGAAGAATAACTAATGACATAACAAAGATGCTGACGTTCCTCACTATTTCAAACAAAATGTTAGAAACGAAATCCCCGTCAATACTGGAAAGAGCGATAACAGTTACTGGACTTTATAATCTTACTAGCAGTAGAGCCTGGCGTTGCCCGGGGATGTAACAGTAAGAGATAAATCAAGTATCGACCATCATAATAGACTGAAAAATAAAATTGACAAAGATTATTGTTTAAGGTTGACGGACACGCATGTCTTAATTAGGTTTTTGTTTTGTTTTGTTTTTTACGAATTGGTCAAACCCAAACTCAAACAAAAACATTGTTTTCAATCGTTATGTGTCTACCGATTGAATAGAATTTTATTATAAACAATTGTCTTGTAAATGGAATTTTTAAAGCATTCCGAATTTAAAAATAAAGAAAAAAGTGTGCAAGACAATAAGAAACAGTAAACGTTCCAAAAAAAAAGTGAAGTTTTGTTGAAATCGGTTGAAAAATGTAGGAAATCCGATCCCATATATAAACGAACGCACACACACACACACACACACACACACACACACAAACAACCTGGGTTTTATAATAAATATAACTCGATATGAGTTGTCCCCCTTTCATTCTCGCGATGCCTCTTAATCGTGTTTTCAAATTGATTTCGTGCAAAAACAAGTGTTTTTTTTTTCAATTTTGGCGCTGTCAGAACCACCGCAAGGTAATTTTACGTAGTCCTGTGAAGTTTTGTTGAAATCGGTTGAAAAATGTAGGAAATCAGATCCAATATATAAACTTACAGACACACACACCCACACACAACCTGGGTTTTATAATAAGTATGATTTTACTGAAAGATTGTTTTTAATAAATTTTATAACTTCAACCATAGCAGCAGTACTGACTCTTCGTTTAATGAATGCCGAATATTTTCTTATAAGGAAACGGCTAATATTACCATTATCGTTAAGCGCCAGTTAGCAAAAGCGTCTATATCTGAGTACGAAACCAGTTTATTGACGTTCCACACTACTTCGAACAAAAGGTTAGGAAGGAAATCCCCATCAATGCTGGAAAGAGCGATAACAGTTAATGGACATTAGAATCTTATTTTCCAGAAAGATTATTTTAAGAGAAAGATTTTATAAATTCAACTGACAACAGTGCTGGCTGCTCAGTTATTGAATGTCGAATATTTCCTTATAAGGAAACGGCTAATATTATCATTACCATTACCGTAGTTAAGCTGGTCATTTTTTTAAAGATTTCATGGTTAAACCATAAACCTACGTATACTTAAACCAGGTGATCTGTGTTCGGAAGCATTAGACCACATTCAGAAGCATGAGCTTCTATCTATTCTGGTAAATATATAAGACGGTTTTATAATGAATTTTAGCTTAATTTTTAAGCGTTATAAGCCGTATGTATACATTATACATGATGTGAATTGGAGTTCGTTATGCAATGTGCATTATGATATATACTAAAATTAAGACTTCGGTAATGCAAGAAAGGCTATAAAATCAGTAAGTCAATAATGTAAAAGAAAAATGAGCATCGAAATAATTAATATCGGTTGCGAATTTTCTATATAAAACCAGTTCTGTAAAACTGTTTATGCTAGCCTTTTTTTTTTCCTTGGTTCGTATCTCATAAAAAAATTCCCTAAATTGAGTACCATGAATATTAATATATAAATGTATTCACTTTCTGACATTCCTGTCTTGTTCATCGGCCTTTTTTCTCGTTGTTATTGGCAAGTCTGTTATCATTCTCTTCTTTTTTTCTTTGAAAATAACAGGACAAAACAGGAACGAATCCTGATTCTTTCATTAACCCGCTGACTGAATATGATTTCCAAGTGTGTTAAATACTGTAAAGTTAGAGAGACGTCTGACGTCTGCTACCGTCTTTTTGTTTTTTGTTGTTTTTTGTTTTTTTTACTTACTGCGCAGGCGTGGCCCGACCCACTTCCGTCAGGAGAACGCAGAATGACCGACGAAGAATGGAACAGAAAGGAAGGGTGGATGAAATATCAAGAGTTAAGTAAATCTGACGTTTTCAGAAAACGTTGTCTGGCGTTGTTAAGATTATGGCGTAACCAGCAAAAATAAAACGACTAGTGTGTTAATAAATTCGCCACGTGTTTCGACGGGAGTTGATTCCATCGAGGAAGAAGATGAAGGAAAAGCTCCCATCGGTGGCCATTGGTTAATTAAAGACAAGCTTTTTCTTGTGAATGAACACGAAATAGGTATGTCTATGTGTGTGCGTGCGTGTGTCGGGGGGTGAATGCGTTGTTGCGTGTGCCAACTTCTGTGCATATCAAACTGATTCTCTCTTTAACCCTCACTATATGTATGTATCTTTACGTTCGTACCAATTTGTCTCTCTACAGGTACTCTTTCCACACACACACACACACACACACACACACACACATATATATATATATATATATATATATATATATATATATATATATATACACACACAAACACACACATATATATAGTGATTTTCCAAGCGTAGCTTAGATGTGGCACAAGGCCGAAAGTTTGGGACGCCCAGTGAGGATCGAACTCACTACTCAGTCGTAATTGTTCTAGCGAATATATATGTGTGTGTTTTGGGGCAGCAGTCCTTCTTTTATACAGGTGTAGTTAAAGTTAACTGAGAAGATACTGTGGTTAAGGTATTTTTATTTAGTTTTTCTTGCGTTCTTATACTTTCATTGCATAAAAACGGGATTGCTGCCGAAATACACAAAATATGAAATTACATGACCGGAAGTCAACATGGAAAGTATAAAAAACACAAGAAAAGTTAAATAAAAAATCTTAACCACAGTATCTTTTCAGTCGTTTTTAATGGAATATATATATATATATATATATATATATATATATATATATATATATATATATATATATATATATATATATATATATATATATATATATATATATATATATATATATATATATATATATATATATATATAAAAGAAACAAAAGGATTTACTCGCACATACACAGAGTGGGTGCAGGTAGTGTAATAGTTAGCGTTTCGGAAAAAGAAATTGACGAACCGAGTTCGAATAGCAGTAGAATTCGTTAAGTTCACTCTCGCACAAGTACTCTTGTGAATGGTATGAATCTCATCTTCCTCACACCCACCAGCTATGTCTTAAATATCAGGGCGAACTGGGCTCCTCTATACTGGCTGACAGCCATTCTAGAAGAAGGACAACGCTGAATTCAAAACCGATTATTTCCTCATGAGCACATATGGTTGGCTAGCGTAGAACTGTCCCCCCCCCCTAGTGACACTGGGTATGTAGTCCTGGCAAAGCACATACTATAGAGCCAATGAAAAGATTATGTAGTTCACAGTTAAATGAGCTTCGGGTTTGTGGACTCTTTAATCCTGACTGAGGTTGCCAGTTCTCAACCTAATCAAGAAGCTTTTCCTCAAAAGCTTTTGATGTTTGATCATTTGGTAAGATTTTGGAAAGTGGGCTGAATTGTTATTTATTTATATCGGCTTTTTCCACCACTACAGCTCTAAGGTTTTCACAAGTTTTCACAACAAACATTGCGATTAAGAGCTATCACCATGCCCCATTCGTTCATGACGCTTTGTCGCGTGGAGTTGAATTTAAAGTTGTTCTTCTAGACTAGCTGCAATCCCTGTGATTAAAGATCTCACATTGGCCAGCTCTCTAACCTATAGCTGGCGTAAGAAGAAAAAGACTCACGCCTTTCGCAAGGACAATAATGTTAATTTCTCTTCATGTTTTCACGGTTTAAGATGTATCTTGTATGAGCGTTCATTTAAAGCTTTCAGATGGAATTTGAGTGAGCATCTTTCGATTTTTTAAAAACTTTCAACATTCCATTCCTACTGTTAAATTAGGTGAAGTTGATAGTGGGAGAGAGATGTTTAATATACTGGGACTCTCTTATAGTGAGATGTTTCTGGTAAGGTGATTTATATAGAATTTTTGTGTTTTCGACTAGAATTTTTCTTAAGGGTTCTTGTAAGTTGTATATATATATATATATATATATATATATATATATATATATATATATGTGTGTATATATATATATCCGTCAGCTTTCAACAATCAGTGGTCGTTTTCATGAACGGAATATATTATGGTTCGAAATTTAAGAAAATGTTCATCTTGTTTATTTCAACCCGGCGTTTAATGTTTGGAACGTTAGTATTCCAAATTATATGGATTTAGATGTATTAAATGTGTCATCTTCTGAGTATTTGTCGTCTTTGGTCTGAAATTTATTGTACTTATAATGAGTACGGAAGGCTTGGAGAATTCCAAAGTCCCAGCATATATCGAAGGCAAATAGAACAGGGGTAGGCAGCGGGCCACCTACCTGACGAAATTGTCTAAAAGGAACGTGGGGTGTAAATCTTGGCAAAAGGACAAACGTTACTAAAAGCTACAAGAGATAGGAGCTTATTGACAGCCATTATCGTCCACGCCTTGAAGGGACATGTTAGAAGTAAAAGATACATGTCGATATTAGTTTCATGTAACACAAGACAAGTGTAGGGCAACAAAGAAAGATTAAACTCAGTATAAGAGAGACTGAGATCTCAGAGTCTAGCTCGTTAATCATTGCTTTAAAGTGAAAGACGCTTGAACTAATACATATATATATATATATATATATATATATATATATATATATATATATATATATATATATATATATACATTCACAGGGGCGATGGATAAATTGTCACCATTTTTATTTTTAATTTCGCGCATGCACGTTCTTTTTTTTTTTTATTTTGTCGACTGCGCAGTATAGTAGGGCACCGTCTGGGAGAAAAGAGCACCATTCACTCTGCAAGAAATTTGGAAACGGCATGCCGTACTGCTTGGCATTCGCACGGGAAACTGCAATACGAACATTTCAGAGTGTTTGGATGTCAACCTGAGGACAGTGCAGAGGATTCGAAAAGAGTTGGAGGAGTCTCATAGTGATTACGAAGGTACGGCAGTTTGGAAAACTCACTCTGGTCATTTTGAAAAGAACTCCCGAATTTGTGGGTGAGATCCAGGCCATGATTGACAAAGATCCCTGCAAGTCAATCAGGTCCATAGCCAGGGACACAATAGTGTCTGCGTATCCTATCAGGCAAGTAGTGCATGAAGACATTCGGTATTTCTCATACAAGGCAGGAAAGAGCCAATTTGTATCTGAAGCCATGAAGGACAAGAACGAATTACGAAGCTTTTGAACAAACACAAGAATACACTCCAACCCAACATGCTTTGGTTTTTCTCAGAAGAGAAAAAATTCTACCAGGATAAGATGGCGAACACACAAAACAATCGTTGGCTTGCTGTGTCCGCAAAAAATGTAATGTGTGATGAAAACCAAATATACAGTCAACATTATGGTGTTTAGAGTGATCACTAGTGATGGCGACGTTATGCCTCCATTCATCTTCCCACAGGGCATCAAACTCAACACGGAAGCCTCTACATCAAGTGCAACTGTGTTGATTAGACCGGTCGACATTTTTTCGACCCAAATGTTTTTGGGCAATGAGCACATGTTTCTGGGCTATTTGTTCACGCTTAATCTGAAAATCAAGTCAATTTTGCCCCATCCTATCACATTTCCTCAGTAGAGATCATTTCTATTTTGCTTAAAATAGGCCAAAATGTCTGATTCATGGATATGCCACGGCTTAAATATGGTAGTGACATTGTTGAAACATTTCGTTTCATGTTAAAATGATTTATCATTCAAGAAAAAGTATCCAAATAAAATTCAAAATGATTTCTGAACTATTCCAGTTCAGATAAGCTGAACTGAAAATGCTTGATTTTATGAGAGATATCTCACAGGAAAATGTTCTTATGCCGTCAATGTTCTTAGCTTTTTAAAACTTTGTGGTTTGTATTTCTTCTCTACTTTTCATAGAAGTTCTTTAGAAGTCATTCAAGAACAGCGATTTTAGTTTTTATTAGTAATTCTCACTTTAAGCCTGAAACAGTCATAAAATTTTATCATATCACTTGAATTAAACGGAGGTCTGGTATTGTCATGCAGTCTCTTTATAACATGCATAGGAACATCGATAAATGAGGATTATTAGGTTGTTAGGCAAATGTATTTGAGGCTAGCAAGATTAGAATTTTCTTTGTCATCGCTTAAAATAGCCACTAAACATCAGATACGCATAACTAACTAGGCACTTTGCAGATGGGATGTTAATATGATTGATGATTTCTGCTGGAGCATCAAAAGAGATCAATCTTTTCAAAAGCACCGTAGTGTTTCCAAGAAGAGAAAATTTATAATTTTGAATGGTCAAAAATGAATGTATTTTTCATTCGTTTGTATCTTTGTTTTGATTCAAAAATTGATGACACATGTTTGCCTTAATTTAATTTTGCGTGAGATTTTTCTGAAAACTTTTTCTGAAACCTTTTTTTGAACTGAAAATACTGAAGACACTTCTTCTTTTATATCCTGAAAACGTTTATGGTTGGTTCAACTTGGCCCTGGCATATCACTGTTAAATGGGCATTTTGGCCTATCTTAAGAAAAATAGAAATTATCTGTACTGAGAAAACGTGATGTGATGGGAAAATGGACTGGATTTTCAGATTCAGTGTGAAAAAATAGCCCAGAAACATGTTCCCATTGCCAAACGACATTTGGGTCGAGAAAAAAAAATGTCGACCGGTGTTATTATGTGTGGGGAGCAGTTGAGCGAGAGACCAACTTGTAACAGCAAAGATGAACTGAATGCAAGGATTATGGCAGCATTCACCAACAAGGAGACCGCCCAGAAGATTTGAGAGAGATTTCAAAGTCGTCTGGAGGTCGTGGTTGAAATCACTGGCGATTTTATTGAATAAATTTACTCTTTAATATTTCAAATTATTTTTGTGTAATTTCGTTAAATGTAGCTGTTAAAATGAAATGACAGTGTTATTTATATTTTTGCATAATTTTGACGACAATTAATCCATCGCATTCGGTATTTCACGTGTCTTTTAAAAAATACAGTCTTGTGTGTGCGGTTTGAGTCTGCGGGTTCGAATACACGTTAGAAATACCTTGATGATGATGCATATAGATAGTAGGATGACTGTGTAATTCTGGGTTTGTGTGCCAAACATTTGTATAAACATGGCTGGGCGATCTGCTACTATAGGAAAACGCGGGCTTTTGTAGGTGTCTTTCCTGTCTTGTATGAGAAAGCGTAGTTCTTATTAATTGCCTCTTCTTCGTGCTGTTTATTCTCTCTGACGTATCATCTTTCCCTACTGAGGAACGCTCCTGACGTAAAACGTAAATCCAACGGCATTTTCATTGAGAATTTTCTCCTCAGCCGACGCTGCCAACAACGCGGCCGAGAGGGAAGGGTTGACTCCGACTATGGCTTTACGCTAACGTAGACGCTGGCAAACAAACTTTACTAACACCAACCCAGCCAACCTCACGCATGCGCACACAGATTCCTACTAAGTCGCTTCGTTGTCAAACAGTGGTTAGCAGGTTTGCTTCTTAGACCATTACTCTTACTGGGAGTTTTAAGTTAGACTAAGTGCTCCATACGTGTGGTCTTACACCCGGGAAAACTTAATGAATACTTTCCGCTCGGCAAAAGTTAAGACATGGAACAAGTTTCACAAACTATTGACAGTTCATTTTTTAATTTGGTGGCTATGTATATGAACTTTTAAGGAATACAAATATTTTTTATTATTCCACGATTTATTCAAACGAGTTTCTGTTGTTTTAATTTGAACGTATCGGCCAATATATTTTTAAGCCTTATTTATGTGTACTCCTTATTTGCCATTTATGTAAATATATGTATATATATATATATATATATATATATATATGTGTGTGTGTGTGTATATATATATATATATATATATATATATATATATTTTAAAGACATTTTTATGTTAATACATTCTTTTTATAGATACAAATATTTAAGTAAATGCTCTGATTATAATAAAAAGTATTAAACAACATTTACCGGCCTGAATGTTCGAGAAATTTTCATAGAAAATTTTCGTCCTCCGACTGGTTTTTTCTATGAAAATTTCTCGGTCATTCAGGCAGGTAAATGTTGTTTAATACTGTTTATTTTAACACAGAGCATTTACTTAAATATTTGTATCTATAAAAAGAATGTATTAACATAAAAATGTCTTTAAAAAATAATTGTCGGATTTTGTCCATTTCATAATATATATATATATATATATATATATATATATATATATACACACACACACACACACACATATATATATATATATATATATATATATATATATACAAAAATATTTATATATGTATATTGTAAATATTTACTCCGATTCCTTCTAGCGAAAATCAATGATTAGTGTCGCAATGTAGCGTTTAAGTTTCACAAACTATTGACAATTCATTCTTGATTGAATGGAGACTTTTAAGCAGTGCTAATATTTTCACTATTCCACGATTAATTCGGAAGAATTTCTGTATTTTTATTGTTTTTATTTCACCATCTCGGCTGAAACATTTTTTGGTTTTCTTCACGTTGTATGCAATAGTCCCGGCGTGCCAACTATTAGGCTGAGTCAAAAGTCATTTCCGTTTCTTGGATCCAGTTCTAATGATTAATGTATCAACCTAACTGTTCTTTAAATATATCATGACAGGCGATGAAAAGTGGGTTATATACAACAATGTTCAACGCAAAACGCAGTGGATTGACAAGGATAAATCTCCACAACCAACCCCGGAAGCTGAGCTCCATGGAAGAAAGATAATATTGTGAGTGTAGTGCGGCTGTTGGAATTTTATTCATTTAGAGATCTTAAAACGCAATAAAAAATGAAAAGTTTGATTCAAAATATCGCGCTACACTCATCAATAGTAAAAATGTTCTGCTCCATTACAACGCAAAGTTGAAATACAGCAGGAAGTATAACGCAGGAAAAAAATCGGATGCTCTGTCGTACCCGACACACTATATACACCTGATCTAGGTATATGCAACCACGTTCTATTCTAATAGTTTATTTTCTTGCATCTCTCACGTGTGGAACTCCTGATTTTTACCTTCCCTGCCACCTACAATATTGAAAAAAAAATGGAAACATCAATCGCCAATTTCTGTCTTCTTGAATCCAGTTATGGAAATGAAAACGGCTAGACGAGCTTTACCATTCATGATTAAAAGGAAAAAAAAATTGACCAGCCGACCCGTTTCGCCCTCACTCAACAGAGCTGAAATCGAGGGGAGACAAATATATATAAAATATAAAAATATAAAAAGCATGTGATAAAATAACGGTGGAAAGATCAGATGGAAATCATGTCAAGCCCTAACAGGCATTCCCTCTGTTTACAGAGGGAGGGCTGCCTGGACCTGACATAGATCGTTTCCAATATCTTTAAGTGTAACACAGAATGAGCATGACTAAGGATGGAAAATGAGTCAATGCTGAAATTTGTGGCACAACTTGGATTGTTTATAAGGTGCTCAGCAATGGCGGAGCCATATGTGTTCCAGATCTTGTCACCAGATTGTAAAAAGTGGACATTGAAGTCAACACCAAGAGGCAACAGTCTGTTACATGTTAAACGCAATCGTCTGGCTATGTGCATTATGTGTTTACTGGTCTATTGATATATACAGCTCAGTGATACATTGTGGGTGGTGCATTGTATTATTGTAGTTTTCTGGATATTTATAGTGTTGTTATTTAACCTTTGTTTTATTTATTATTGATTATTTTATTGTTGGTTGTTATTACTATGTTTTCTTGTGTTTATCTGAGCGTAAGTTGTTTCTTAATTTGTTTATTGTTTACTTAGTTTGCTTATTTGTTTGTTTGGATTCATTTATTTTATTTGTGTTATGTTTATTTTATTTTATTTATTTATTTTTGTTTACTCTTGTTCGTTTTCGATTTTTAAGTGACGTAGTAAAAATTTGTTTTCGGGTCTGCATTATGAGATCGTTTATTTAGTAGTTTGTTTTCGTCTGGGAAGGTAATTATATATATTTATTTCCTTCAAGCAGATTTGGTGTTGTAGGCTGATATTGTTTTCCTTATTTTCCCTGATATTTTTGGTGTGGTTTGGTTTTTGTTTTTACACACACACAAAAATAAATAAATAAAAAATACTCAGCAACCCTCCGTTTATGTAAATAATAAGTGTATTTATTCCGTTTTTTGTCCTCTTGGCTTTTTGGAGTTTATTCCGGGTGGAAAGCTTTCACCACAGCTGCTTGCAGATTGTTCATAAACAAAGACCTGACATTGGCCGGAATGCTTATCCTGAAAAAAGGTTCCATCTCTCCCTCATCACTGCACCCATTTTAACAACCTGCGAGAGAAAATATTTAGAAATTCTAAGTGGGTGGGTAGGTCGTTTTCTGAGTAGTAGCGAAGATTTCGTATTCTCCGATAACTTCTGAGCTGCTGTAAACAACGCAATCAGTAAAAAATGGTACAATTGGTAAACCAGATAACGCTAAAATAAACAAGCGTGCCGTAAAGAAGATTAGTAAGCAAAGAACATCAGCTAAATCTGGCATGAGCTTACTTTGACTAAGCACAACTTAGTTTAGTGCAAGTAAGTACCGTGAAAATCGTTGTCAACTGACAACCTATTGAATCACGTGAAATCAATACAGCCGTCCCCGAAAGACTTACTCCTCGGTTTAACACAATCTCTCTCTCTCTCTCTCTCTCTCTATATATATATATATATATATATATATATATATATATATATATATCCCTCTCTCTCTCTATCTCTCTCTGCTTTATATTAACGATCTACCCAGGGTCGTTCTCAGATCGTTATTAAATATCTGTGTGGATGATACCACATGAATGTCCCTCCAAAAGTCTACATGACCAAAGCTCAGCACCCGATCTTCTGGCCTAGTTCTAACAGCCGAATGGCAGAATGGAGATTTTCAATACATATGTTGAGATAAGTTCACATACGAGGTCTGTCTAAGAAGTAACTGCTGTCACAAACAATTTATTTCAATTCGAAAAAACAAACTACATGGCTCCCCCTTCAAAGTAATCCCCCTCTCGAGTCTAATACACTTTTCTATCCTTCTCTGCCACGCTTCTATACACGGCTAGAAGGAATTTTCTTCGTTTCCTCTCATCTCCGTCGTTACGAACCTTTTGATAGCCTCCACGACTTCAAAATGGGTCCACTTGATGATCCCGTTGAGCTTAGAGAAAAAAAAAATGTCACACGGAGCAAGATCGGGTGAATATGGAGGTTGTTCCAGTCTGATGATGATGTTCTCGGCCAGGAATTGCTGGTTGGTCAGGGTGTTGTGAGCAGGTGTTTTGTCATGGTGAAACAGCTACAATTTGTCTTGCGATAAATGCATGTGAAAAATTGCATTGGGTACAAAAAGCTAAGATTACAGTTATATACACCGAAGATATCATGGTAGATGATAACAAAATCCGCTTATCTATCTGTCGCCCCATACCTCACACGGCATACCCAGTCCCGTTACTTTTCAGAGAGACCTCGTGTAAAATTGACTGTATAATAGCTGGCTTCTTATACCGCTCAAGAAAGTACCTGACTCCACATGCCATGCTCTATCTTTATAAGATTCACATCAAACCATAAATGTTGTACTGCTTATTCTGAGCTTGAGCAGCCACGTCCTCTCTTTCCAAGCATGACAGATTTTAAAAGCGTCTGGGCGTCCTTGTAGGTCATTAATTATTTTCCAACCAACAACCCCACCACCACGTCGCAAGCTTCTTGCTACCCTATTACAGTGTAACCCGGATATAAGAAACCCGGATATAAGAGAGATTTCCTCTGGCCCCAAATTAGAGCCCATATTTAACTAAACAAAATAGACCATACCCGGATATAAGAGAAACCCGGATATAAGAGACTTCTTCTCCGGTCCCGACAACTCTCTTATATCCGGGTTACGCTGTACTATCAATGAAAAATGTTCTGACGAGCTGCATTCCTTAGTTCCGTTAATTCAGACCAATACAAAAAAAAATTCACAATACATTTGGGGGGAAAAATATTACTAAAGCCCACAATCAGTCAGTTATGTGCCATGCGTGATACACACTAAGGCGAGCATGTATCTTTCGATACATAACTGACTAGGCAGATTTTTTTCCGCAGTGGGTTGTCATTTCTTTCTGCGGTAGACCAGTTGCTATCCAAGGCTATAGAACCCGGTCTGTCCTGCTATTTACCCATAGCTGGGGTGAGAAGAAGAGAATTCATACCTTTCCTAAGGGCATTAGCACGTAAGTGAATGTAATGAATTCAACTGGAACTCGAACTCGGCTCTCCGATTCTTCAATCCGAGGCTGCTATCCATTATATCACCGTCAAGAGAATAAAATTTCAACATTAAATGACCCATAAGGCGTTTATATGCCGTTAAAAAAACGAACCAAACAAACCAATACCGACCACTGAAGATAGTAGAAAATATGATGCCATTATCTCAGCCACGAGGTAATCGATATCTATGATGATGTCACAGCTATTTATTTGTCTCGATAGTAAGTCTGATCAGTTCGATTGGCAGCTGATCTAAAAAAAAATGACCTAGTCTGTTGTTAACTGAGGCAAGGAATGGATTGTCAATTTTAACGCCTCCAAAGCAAAATTTCTTTCTATGAATCATCTGAAAGTCGCATTTCTGCATCACATTCGTATGGCTGATACTAACCTCCATAAGAGTAACTCGTTGTGCATTCTCAGGCTAACATTCTTGACTGACATAAAATAGAAAGATTATATTAAATCCATTGCTAGGTCTGCTGCTAAAAAAATAGGTTCACTGTGTCCTGCTAGACAATTTTTCTCTCCAGAATCTATCTTACATATTTATAAATCTACCATTCGTCCATGCATTAAATATTGCTGCCACATATGGTCCGGTGTTCCTGCTATATATTTAGAGATTCTTGATAAAACCGAAAGAATCAGTAATAATATTGGGCCTGCCCTGGTGTCACTTTCCCACCTACAAAATGTAGCTTCCCTGTGCTTTTTCTATAAACATTTTCATTGTAATTGTTCGGATGAACTCTTCGTTATAGCACGTAGACTTTATAAATTTAAGCACAGTACTAGATTGGCGGTAAGGTCCCACCAATTCACAGTTGAATTAGCGAGATGTAACCGTAAGTTCTATGGTAGCATATTCTTTTCTTGTACTTCTCGTTTGTGGAACACTCTTCCGGTTTCTTGCTTTAAAAATATAAATGCATTGTCGATCGTTATCTACTGTCTTCATTATTCTTCTGTTGGCCAAGCTCCTTAATAATGTTTCTTTGTTTTTCCTTATTATTTCACACTCAGTAGCCCCTTGTGTCTTAGTGGCTTTACTGCCTTTCTTTGAGTGATATGATTTGGAAAAAAAATGGCTGATCTCTGATTTATCTTGCCTCTTCAGATGTAAAACTGGCATTCACAAACCAAATCAAAATTAATATTACTGGGCGAATATTCGTAATTCAACATGGCTGAAAAAGCTTAGGCGAGGCTGTAAATTCTAAAACTCTTTGTAAGCAATAACTTTCCTAAATGTCCGACATGTTGGCTAATTGCTCCTGTTCTGTAATGTCAAACTGTTGTTTTGAAATGTCTTTGAATAAACGCCGCGATAGAAATTACGGAATGGGTACAGTGGCACAGAGTAAAAAAAAAGTGAAAGGAGGTCTTATTTTATTTATTAGAACGTATCAAAAGTATTTTCGTTTTTTGCAGACCTTCGTTCTAAATCATACCTTATATACGCTCTCTTAGGGTATCTTGGCGTGGTGTGATGGTTAGCAAACTTGTCTCGCTAAAACAGTTACAACTGAATAGTGAGTTCGATCGTCACTGGGTGCCCCATACTTTCGACCTTCTGCCACATCTAAGCTACGCTTAGAAAATCAATATATACGCTCTCTAAGATTATATTAAACAGTGGACAGCATTCTAATAAATTGACAAAGATACGAACTCCAATATACTCATCATGATACGGAAAAGTGTATACCAGATTCAGGCATCACAGCCAAATGTGCACAATATGGTGACAATTTGTTTTGTTTTCTTTTTAAGTAACTCATAACCTTGTAGGTAGGGCCCTTTTAGGAATACGTTCTGGCTCGGTAAACCAGTCCGTTCAGACCGTCTTTGATTGACGGTGTTTCTCAAGTCACCTTGGCTGTCTGATTATTCAGACTATTAGAAAAAACAACCCCTCGATACCCAGCCATGAGAGTGCTTACTGCTCCCGCTCATGAACAGATATGCGCAATGCATCAGTTCCTCGGAGACATGCTCAACTTGTTAAGGTCAGGCAACTTATTAGGAAATATTTGTTACTGGATGGCATATTTACTGTAGCTCATCTTAATTCGCCAAGATAAAATATCTATGTTCTATTACCACAGCGCAAAACCTCTATTATTTTAGTTTCCCTTTATTTGTCCCCTTTTTAATTTAGGTTCACTGTAGATTAGTCACCGTTTTCGACCATTTCCTGGGGATCAAGCTCGTGGTTCCTATTTTCTTATCCTGCTAAATCTTGCCCCCCAGTGATAGCATCGCGGGTATGTAACCTTTAAAACCTTTTCTCTCTGCATAGGCCTCCTTTAATATCGTATTATTTTTTGAAAATTTATTTAAGATAGCGAACTTTGCATACATTTAGTTTACTGCTGCATCTCTGTATGTCGAACCACTTTCACCACGTGTTGACTGTTTACATACTGTTCTCAAACTGTAATTTCAAATAACTTTCTTCCGTTCTGAGAACTTATCATTGCAAACTTTAAGAATATTCATGTAAGAAAACTATTTGCTACTCTCTTACATTTAAACCCACGGTGTTATTTCTATCTGTTGACTATGTTCACCATAGTCTATGAATATAGAATACAGGGCAGTACGTAATCTGTTCAATGAAACAACGTTAAAGATTAACACTCACGAGTCAGACACTCTACTGAATCTGACTATATCTTCAATACCACCAGCAGCTGTTCCGTAATTCTTCAGTCTTCGATATCAAAGGTTGGCAGTGAATATTCGGGAAAAAACATGTCCGCCTTTATACACGTCGCATTGAATATTTTGAGCCTTTTGATTGGTTAACCCTTCTATTGGTGAACTATAAAATGTGCCAGCTCATTTTGGCTGGCTCGCTAGTACACCAGCTTACCCTAAAACTCCAACACTATCTTCCGCCTACGGCTACCTTTTTCATATTCCTTTTTTTTTTCTTTCCTATATACGCTTTTTAATTTCTTTGTTATTCTCACTAAACTACTCTCATATTAGTAGTTATTTCTTTTTCTAGTTTTACCATTTTGGCTTTCAATAAAGTTGTCGATGAAAAGGATTTTGTCTTTAGAGTTTCAACTGCCGTGTGGCGTTTATCTGGCTGCCCGAGGTAAGCATGCGTGCGAGATGTACGCGTACACGTGAGGCAGAACAACTTATATATTAACATCTCCAACAGACTAAAATCAGAAGCCCTGTGAATAATACCTAGTGAACCATCATTTTATTATTATTTTATTTCCTTTGATTTCTGGTGTATACATATTTCTTTCCGGGTCCCAGAGACTTAAGGTCAAAAAATGGCAACATGACATTTTCCACCGAGCAATTAAAAATAAACACATATTTTACATAGATAAAGCCCTTCGTAATGTGTGGGCTGTAGTCGTGAGAAAAAAATTTGTATTTTTTTAAGGCATGGGTTACCAGGAATCCCTTCAATGAGTCTATTGGAATCTTTTCCAACCAATCCGATGGATCCAAGTAAAACAGGGATTGTTGATGTTCTCATGTTCCACATTTTTGAGATTTCCATTTCACGGTGGAGTAATGGATAGCGGCTCTGATTGAGGAATCGAAGAGCTGAGTTCGAATTCCAGCCAAATCCATTAGATTCACTTACGTGCTATTAGGAAAGGTATGAATCCTCTTCTTCTCCTCACCAACTATGGGTAAATAGCTGGGCAGACCAGGTTCTATAGCCTTGGATGGAAGCTGGTCTACCGCAGAAAGAAATGGCAACCTACTGCAGGAAAAAATCTGCCTCATCAGTCATGTATCGAAAGATACATGATCGCCTAAGGGTCTATCACGCATGGTACAACTGCTTAACTATTATTATTATTATTATTATTTCATTAATTTCTCAGGTAAGATATAAATATCTGGTAAGTAATTCCTGGATATGGGTACACAGCAAACGCCTTAGGTATAATGCATTTTTCTCTGGCTTCGGTTGTGGTCGTAAAGACGAACAGTCGTAAGTCACATAGGTCGTAAGGCGACGTCGGCATGTATTATAATTTTGTTGGTGGTGAATAAGCAGAAATTCACATTTTATGCACTAAATAATTCTATCTCGTCTCCACTTACTTTCTTAACAACGTGGCCTGGCTACCCTTTGTCTGGTCAACAAATATTTTCATGATGACTGCTCACAGGATACGTTTTTCTTAGTGCCCTGACTACATGAATATAAACGTGTTGCTGGATTGGCAGCTAACTCTCGCCGTTTTACCGCTGAACTATTTTCAATCTTCGTTCTCTTTCACTTTCACCCCCTCCACCCACTGCTTTCTAATGGTATCTTCCCTTGCTTTCAATGGAACGATTAAAAAAAAAAAAAAGAAGTCCAATGCGTGTTCGAATTTCGGTGTTCGCAATTTTCCATCCCCTGTTAAAACTCTTCCCATACTTCTCATTACTTAAACGTCGGTACTTGCTTGATGTTGACATCACCAATTTGTAACTCGCATAGTATCCATTAATAAAACTGTATTGCGCGTGAATTCTCGCATCTTTCCCACACAATATATCGGTATTTACAATTAAGGTTCGGATGTGTTCTTGAATGGTGCGTAGATAAGCTATCAACTTGCAAACGTTAAGTCTGACATTTTGTCAGAGAAATTTGCCATCCTATTTCACGTACCCAGCTGATGGCCCGTATCATATTTAGGTTCAACCTCGTAATTAATGCCGAGTTTCTGTTCTGACGAAAAACACGGATAATGTTATTGCTGTAAAGACTAATAGGAAAACGAAACGAAATTCGTTACAGCTGATTTTATTGTTTATTTACCGCCGGACTTCTTTAACATAAGGGTGTGCGGATTTAAGGGATTTCTCCAAACGTAGATTCTTCTTCTAGCGAGAAAATGAGAGACTCTCTTTCATTTCGCTCTCCGTCTTTTTCATAATATATCTTCCTTTTATCAGGCATGTACCTCTGATGGTAGCTCCTTGTCGTGATGGAGAGGCTTGCGTGATCCGATAACTCTGAGGGCGATGCCGTCGAGAGTTCTAAACTAGGGCTACCCTTGGCAGCAAAGTCGAAGATGAGGGCTCAAACTAAACGTGACTAATCTCAAAGATCCCAACCATGAATGAGGATTACAATAGATCTCAATGGTTTAACTAGCGGATTAAGAGGGCTACGCATGACGGACATGCTACAGAAGGCGCCGCTCGAAAATATAACAAAGCGGCAGTCTGTTGCAGTTTCATAACTGGATTCTGCATGTCTCATTCCAGACGTGCCGCAGAGGAAGGTAATGAGATCAATTGTGTGGGTCCCTTCCTGGCAAGTTGAGTTCAACCTTAAATAAATTCACTACATTGGCACTTTCTTTTTCTTTGATTTTGTTTCACCTCCAACCATATCTTGCAAAGCCAAACGGCGATAGGGAAAGAATGGAGGGAGCAGGTTTTGATGAAACTGAAAGCTTCTAGTCCTGAACCTGCAGGTTGTCAGCGAATTTGTCATCAACGTCATCATCATAAAGGAAGCGATAAGCAAAAAGAAATTAAATTCTTGGATATGAGATAAAGTCGGCAACGAATACACATGCACGCCCTAAGCGAACTATGTCCAACCATGTGTTTACATGTCGGGTAGAGCCACTGACATGCTGTGAGGCGATGATGTCACGTTCCAGGTCAGCCTTTGAATAAACGCCGCGATAGAAATTACGTAATGAGTACAGTGGCACAGAGTTTTAAAAAAATAGTGAAAGGAAGTTTTATTCTATAATCGTGCCACAGGCCAATAACAAAGATTGCCCAGTCTACGCGACCACGGACACTAGCCAAAAAGGCCAATAAGTGATGTCGGTCTTTACCTATCCCCTTTGGTAAGATGTGACACGTGATCCGTTTAATGTGGAGTGCCTACATGCATCAGTCAGTTATGTGTCATGCGTGATACACGCTAAGGCGATTATGTATCTTTTGATACATGACTGACGAGGCAGATTTTTTTTCCCACAGTAGGTTGCCATTTCTTTCTGCGGTAGACCAGTTGCCATCCAAGACTATAGAACCCGGTCTGTCCTGGTATTTACCCATAGCTGGTGGGGTGGGGATTGGGGAAGAAGAGGATTCATACCTTTCCTAAAGGTATAAGCACGTAAGTGAATGTAATGGATTCGACTGGAATTCGAACTCGGCTCTCCGATTATTAAACTATAATTAATACAGAATTTTTATTTTTAAAATTAATATCAGATTTTGCGGTGGACATGATGAATTACTTTGATCTCTTTGTTCAATTCTATACTTATTGGCATTTCTTTAACTATACTGTTTAAACCCCCACCTCTCTCTCTCTCTCTCTCTTTCTTTTAGTCTCCATCTTTCCACCTCACTCATTTCTTTACTTCCCTCTTTCCATCACGCTTTCATTATCACTTACCCTTTTTCTATCTCCCTCCTTTCATCTTTCTCGTATTCTCTCCCTCACGCTTTCTATCACTCTCTCTCTCTCTCTCTCTCTCTCTCTCTCTCTCCTCCCCTCTTTCCATCTCTTTCCTGGCTCTATTTCTTTAGTTTCCTCTTTCCAGCTCTCTTCTTCTCTCTTTCTATCACTCTCTCATTATCACGTTCTCTTTTACAGTTTTTCTGCTTCCATCATTCTCTCTTTCTATTACTTTCACATTCTCTCCTCTCCTCTTTCCATCACTCTCCTTCCCTCTTTCCATCTTGCTCTCCTTCTTACGTCTCTCTTTTCAGCTCTCCTCTTCTTCCCTCTTCCCATCACTCTCTCGCTATCACCTTTCATCTCTCTGCGTCCATCTTTCACTCCTTCCCCCTTTCAATCACTTTCCCTCTTTCCATCTTTCTCTCTCTATTTTAAAGAATGGTTCTCAGTCATTCCATTTAACTCTATCATTTCTCCGCTCTCAAATAAATTGACATTTTTTTCTCACCTTTCTCTCCTTCTCCGTTTTCTACTTTCTCACTCGCTTTCTTTACCAACTTTCTCCCCGTTTCCATCGAACTGATCATTTTCTGTCCACCCACCCACGTTATCTATTTGTTCTCTCTCTTTAGCCATCTTTTTTTTTATCAGCGAAGATCAGGGTCGAGCTTATTACATATTAGGAATCACGGAGGCCTTCTCCGGTGTCATAAACAGAAGAGATATTTGAGCAGGTTTCGTGTTGCAGGTAAACAGTAAAGTGTCATGAAACTAACCTTTAAAAAATAATCTTTTAGCGTATGGAACTTGTGTAAGAGTTCTTGAAAGAATGTATTGTTTTCAATAAAAGTGTTTGTTAGGGTGATAACGTGGGCGTGCGGGGCTGACAAGGCTATCATTTTACTGTCAATCGTATCATCCTTACGACATCGAGGAAAAGTTTATGTGATTTTTTAGAACAAATAATTTTACAGTCTGACATGAGCACCTGCCAGGTTTTATGAAATCTTGACATCCAGGCCCCAGAATAGGTACAAGCATGTCGATATATCCTATATATTATTTTTAAACGGCATATTTATTGCAAATGCATCTTTCTTTGGCAACAAATATGAGCCGACCAGATGTTAACTTTATCCGTGATACGATTTCATTTCCCTCTCAAATTCTGATGGTTTGATAAGAACAATGAAAAAATAACCACGATTGTATTTTAGGGATAACTGTATTTGTATCCTATATTTGATCTCTCTATTAGATCTACTTATTTAATCACTGTATTTGATCTCTAATTCTTGTATATGATCTCGATATTTGATCTCTGAATTTGATTTATAGATTTGAACTGTATTTGATTTCTAGATTTGATATCTATAGTTAATTACTGTTTTTGATCTCTGCATTTAATCTTTTTATTTCATATTGATATTTGATCTCTGTATTTGATTCTTGTATTTGATCTCTGTACTTAATCACTGTATTTGATCTTTACATTTAATCCTTGTATTTCAACTTGCTATTTGGTCTGTATGTGATTCCTGCATTTGATCACTATGTTTGACTTCTGTATTTGATTTTTCTATTTGATCTCTATATTTGATTTCTGTATTTAATCCTTGTATTTCAACTCGCTATTTGAACTCGGTATTTGAATACTGTATTTGATTTCTAGATTTGATCCTCAGCATCCTTCTGTAGAACCATATTTCTGTTGCTTTAAGTCTCTTCTTCATATGTAAGGTGATCGTCCAATAATTACCGACATAGAGGCGGACTGATACTACATAACAGCGCAGTACTCTTTTCTGTGCTTCTGACGATATTTTTCTGTTTCTTAATACTTTGCTTAACTTTTGGAAGGCATCTTTCTCTATCCGAATGCGCCTTAAGGCGTTTCCCTGTATTTTTTTAACCCCACGAATGGACTATTTAAAAATGCATTTACGTCACATAAATTTATGGGAATTCAAACAAGGAGGCATACGGATATATAGTGTTTATGGTTAAGGAGTCCTAACTGACCAGCACGTACGTATTTGGTTTGAAAAAATTCCTTCTGGAGAAACGTCGTTGGAAGATGAATCCAGACATGTGTGTACATCGGAGTTTTGATTCTTGGAACCTCTAAAGTCATTAGTGGAAAGCAATCGACGGCAAAGTACTTAGAAAATGGCATCACAATCTATCGTATGACAACACTTATAAAAGATATGGAAAATCAGCAAGATGGGTGTGTGGGTTCCACCTGCGAAAGGAACAAAGCCAGCCGTTTATCCATAATGACAAATCTCTTTTCACAAAAGAGAAATAACCTGTTCCATAATTTTTTTTTATAACAGGTGATGAAAAATAGGTTCCGTGTGACAAATGTTCATGGCAAACAACGACTGACAAGGATAAACCTCCACAACCGACCCGAGAAGCTGATCTCCATGGAAGAAAGCTAATGTTGTGCGTGTGGTGGAATTGTCGAGGTATTATTAGTGGAGGGGATGAAAGTGTATTTACGTCACATAATGTTTTGGGAATTGAAAGAAGAAAATAACGCTATGGAGACATACAGAAAAATATGTTCTGTTTATGGTTAAGAAGCCATAATTGACCGGCAAGTAGGAAATTGGTTTGCAAGTTTTGTTCTTGAGAAAAAATGATTGGAGATGAACCCAGACCGAGGAGTTCATCAAACTTTGATGGGGAAGCTCTAAAGAGATTAGAGGAAAAAAAGAAATCCAAAGAAAAGTATTCAGGAATTAGCAAATATGTTAAACACATCATAGTCTCCCATATATTGACAATTACAAAGGATACGGAAGGTCAGCAAGCTGGATTGTATTCGTTCCACAGGCTCTTAGCAAAAAGATCAACGAAGATCGTTGATAAACAAATACGGAATTATTTATGACAATATAATAGTCACCAAACCCAGCGTCGTTTGGAATTAATGAGGTATAACGTAAGTATCGAACCACTTCTTTAGAGCATGCACCATCAATATATCTACCATGGGTTCATATCTTTCAGTCTATTAATATCCTATTATAATTGTGCTTGTCCCTCCCTTCGCACGACCGTTATGCCCTGCCAATATCTTATAAATAGTGGACTGTTCCGTTTTCATCCCATGAAAAGACAAAATACTTATCAGAGACGCTACTAGGTTTCAGTGACAAAATAAAAAAAAAGAAAGAAAGAAAGAGGCATTTAACGTCACCTGCTAATACCTCATAAATAATGGACTATTCCGTTTTGGTCACGTGAGAAGTTAAATGACATCAAAGACGCTACTTGCTTTCGGTGAGAAAATGAAAGAAAAATGGTAAAATACAAGTGTTTAACGCCTGTTTAAGTGAAATGGTAAAAGTTTGCACTGTTCGGACTGTTATCTTCATCTTTATTGCCATATGTACGACGTTCCGGCCGTTGTACACACTAGCCTCCTTCAAGTGATATACATTGAAATTTAGAACCAAACACATTATTTAGTCCACAAAGGTGAATAGTGTAAATAGTCACAATACCCTATCTCAGAAATATAGACAGATGATGGCAAAATTTGTTAATTTCAAATCTTTTCATTTGTACCCCCTTACTTCTTAAAATAACAACCAGTATTCATATCGATGATTGTTATTGCAATATTTTGTTAAAGTTGTTAAGCTCAAATATTTAACGATGCGATAGGGGAATTTCTACGGAGATTTTGTTGTTGTAGAACTCACTCAACCATTAACTGAAGAATTAAAATTCATCAGAAATTTTAAATAGGAAAGTCGTGAAATTTTCACGTGTTAAAAGTAGTTACTATTATTCAATGAATATAGTAGATATTACGATCATATTTACTAAGCTAAACTTAGTTTGATATAGGTACAGCAATGGCCGGTCACTCAGTAAATACTGAATTCCCCAGCAATAAATGAGACGTAGTTCGCAACTATCATTTGAGTAGCGGTGTCCTTATATTTACAGGATCTGAAAGATGGCTACAATTCCATCCCACAGTTCCGGCCCGACAGAAGCAAAGTTGTAAATTTATCGCTATTACGATGCTAAATATTTAGACGAGCTCCATTCTTTAGTGTCACTAGACGAGACCATTACGCCCAAGAACCGTCTTGCCACGTCCACAGGATTGAATCACCGTCATTCCCTCTGTATTCATGTTGTGAGAAGGATGTTTCATTTAGAAAGATTTTTGCCACTACCGTGTGGATGCTTCCCGAACACTAAAATCTAGGCCCAGTCGCATTCTATCTACCATATCCACATAATCTTCACTTCCTAATTGCTTCTCTTACGTTCATATCGCACGTCTCAATCAGCAAGCTTGAGTGGCTCCTGGGCCTTGTACTGGTTGAGCTATATAGTAAAAAAAAGAAAAGACAGGTACTCAATCTGGA